>JAJLRJ010000004.1:1849124-2216158 GCA_024195265.1 Dendrophyllia cribrosa
AATCTCGTTCCCAGAGTCTGCGTTACCCTGGTCCAGTTGAACGGGCGACGAGGCGTGGACAAAAAGGATGGCTTCTTTGCAAATCCAAACTTTCAGTTTCACGAGTGTTCTTAAACTTACAAAAACAGACGGGAAGAAAGTTCTCTATTTCTTTTATCAAGCACTCTAAATTATTCTCTATACGCAATTTCTTTGGTTTTGCATTGAATCGCTTTGTCATTGGCTGAAAAAAATATCGCGCCACTTTCGCAGCCAATCAGAATCAAAACCAAAACCAATCGTGACTTACTCGCACGCGTTTTCCCGCGCTTGGCGCAGCTAGGCTACATATAATTGCTTCGAGTTCTGATTATTAAGTGGTTAATTGGCTTGTCTACAAGTGCAGTGTTGGTTTTGCGACCGCTCAACTGAAAAAAGTAAAAAGAAGTCCGAGGACTACTACACAGATGATATAAAGTAATTGGTTATATTTCACAATATTTCGGCTGGTCAAAACCAGTCTTCTTCAGATTATAGATGGAATTAAAGTTTTAATAAGACATGGAGAATGTCGCAATATATAAAGGAAAAATGAGTGACAGGAAATGACGTACATGGTAGCAAGATAACATAAATATAACAATAGAAATACACGTAGATTACACTTCATGACGCTTGTTAAGGCCATACGGTTCAAGAGTTTTAGCTTTATCATGTTTATCTGTAAGATAAGCTTCCCTGGCTTAAGGTATTAAGTCACGAGATGAATTATTTCTAGTGGAAAGTTGCATGTATATGTAATACTGAGAAGTTGCTTTTTTTATTGTTTCAACCAATCATCGGAGTGCGCGATTACAGAACGCGACTCGTATCTCAAGTTGTTAATTTCTGAATGATCTTACAGGAACCTTCAGGTGAAACACAAGACTCGCTGATCTGGGCTTCTGTTTTTACGCCTAATTTGGGCACTATACCAAATCTTTTTGAAAAGTTGTTCACATTGTCAGTATATGTTTTTCTAGCTTATTACCCTTAACGTGTCAGGATATTTCTCGAAGTGGTCAAACACGCTCAGTGGTACCAAAACACAAATTGTAACCCCTAATAGATACGACGATCACCCACGGTAACTTTTTTCACGGGGGGGCAAGCGTGCCTTCCGTCCGTTACTTAGTACCATGAACTTGACATTCTTCAACTTTTGCAAGGTTAACTTACATTTCTTAAATCCGATGTCCTTTCACAAACTTGTTTTTATTGCTATTTAAACTTTCAACACTAGCCCAGGGGGGCTGTCACAAGACACCATATAAAGTTAGTTCATGATGAAAACCTGTTATCACAGCATTCCTTGTGAGTCTCCTGTGTTATTTTATACAGTGCAGGGGTTTCGAGGCCCTCACGCAATATAACTTGTGTATGCACAATATGCTCTGTTTGTTGTTAATTTTGTTGCTGATGACAGTACAATTGACCATAAAAGTTTATTTAGACAATTTGGAAATTGTCTTTACTGTAAGGCAATTGTCGTCATTATCATTGAAAATAGATTATATTAAAGGTGTTCCAAATTAACTGGGGGGTTAAACGTCGTACTAAAAATATCAGTTATCAATGACTCGACCAGTATAACTTAAATTTAAATAATTAAAGATGAAAGATTTACTGCTGTGAAGACCTGGAGGACTAAATTTCTTATTGCCATCTCTAAAGAACCCAGCCATTTTATCTTGTTTGCTGCCGTGCTTTATGCGTCTATCTGTTTAGGTAATTTTTGCATCCAATTTGACGGAATGAGTAGTATCAAATTGTTACATAATCAAAGATGGCTATTGCATTTGTAATTGCAACCGTAACGAAGGTTTCAGCTATCAAGTAAGGAAAGAAAACTATTTTAACATCTAGCTGATAAAATCCCCAACATAACTGGGTAAGATAGTAAACATTTTGCCTATGGAATTTCAAGCTCGTTTTGCGTTTTAAAAGGAGTAAGGAAAAATTAAGCTAATAACAAACATGCCACGATACCCATCATTTTAAAATAGCACATAGCATGCATGCAACTCAATCATGTCTCATCTTCAACGGATGTTAAATGACCTCCCTAAAAGGAAAGGGAAATTCTACCACTAAACGAGATTTGGTCGGATTAGCAAAGGAACTGAAAAGCTCAGCTGATTACTTGCCGGGTAATACGTCAGAAAGTTCTCCATTTTAGTTGTGTTTTCTTATAACTCATCATAAACCATAAAAACATTAAATTTTGTCCGAAAGATAACTCGCTTACCGTGTCCCGCTTTTTTCAGCCTTTTTTTGCACTGATCGTCGCATTTTGCTGTATGCTTGGGTCCATGCTCCGTCGTATGTCGGTGATCTTTCTCTTTCGTTATCCGTTCTTTTTTGTGATGTCTTGCTGATGTTGAACCAATGAAAAACAGTACTGCCAAGACAAGCAGCAATAAAGCAAGGATTTTCCTACGTGACAGTAACTCCATTGTTCCCAGATTCCTTTAAGCTGTACTGTGATTGCAACAAGAGTAGAATTAGGCCGGTTTGTTCTGGGAATTGAAACGCTGTCTTGATTTTTCCGAAATCTTTCACTGCAGCGCAACTGTTTATATGCGCATTCATAACATTTCATCACGTGGTATCGTCATAATGAAAATCAATTGCGTGTCAATATCTAGAACTTAATTATAATTCTTTCACGAGCTCGTTAACCTTTAGTCTCTTGAGAATTCAAAGTACGAATTTGCTCCCCAAAAAACCCTGCCAGGTGGGACAAATTGAAAACCGAACAGCGCCAAAAGGGAATTTATTGTCAAAAATAATCCAAGCATATCTGGTAATTTTTGTTTGTTGTTGTTGTTGTTGTTGAGGAAGTGAAGCGCGCGCGTACAAACGTATTTACGCCCGCTTTTCGCGCGCCCACGCACGCGTAAACAATTCTTCTTCTTCACTTCTTCAATTCTTCAATTCTTCAACATTGTTCGGCCGCTATTAATTATTAGGAATCGAATATTGGTCTTTTTCTTCTTTTGTTTTTTCTTTTGTTAAGATTATCCTTTAGCCTGCGTGTAGCTACAATAGATTATTCGCAAAGGAATGAGTGACGGAACACAAAAAGAGGAATAAAGTATCTAAATGTAGCTAGGCCACACGCAGTTTTTTTCCTCAATTTCACCCTTCTGCTACGTGAGTAAAGGAAAGATTTTACTCTGACAGAACCCACCGTTCCACAAAAAAAAAATGGCGGTCTCGTTATTCCCCACCCAACCTTCCTCCCCCACTTTAAGGCGGGACTCAGGCTAAGTTTGAATGAAATTTTAAGAGTTTTAAAGAAGGGATAGAAGGAAGAAAATGATTTTTGAAACACCAACAGACAGTTTGTACCCACGCAAGAGCACCCCAGGTCGATGATGGACTAACTTGGTTTCCATCTATTAATTATTAACTACAAATTCTAATTTTAAAACTCCACTAAATCTTCAATATTTCTTATTTCTCTTAATTTTACCAATCCTTTGAGAAAAACTATTTCCTCCCAAACATACCCAAAAATCACCAAAAAATTTACAACACCCCATAACATAGATTCATGGGATGAGCATAGAGATTTTGGATTGATTAAAACGTGAACGAGATATTTCCATTAAAGCCATGTCAAGTGACAGGAAAATCGCGTTTAGGTTAATTTCCTCTTTAAACAGATGACCCTGCTAGCAGTGTCCCCGGCTTCAATCTTCCTAGAAGAAGAGCGAAGGGGACTCTGCCATGCTAGCAGGGTACACTCTATTGGAAATGAAAACTGAGAAAACGACTGAAATCATCCTTTGCCATATTACTTGCAATGCAAGGTCCATGCGCATAGAATACTAAAGTTTCATCCCAAATTTTCAAGAAAAAATAAATTTAAGTTTGTCCATTAGGCTCATCAGATAGCTGGTATCTGCCATAGGCCCCTACTTCTTCACAAGGCGGGTCCTCTTCGAGCACACTTGTTATGGCCACTTCCCTAACATGTGATCGCATTGCGGAAACTTTTACAACATCGAATAGGTCACGCGGTTTTCATTCGTTTATCAGAATTACTTCAAAGATGCATACCATCAGATTAGAATGGTTAATGAGTAAATGGCGAAAATCCCAGTGCGCGAAAAATTGACAACACGAACAAATCGGGACTCCTTTAACCATAAAATTGACTAAGATTGATCAATAATTAATTTCTCAAAATGATAACTGGTGAATTATGACTCCGAAGCGAAGAGCTCAAGATTATAGAGATACTTCATTTGTCTCGGTGTAGTTTCAGAATAAAACGGAAAGGAATCTATGACAACCATGCTAATTAATTTTAGCTCTCAATAAATACGGCATAAAAATGAGCAATTGCTAAACGTCGATGTCGTATCAATGCTCTATCAAGGAAGCAATGACAAGAACGGGACATTCATGGCTTAACCCCTCACGTGTAGTTGTCATTCAGAAAAGGCACTGACTTGATTCCGGCAAATTAAAGTCAATATAAATTTAACCGTTACTTTTAGAAACACCGACTGTGTTAAGTGAGCTGAAACAAAAGACAGCAGGTATCTTATTATCAACCTGTCGCACTTGAATTAACGCAAATCGCAAAATGAATCGTTTTCACTTTTTTTCCGTACAAACATCTTATTATAAACTCATTTTTATCTACAGAAAACTTACCTTTAGCGCCTGGTGACAAATATATCAACTCCAAAAAACTATATAAAAATGGATGTTTTGTCAACTTGGATTAGTGCAGTTTTCAGATTTTTAAAACTTGAACGACAAGGATGTAAATTGCTAACCACAGGGTACAAGAAGAACACCGGAGGTCATTGGGCAACGAGAGTATAAACAAAACAGGTGCGCACGGCCAGGTTCCCAGTCGTTCCTCGGCGCGTAATGGAATGTGACGTCACACCATCGAGCTGATTGGGAAGATTCGCCTTGTACTGTGTTCACATCAACACCGAAACATGTTTAGAGTAAACATGTTTAGAGTAAAGATGTTTAGAGTAAAGATGTTTAGAGTAAACATATTTAGAGTAAACATGTTTAGAGTAAACATGTTTAGAGTAAACATGTTAAGAGCAAACATGTTTCAATGAAACACATTTCCCGTAAACATGTTTGCAATTTCATTGTTCACATTAGTTTTTAATTTCAAAACACTTTTCACGCCTAGTTCTACAATTTATAGTGTTTCACGAAGTTGGCATACGCTTGCATAAATCCGTTATAATTACACATGAACCGAACTGAACAAACAGAGCCTGAACTTGCTGTATGTTGTATGATTTTGGTGGTTTAATCTCACTTGTCAATTAAGCTCTTCGAGAACGAAGGGTGATGCAGTGTTTAATACCGGATAAGACGTTTGCGCTAACGTGTTTCGTCCTGGCTTAGATCGAAACTACCTCGTGAGATAGTTTCAATCAGTGCTCAGTGTAAACATTTTTCGATTGTGATTCGCGCAATGAGCCGCTTGATGTGAATACTTTTCATAGTGAAACATCGGAGTTTTATTCGTAATCAGACTAAACATGTTGCATTCGAACGCAAACAGACTAAACATGTTTCGCCCTAGTGTGAACACAGCATTGGACATCTCGCGCAATCGCGCTCGGCCCCAAGCCTCTGTGAGGGCTTTCTTTGCTCGGTAAGTGCGTTGTTGCTTTGGAACGAGGCTGAGGTTGAAGGACTTTACACAGCAAAGCATAATCCCTTTTAAGCAAAATGAACGATTGTCGTTCCGAATACTTTCGATTCTGGGACTTTCTTCTTAGGACATATTTTAAAAATTGTCCTGACAAAAATGTGAAGACTCCAAAGACTGCAGGATGTTTATTTAAATAAAAAGGACTAGAACTATGTTTACGTTGGAGAATACCAAAATTTTGTGCTCATGCATACACAAAAATAACTTATGCCACTTGTTCACCTAGCTGCTACTGCCTTGCGGACTCCTCTGTATAAACAGACACCTCGTTATAAGGGTGGTTCCATCGCCAAAAAAGAAGTGTTATAATGAACTTTTTCTAAAACTTTGCACAGAAATATTTCCAAAATGCCCTTTCATATTATTTTAAAACAGCCAGCCGTTAAAATAATGATTGTCCTTAACTTTGCAATCATAATTTTAACGGCTGCAACATTTTGAAATATTTTGCTTTATGCAAATTATTTGCTTTATTACTGTTTTTACTATAAAAATTAGCGATAAAAAATCACGACGTTTCGACCTCTCCGAGGTCATTTTCAAGTGGATGTAAGAATACAGAATTAGCATAAATATATTACAGTATAAAAGCATAAGAATGTAGAGAGCGCAAAAATGTGGTAAAATATGTAAATATAGGTGATAAAAAATTAAACTAATTAAAAAAATAAAATAAAATAAATAAATAAAACAAGAGTTAAAAGGACTTTCTAAACAAATAACTTAGCGCGGATTGAGTCGCACTGTTTGTTCAGTGTTGGCTTGAGTTCTTTGATAAAAAGCATTTCAAAAATAAGACAATCAAATTTGTTCTGACACTTCTTTAAAATCTTAAAACTTCGCGCAATGTCATTCAAGTCCATATCATGCTGCTCTCTGAGGTGGTTTCCGACTGCCGACCCCTTGTGTTCTTCCATGCGCTGATGTAAGTGTCGGCATGTGTAGCCGACATAACCTGCATCACACAGATCACACTGGAAATGGTATACAACGCATTGTTGATTCACAAGGGGCGGCTTGTCTTCCTTCACTTTGATTTCGTCCTTGATCTGTCGACTGGTGTACACAGGACTAATTTCTGCATTTATCTTGCGGCTGAGGTCTCTAAGTTGTCTTCTAACTGAGTCAGCAGATTTCTGGTCTTTGAATGGGAGCACGATTCTGATTGGATCTCGATCCTTCTCAGACGCTTGCTGTTTTGCACGTTGATCATCAGATATCTTTCCATCAACGAATTGCCGGATGGTGGACTGCACGAGCTTGTCCGGGTAGCGCAGTCTTGAGAATATCTCTTTGAGGCGTTCACATTCCTCATGGAAAAGCTGCCACGTAGAAGAGATTTTAAACGCACGGTTAAGCCTGGTATTCAGTAGTGAACGTTTATATTTCCCAACCACGTGGCTTTGGTAATGTAACAGTAGCCCAGTGTCTGTTGGCTTCCTGTCGGCTACACATGCCGACACTTAGTGAAGTATGAAAGCCATCGAAGCATGTCTTCCCTGCGAAATTTTGATTTCGAAACATACACCCCACGGTTAAAAAAACTGTGTCGAGCCTCCTTAAATTCAAAGAACTGTGAAAATAAATCAAATATAGCACGAGGTTTTATTTTTTAAATACCACTGTAACTCAAATTTACCCATTTCATGGCCGAGCAACAAAAAGTTTGTTTATGCTGTTCAGTTTTCGTCCTGTTTATTAATTTAATTTCACTTTATGTGTTTTCATTTCGCAACATCCATTGCTTTAGCCACAACTTAAGAAAAGTTGAAAATAGTCTTATAAAATTGTAAAGTAAAGTAAAGTCGCGCACACGAGCCAGAAGGCTCACAACGGCCGGAGCTTAAACCCGGTTTCTGTAGCATGAAGCGACTAGGAATATTGCTACTCCCCCCTGGATGGGATGCTAGTCCATCGCAGGGTTACCCCCAGCATTTTTTGTCGCCGGTACCCATTTATACACCTGGGTGGAGAGAGACAGTGTGGAGTAAAGTTTCTTGTCTAAGGAAACAACACGACGGCAGAGACTAGGCTTCGAACCATCGACCTTCAGGTTGAAAGCCCGACGCACTAACCACTAGACCACCGTGGCTCCACTGTAACTCAAATTTACCCATTTCATGGCCGAGCAACAAAAAGTTTGTTTATGCTGTTCAGTTTTCGTCCTGTTTATTAATTTAATTTCACTTTATGTGTTTTCATTTCGCAACATCCATTGCTTTAGCCACAACTTAAGAAAAGTTGAAAATAGTCTTATAAGATTGACTTATATATTATTTACTGAAGATCACACTTTACAAGTTAAGTTCTCGCAATCTGAATTTTAATTATTTCCTGACATACAACTGAAGTTGAAGTTTCGTTGCCTTGAGAATAAATTAATTTAATTAAATTTGGCTAAATAACAAAAAAACTTGAACTTTTGTGTGTGTGCAAATTGCAAGCTGCACCATAAAAAGTCACCATTGTCTTCGAATACGGATCTCACTGAATTCTTTTGGCTGTCTAGCTTTCTTGAAAAAAAGGAAACAATTTTGGGCCAATTTTGCTGTCTTTTTTTTTCATGTCAAACATACAATAATACTTTTAAATAAATGTCACACATTTAAACCCGATATTCAATAACAAAACTAGTCAGGAAGCAATAAATGCAAATCTTATTAACAATGTAAACACGTTGAGTTGTGTTTTAAAGGAAAGAAATTAATAAAAGCTTTCCACTGCCTGAATCTCGCGGACATTTGTGAGAAGTGAGAAGGGGCCGAGAGTCGAGCACATTGTATTGCTTATATCATGCCAATGATGGGGCTCCTTTGCCTGAAAATGTGTGTTCGATAAACGTATCAAGTCACGATGTAACATACTATGTGAAAACATGGTTAACAGGCAAAGAATCGAACCCGGGTTTCAAGGCAGAAGTGAAAACTACTGCAGCACAAGCGAACATGCAGAGATATTGGGTGAAATACAGGCACACTACTCACACTATGTGTACTTGTATGGCATAAATAAGATCATGAAGTCACTCACACGACACGAAGAGTCTGATTTCAGTTAGAATTGTTCTGAATTTTTCAGATAAATACAGTACGTAACATTTGAACTAATTGCAAGGAATATTCTTTCTAAGCAAGTCAGCCATATTTATAAATTATTTTCACATTGGATCTGTGTAATGACATGTTATATGTCATGTTACCGCGGGTTTGTTTCAAACAATTTCATACAAAAATGTTGAATATAATGTAGGGATGTTTTTCAAACTGCTTTCAGCATTCTAGACTATAAAAGTGTTCTCTGGCTAAAAAGCTTTAAAAATCCTAGATTTCGGCTGCCTGAAGCTCGGGTTTTTAAAACGTTTTAGCCAGATCGAGAACGCTTTTATTATATATTTACTCAATATGATAAACACTGGCTACGGTTCTACAATTTTCTGCCTTTAGCATTGTTGAAAACCGTGAGAATATTAGAGATCGATAAAGGTAGATTTTCGCCACGCCCAAAAGATGAGATTCTTAATTAAAGCCATTACCCGTTCAATTGCGTTTGCAAAGAGTACGAACATAATTCCTTATATCTTCTCTGCGCTTATTTATTAAATCTTTCGCTCTTAGCTAATCTTGAGTAGTTTAAACATCAAACCTGATTAAAATTTTCAGTTGAGTCATGTCAGTGGGTATATAAAATCGTGAAGCTAGTGTGAACATTCAAATCAAAGTTACTGGGCATATACTGTAACAGGTAATTCTAAATTGTGTGTCTGTGAATAGAATCCCAAAGCTAGTGCGAGACATTAAAGCCGCTGAACACTGAATATACTTTCCTGCGGTTATGTTTATCATGGTATAAAGGTTGTTCTAACGTTACAGTCTTATTTTGAAATCAACACTGGATTAACCATTGAAATTAAAGCTGTTAAGCTTCAGTATTTTCTCACGGTACTCTTTTGCTTTTCAATATTTTTATGAAACGGAATTTGATTTCATTGTAGTTTTGAGCAGTGGGAGTCTACATGTCGACTGTGAAAGGTTATAAAGTAACCAAAGACAAGGAAACCGATGATTATGCGTGTATACAGCATCTGCCGTCATCAGTACACAGTACAATTGTGCCTATGACAATATATCTGGCGGGAAAACTGTAACTTGTCCTAACTTTGACAGGTGCATGCGAGATAACTTAAGCTATACGAGTCTTGCGAGAAAGCTTGTCAAGTAGATCTGGCAGATATGAGAAGCAAAAAACGACGAACTAACGCCGAACATTGCCGTACCTAGTCGAAGTGGAAATAGTATACGTGGATTCTGCATAAGGCAACGTACAAACGGATGTTGAGATATTGGTGTCAGGCCTCAAACTCGATCAAACGGCTCCTGCAAAAGGCTTTTTTCTTCAATAATCAGTGACACTTTGCTTTGTTTTTACAAAACGTTTCTACACCACTTCAGTTTTGACTTTACAAGATAAATAACTTTTTAGATGTGTGGTTAAAGTTAAGTAAACGCTTTTATCGAAATACTAGCGTGAAAAATTCAAAGTGGGTCAGTAAATCCTAGTGCACAGAGAAAAAGGATAGCAATAAAGAGGAACAAGAACTGTCTGAAACGAAAGCCGAGGCGAGGAAGAGGAAATCGAGCCTGGAGATTTCTTTTTTTTTTTAATGGAGGGCTATTCGAGAGGAGAAGCACAGAAAATCATCGAAGGGAGCATTCTGGTTGCGATGAACATCCTCGCAATTTGCGGCAACATTTTCGTTTGTTGGGCAGTTTACCGAAAGCGAAAAACTCTTAGTGTCCCATATTTATACGTCTTAGCACTGGCGATATCGGATTTAACAGTTGCTATTACTTGCTTTCCATTCTGTGTTCAAGCTTTTTTCGAAGATCGCTGGTTACACAGCTACGAAATGTGTCAATTTAATGGCTTCATCATCTACTTTTGGGCGGGAATTTCTGTTCCAACGCTTGCTCTAACCGCAGTTAACCGCTATTTTCGTGTCGTGAAAACACGCACTTACCGGAATTACTTTACGATAAAGTCAAGCCTGATAATGATATCAGTCGTATGGGTTCTGACGCTTTTTGATGGCGGGTTATCGACCTTCGTTGGACCGGTCATATACAAATATAACCCACGGTATATTTTCTGTATTGGAACATTTGCCAGCAAAGCGCACGAGAAAGCCATCGGTTTATCTCTTCACCTAATCCACGTGTTCATTCCTCTTCTTATAATCGTGTTTTGTTACTCAAGGGTGTTTCTCTCGATACGACGACACAACGCTAACGTGATGCCCTCGCTCCACGCGGGACATGGTCAGCAACTCGCGGTCAACGCGTGGGAAATGCGTGTAACGCGACTGCTGTTTTTCGTGGTAATGGGGTTTGTTCTCTGTTGGATTCCAGTCATAATAATTGGACTGTTAGCGCATTCATCTTCTTTCAAGTTGCCTGACTTCGCTTATGAGTTATATACGTTTTTTGCCTTTGCGTCAGCGGTCATCAACCCATTCATATACGGAGTCGTCAATCGGGAGTTTCGGCGGGAGTTTGTACAAATTTTTCATTCTTAATGACTTGTCAAAACGTCTGAAAATATTTAACTTACGAAGCTTTGGAGAGAGCATGCAGACAGAGATTATCTCTGACAGTTTTAAAGTAGTTCATCGTCTTTGCAATATTAGGCCGGTTATGTGGATTTTTTTTATAGAGGACGAAATGTTTGAAAACGTTTGAAAATGGATTTTGGATCAAAGAAAATAATGTTTCAGCAAGTTTCGAAATTGTTTGTTACGTAGTGTTCCTTAGTAGGGTGGTGTAGTGTCCAGAGCTCAGCCCCCTTTTCTTGTGGATTGTGTGAAAAATAATAAAATTTGTATGACGTTATGAGTGCTTAAAACTGTATAATAAACAGTCAGAAGTTTCGCCGTTTGTGTTCCGAGTTCGAATCTGTGATTCAATGTCATATGTTGCTATGTTTCAGGGCTGAGTGCAAGAAACAACCCATTCTTCACTCCACAATAGAAAGTACCTGTTGTCGTTTTTGTCGTTCACCTAACTTTCGTGACCTTCTCGTTCGTGCGAAACTCACAAATACCGGCAAAACACCCAAACCCTCCGCTGGCACATTCCGCTGCAATTCCAAACACGGATGCCTCGCCAGCTGCCCACACATTGATACGGGTTGATTGAACATGGTAGTGCCAGCATTGCATCCAGTTTGTTTTATCACACTTCAATTGACGTCTGGCTCGAGCATCTGTAAATTAGAGATCGTGTGGACCTCTGCATTCAAACGTTATCAATGAAATTGATATAATTATCCAGTTTGTCAATAATTAAAGGGATACCGTCCCGCTGAAATCAGGCAAAATTCTGCTTTTTTAGCTTATTTCCACTTTATATCACCAAATGCCACCAAATATACAACTAAATTGGATAAAAAGATTCTACAGAACAAAACAGAAGCAGTAGTTTGGAGAAAAAGTGCAGGGTTACAAGGATGGAAGTGGATTACCATGTTATATCGCCAAATGCCACCAAATATACAACTAAATTGGATAAAAAGATTCTATAGAGCAAAACAGAAGCAGTAGTTTGGAGATAAAGTGCAGGATTGCAAGGATGGAAGTGGATAACAGGCAAATTTGATTTATTGATATGCGGCAAAGAAATCAAACTTGCCATTCTTGTGAAATTTTGACCCTTCTAGCTGTTATTTTGTCTGTTTAGTTCATATTTCTTTACTTCTTTCACTTTGGGCGATGGTTTCTTCCAATATCAAGATAATAAAACAAGCTTAAAGCAAGCTCCTGGCCATAAAGCCACCCGGGGGGGGGGGGGGGGGGGGGGGGGGGAACTCCCATATAAAAATGACGGGGGTGCTCGTCGTACCTTTTAGGGGTCAAAATTTGGAGATTGGTACCGCTTAGGGTACTAAAATCTCAAATGACCACCATTAGAATTATCGCGGTACCTTTTAGGGTATTGAGCCGAAAAAATATGACAGAATATGACATGTGTTGTTTAAGAACTGATACCTCTTAGGGGTAAAAATTATTTTGAGCCACGCCCATCAAACAAGATTTTTGGTACCTTTTAGGTGTTTTTCGAAAATTTCCGACGAGCACCCCCGTCATTTTTATATGGGAGTCCCCCCCCCCCCCCCCCGGCTTAAAGCAAGCACTTGGCCATAATCATGTAAAGTCCCGTCCCTTTAATTTCAATGTTCATTATAGGATGTCCAGGGAACAAAATCAATAGGGCTGCTGTATATTGGTTATAATGTCTATCGCTATCCGGTTTAGTTAAATTTCCAATGAAACGTACGATCGAATCAGCATACTATTCAAATAAGAGTTTGACTTTTTCCAGCAAAAAAATCCTTTAGGATCTGCATTCTTTTAGTATTTTCATCTGCTTCTGCTAGTCCCTGGCCTTTTACAGGTGCTTCGAACTCAAGATCCTCTTTCTCAAAAAACTGTGGGTAATCTTCAGCGTACAGCTTCCTGAGCTGTTCAAATGTTCGGCCGATGAAACTGTCATCACTGTCAGCTTGTTCTCTTAGTTCTGTCAGGCAGTATTTTAAACTGTTTAATGAAGAAGAACACTAAATTACATAAGGATGGTTGTATCGCCAGGAGTAACATCAAAATAAACTGATATGGCGGGGGGGGGGGGGGGGGGGGGGGGGGGGGAGGAGATAGAGTCAGGAGGTAGGGGGCCGGGGAAAAGGGGAGGTTAAATTACTTACCGTAACAGTGAGCCAAGTATGGACAATTCTTTAGTTTCGAGTCAGAGCCTGTTCCAGGCGTTAAGATTGTGGTGCCAGAAAGCAGCTAATTTTCTGCGCGGAAAAAGTGGGGCCCTCGCCTCGCTCTCTATCCCGCCTATTCCCCTCCGTCAGCACTCGCAATATATTTTTTTTCGCGCGCTGCCTATCCTTCGGTCCCCACTATCTGAACGCCTGGAACAGGCTACCTACTATCTGAACGCCTGTACCAGGCAGCCCACTATCTGAACGCCTGGAGCAGACTATCTACTATCTGAACGCCTGACACAGGTTACCCACTATATGAACGCCTGAAACGTGCTACCCACTATCTGAACGCCTGTAGTAGGCTACCCACTATCAGAACGCCTGGAACAGACTATCCACTATCTGAACGCCTGACACAGGCTAGGCTACCCACTATCTGAACGCCTGAAACAGACTACCCACTATCTGAACGCCTGAAACAGGCTAGATTCGAGTTACAGTTGTTTGGAGTTAACCGAAGAATTAATGGTCAATATATTTTGTGCTTGGGAATTTAATTGAATATATTATACTGTATTTATATTATGTGATTTTACTAACCTGCTTTTATTACAAAGTTTTGCGTGACGCTGTCTCGATTACGTGACCGCACTAACAATTATCTATCAATCACAAGAATTTTGCGTGACACTGATTGGGCTATGTGACCTCACTAATCTGTTTTTATAACAAGCGTTTTGCGTGACCGCACTAACCTGTATTCATTACAAAAGTTTTGCGTGACGCTGACTGTGTCGTCAAGGTTAAGAACAGCGTGCCACCATCCACTGGGTATAAACACAATATCACCTGGTTTCTGAACACACTCAATAGGAAGGTTGCTCTTCTGAAAATAAACGGGCACACAAGGGTAATTTATCTTAAAGAAAAAAGAAAAACAGTGTTGAGTGCCAATCATGATGTTGGCAGAAACTCCACTCTTGTTCTGCAAAACATCTATCTTTCTTTTAATTCGAATAAGCTATTGGATCAACGAGCTCGGTTCAAACTGAGCTATAAACCGGTTTTATTTAAAGGTGTTTGTTAGCCTATACTGTTGCCATGGCAAGTCCAAACCGGCCACCCCTGTATGGCGGACATCATTCTAAGGTGGACATGGTTCCGCCGAATTTCGAATAATCGATATCAAAACGTTGTCATCTGCTTACGTGCGGTTGCATTATAAATTCATCATACCAAATATGGTCATCATACCAAATATGGTCTAGTATAGATCCACCAATAGAAAGCATCCTCCATGTCATAATCCCTCTTTTTATAGTTGTTATTCTTCACACCTAAAAAACACCGGCAAATGTAACAGATATCAGTTAGTAGCGCACCTTTTATAGGCTGTTTTTACCTTGGCTTGTTATTCTGAGATGTCAGTATATGCTATATATAAAATATAAAACAGAAGCTGACCAGTACAACGTTTTAAATTTAACTCGTGAATGTGCGAAGCATTTAACGAATTACAGCAGACGGGGAAACATAAGAAAATTTTCACATTGTGTGTATATTTTGCCCATTCCAAATGCGATACTTTTCGCATTCACGAGTTAGCTCGTAGGAGCCTTTGACTTGTTTTCGGCTGGCCAGTACCAGCCTTCATCAGTTTCATAAAACCAGCTCTCTCACACTCACCGGGGATATGATAAACGGAGGGTGGATACATGCCCCATAATTTAGCCCCCTGCACAAGAGCCAACCACCCGGTTGTGTTAGCAGGGTCCACGTGCCATCCTGAGCCACTGCGCTTGGCGGCCATGATAATCCATCGCCAGTCCAGGCGAAGATCGTCATCCAAACCAGTCATGAAGTCATCGGATTCCGAGAAAAAATCTGGTACGATGTAATCCTGCAACGGGGTAGAAAAAAATATTAAAATTCTGTAAACCCGGTCCAAGCTCCCTGGGAGTACACTCTTGCGGGCAAACAGTCCTACTAACGGTCACCTAAATTGCAAAACTCCGCGACCGTTTGAATTCTCGTCTCACGAGGATCATTCCCGTAGCGACCAGCTCCTGTTACGGGCAGTTTAATGCCTCCTGAGGGTGTCTGCTTACAAGAGCGTGGACTGTATTGCTTTAATTCGCAAAAGGTTGAGGAAAAAACAACAAACAAACAAACAACATCATTCAGCAACAACAAGGAAAAGTCGCAGGCAACATTTATGGTGAAAATTTCCACAGTGTTTATGCTGACCCATTTTCCTTCTTTCCAAAATACCGACATCTGGTTAGTTATATCGGGCCAATGGGAGGCGTGCACTAAATTAAAGAACTTGCGTGGTCCCAACGCACCGGTCTTGCGCGGGGAATCAGGGTGCGCGGGGCATCGTAGGGAGAATGCAAAACGCGAAGCGTCGTTCACCGAGTGCAGTGCATCAGTCCTACAATTCCACGCGCGCCGCGATAGAATAAGAGGGACGCTTTGGGACGAGGCAGCAAAAGAATGGAAAATATTCCAAGATCCGGAAGGGGGTGTGTGTGAGAAGGGATGTGTGTGTGAGGAGGGGGATGTGTGTGAAGAGGGTCTGTGTGGGGAGGGTGTGTGGGAAGGGGGGTGTGTCGGGAGGGGGCGGAGTATTAAAAAAGGAAGAAGGGATTACAAAGATTTTACTTCACCCGTCTCAGCTCAGGATACAAATCAAACACATCCGACATGAAGATCACCCACGGAGATGTTTCATTGGCCGCTCTTTCCTTCAAGTATGTCACGTAGCTTGTTAAAGGCACCGGCAACGTCCTTTGACCGACAAAAATACCATCCGCTATACGAGGATCGTGTTGAAACTGCTCAAATGGCCACTTCTTCATGGCTTTCCAGTCATCCATCATACCAGTGATAATACACGCCTGACCTGCAAATATAATTGAGCATGCGTGAAATGTAGTCCTTTTGACTGCGTGCGCAGTAGCAAACCTCCCTCAGCAGCGCAAAACAGTAGGAAAGTTGGATTGAGGGTAAATATTTGGAAGGTAAAGGTAATTATAGATGTTTGACTGTCCAATGGCAAGAAACTATGTTCTTGGAATGAATGGCACGAAATTTGTTAGGGTATTTCTTAGTTTTGCGGAAACTTGAATCGGGAGACTGAGTACCAGCTTTTAGCACTAAGATTTCTGGGATCGTTTGGGTAACCAATGCTAGTTATGATTGGTTAATGGTTGCCTTTGGAAACCGTTAACCTGGTTACCCAAACGATCCCAGAAAGCCTAGTGCCGAAAGGTAGTGCTCAGTCCCCCCTAAGTTTCTGCAGTGGCGAATTGTTGGACTGTTGGTTAGCTTTTGTGTTATGGTGTGGGTATTGTTTAGAGTCTTTTCAATCTTTTCTTTTGTGTCATTTGGATATCTCAACATCCATAACACCAAGAAACTGCCATTCTCTTGGATAGTTTCTTGTATTTTCCAACCTCGTCCGTAAGGTCTTCTCCTGCCCGTCGCCATTTAAAAAAAAAAACGATAAGCCCTTGTGGAACAATTTGTCTTTTTCTATCGCGAGGGTTTTATTGATTTGCAAGAGGCACACGCGATCCATTTTCAGTTGGCCAGAACAAGTGACTAAAATAATACAACAAACCTGGTTTCATGCATTTCTCCGTAAACTCTTCCTTGGTTGGTTTATGTATTTTTGGTATCGTACAATGTGTATCGTGTATCGGCCAAGTATCTTCTGGGTCCAATTTTCTCAAATAATCCTCAAAAACGCTCAGCCTTTCTTTAAACCTCTTTTCATGAAGCTGAAGGTTATCTTCGTAATCTAAGAAACATATTCAACGCAAAATTGGTTTTAGTAGTAAGAACGATCATGAACGATCATCCAGGACTGAAAATAACATGAACAGTTTCACCGTCTCTCAACTCTCTACTTCATATCACACCATCTACTAAAATGATATATATACCCACTCTGGCCCCTATGGATAATCATCAACAGTTGATCCTTGGCAACTCACTCCGCCCGAGAAAGGGGGAAAAGTTGATCCTCGGAAATCTAGTTTGACTCCTACTCTAGGCTGTTCCAGGTTTTCAGAAAATGGGGAGCGCTCAGAAAGTGCGTGACGTTCATAAAGTGCGTGACGTCCAAAAAGTGTGAGCGCTGACAAGAGGTTTGGCAAGGGATGGCGGGATATGTTCCTCGGCACCCCTTCCGCTCGTAGAAAGGGGACAGAAGTAATCCTCGACCATTTGAGTCTGCTCATACTCATATTAGGGAGTATCTGGCTACCCCTCCTCCTTCCCTCTCCCCGTGGAATCATTTCCGCGCAGATTATTTGACTCACTCACTTGTTTTTTGATCCCCTTCAATGTGAAACGCATCCGTTTGCTTGCATAATTTCTGTTTATCTTTTAGCCATGCACAGATTCTCAACTTATATTCGCCGCCTCGTAATGACTCAGGTACAATAACGTGCTTTTCATAAATTATTTTTCCTCCTCGCTTTTCGGGGAACAAAATATCTGCTGGATATGATTGGACGATCTCTCCTTTGTCGTCTAATATTTCCAAAAGCCATTTGTCAGCCTCTTCCTCGCCGTATACGAATAAAACTCGCCGAGCTTTGCCGTTAGCCACCCATAAACTTGTTTGTTTGGGTTGGAGAATCTCGATAGGGTCATGTGCCAGGCTAGCTAATGAAAAAGAAAACAGTCATACATAGTTAGCTCAACGATTTCCTGCCTTACTGCTAGCCACTCTACAACCAAAATAACACGGCGTTTGGCCTCTTATAAATAAAGAAATATTAATATTAATTAATGACTTACCTTGGACAAAGAACAACGTCATGATTTTCAAGGCTGATGCCATGTTCTTGAGCAATTCCCTTAGAAAGAATAGAAAAACATCAAGTCGCCTTCAAAGTAGTGGATTTTCCTAGTGCTCTCGGCCTAACAGAACTGGAACAAATAAGAAAACTCTTACAAAATAAATCCAACATTCATCATGATTATTATAGTTTCAAATGATATTATGTTTAAAGGAAATTGTTTGCGCTAAAATAATTTCAATCAATAAGGAATGTAAAATAGTTTTGCCGATAATGTACCTTTGATAAAATACTCAGTAGAAGTTATTGAGAAGACAATTTACGATGTAAAGTCGAGTTTTTCCAGTCCTTGATGATGTGTATTTCGACTGATTTAATCCGAATAAATGATGGCATATTGACGCATGCGCCTTTAAAACACCTGTTATTTTGGGTCTATTCATACACTGCAAATACAGGATTTAAGCTGTGTTTACAATCCTCCAAATAATTGTTTCTTGTGTAATTAATAGTCTTTAACTGATCTTCACTCTGGTTCAGGTTAAAACGAGCATAACGTTCGTCGATTAGGGTCGCGCAACTTATTCCCCCGCAAATGGAATGGGTGGGGGATCATGAGTTCCCCCACCCACCTCCGGGAGGGGAGGGGGAACTCGCAAAGTAAAAACATGGATCGTGTCGAAAATGTGTAAGACCCGAAGAGCCTTCAAACTTCAAACTTCAAACTTTCTTTATTTTACTCATTATTTTTGACAACTATATTTAAAAAAAATAACTACACACATTTTGAACTAAGTACTAATAATTTAAATAGTTAATACAATTTTGAGTCTGGGAGCTAAATTAACGAGTAAGTTTTCTAGTTAGCCCCCAGCCACAGTTTGTTAAACATTTACAGCAGGTGAAAGAATTAAAACAAATGAACATGTATATTTACAGTGAAATAATTTAACAATATGATGTTACAAAAACATAACAGAGGAGACAAATTATTTGTGTTGTTCTGACAATAAATAACGTTTTAAATTTTTGGAGAAGAGAAATACATTTAGATCCTTTAGGTCAGATGGGAGATCTTTCCAGAGGTCAAAAGTTCCAGAGCCTAAAGTGTTTTGTATCCCCTTATAAGTAGCTTGTTCAAAACGGTTCATAGTGGCAGCATAGAGCTTATAAAAAGACGAAAAAGACAACTTTTTAACTGTTTTTTAGATCCAAGGTCATTGACATGCATGAAGTTGTACCAGTCCAAATTGTCACCGTGGTCATGCATACATAGGGAAATGAACTAAAATTACTGCTTAAATTAGTCTCCTCTTTGTTTGACTGTTTCAAATGAATATAGCTGATTGATTGGCTGTAAAACTTTTAAAAAGGCTAAAAATAGCGCTAAAAAAGCGCTAAAAATACATTTCGACATCACTGCGCTGCCTGTCCAATCAGGAAGCTTATTGCACCACAACAAGAAATCCAAGATGGCGGAAAACTGTGTAAACAAAGACGGCAAAATTATCACATTTGCCGGTTCTTTTCCAAGTTCAAACTCGGTGAAGGGGGTAAGCAATGGGCAGGAAAGAGAATGGAAAATACGGTGTATCGACCGGGAGAACCGTTCGTTCGCCATTCGCAAGTTCGTACCGCTATTACGGCAGCGCGCAAGACAGCGAGGTGATGTTGAAGTTTACCAGGGGAACTGACAACTTATCCAACGGTGAAATGCAAGAATTCTTAACGCAGAATGATATTAGTGATGGCCTTGGCGATTTTACTGAGTCTACAACCCGGTTAGTGAGATCTCAAGGAGTGCATCGGTCTTGTAGTGTTCCTTATTCGCTCAAAAAACGGAAACGGTGGCGATTGGCAGAGAATGTAAGGTTGTTGGACGATTCTATGGAAACTGCCCCCAATGTGACTTTTATTCACCGAAGAGTGGACAGAAAGCTCGAAGCAGATTGCATTGCAGTGGAGAGAGCCAAAGAAGGTGAAGTTTTACAACCCAGAAAGCGTAAATATACGAGAGCACATGACTTGTTAAAGAGATCTGACAAGACTGAACTGGAACCAGAGGTTTGCTATGAGATGACATATCGCTATCCTATAAATGAGTACCCTGAGTGTAAAGAAGTCCATGGCAGGGTGATGCGTTGGTCGTTTCAGTGGTCTATTGCCAACCCACGCAAGGCAAGGTGCAAGAACAAGGGTGTGAAAAACAAGGGACATCGCTGGGGACAGTACTCAGATGCTGAGCTCAGAAGTGGGCAGATGGCAAAAGAGAAACCAGTCCTGCGAAAGAAGTCACGCAATACTACTGACAGTAAAGTACAAGTTATTGACGCCAGGCAGTTTAATAAATGCAATGGTTATGAAGAACGATCTCGCTTCTCTAAAGTATTTGACATTCACTGCTGCTTAAAGAAAAAAAAGAAACAGACCAAGAAAAAGAGCCCCCGACAACGTTCAGCTGACAGCATTGAGAATCAGTTGCTGGCCCAAGGCTTTAGGTTTGGCAAGAACAGTGTTATATACATTGATCGAGAATCAGACCTAAAGTTGTCTCAAGATAACAGTTCTGCTGTTATGAAAACATTCCATGCACCAAATCCTCACCTTTTTCAACCAGAGAAGAAGGTAGTCATCACACTGGCACTAGATCTCAATGATGTGAAACCAGCAAATCTCAAATCACACTGGAATGATTTGTACTCTGAAGCAAATAGCTTTCCGCGGAAGTTCACGATCGAGGTAACACCTCTGCTTTCCGACAAGGGTAACACAAACATTGATTCTTGCTGTGTCTTGTTTAAGGTGATGAAGAATGAGACCATTGGGATGGTGCATGTGACAACTGATGTAAGTCTTCACATCACAGGAACTGAAAACTCAAATACTTCCATTTGCAAGGCCATCACAAAATTCTACACTGATTTAGACAGCAGTAATCAAGAAACGTGGAAAGTAAGTGATGTGGTTGATTGTGTGGTTCAGTGCCTATGTGATTTTGCCCAGCCTATGCAGCTCCCTATGAAATCCTTTGCAAACCACAAGCAGAAAACATGGCATTCTGTTGAGGTGCTTGGCAAAATGTTTGGATGGAAATCTGAGGTGTTTACACACATGGAAATGAAATCAGAATTGAGGGCTAAAATCAAGAAGGTTCATAAAACTCAGTACCAGAGTGACTTTGACACCTGTGACGAGACTGATGATTTAAAGATGTCTTGCGGAATATGCTGCGAGGAATTGGGTTAGTATACATGTACATGTACTGTGTGCCTGTAGACATTTTTGATTAACGAATTTAAAGGCCCATGTTCACCCAATCTGCTTTGCGCGACCGGGCTGATTTTCGCACAAACGGAAAATCGAAAAATCGACATGCCAGCCAACCATAATGCTACATGTACATTGAACAATTGAACCGTTTCAAAACAAAAACACAAGCGTGCAAAGTAGATTGGGTGAACATGGGCCTTTACAGGGCCTCTGATATTACGCGATGGTGCGATTTCGCATAATCGGCCTCAAATCGCATCCGATCGCATAATTCACGAAAAATCGCATAATACGTAAAAAATCACACAAAATCGCATAATGTGAACAAACCACACGATACACTATCGCTTTAGCTAAGAAACTTAAGCTAAAATTTGTTTTTTTCTATTGAATTATCCTGTATTAAATAAACAAACCGCCACTTTCGATCGAAACTGCGTTCGTTCTTCGCCACAACAAGCTTGGTAACCGCGTAAATTTCTTGAGCACGTGTTTTATTTAGCCTGGTTACTAAGGTTAACCAAGATGGCTGCTCGTTTACAGACTCTTTTCTTGGATTCTGTCGTTCGTTTTGGTTGTTCCTTCATAGCTAAAAGCTTCAAAATGTCCCACAAAGATAGCGAGCACTGTTTTAAAACAGGTATTTTCGTTTTCTTCCTCTGAAACCTAGTAAAACATGCATAAAAAAGTTCCAGAAAAAATCGCATAATTTGCATAATTTTCCGCATAATAGTCCTTGCTTATCGCATAATTTGCCATGAAAAACTTGCATAATTTCCATTTTTTTTATCGCATAATATCAGAGGCCCTGCCTTTAAGAGAAGCAGGGGCATAGCTAGGATTTTTCAAGGGGGGGGGGGGGGGGGGTCACATTGTTTCACACCCAGGGTACTTACCAGATTGTCATGTTGACATCCATTCTGTGTTTTACTATAATTATCTCACAAAGGCAGTGCTTGAAAAATTTTTTCTTGCTTACATGTACATGTAGAAGGACATGTTCCTTTCAAACCTCCCTTTTGATCGGATATTTTACAAAATTGGTCAGACATCCGCTGTTTTGGATTTTTCCTGTCAGTGACACAATCGGTAAGCATACAGTACATGACATGCTACAGTATAAGAAGTTTTGAAATGCATTGTAGGGTGATTTCAAATTACACGGCCTTTTCTGAATTTTCTTGAATCAAGAGAGCTGTTTACAGCACAATAAATCATACAAACAGCGTAAATTCTTATTGTAATGTTTTTGGAATCAAATGCAATGAGTTAACAAGACTTTCAAGGCAAAAGCTAAGTAATTTTTGTGCTCGGTTACCATGTCCGAGCATAATTTAAAATTGGTCAGACATTTTCGGATTTTGGTCGGACAATGTCCGATGACCGACTGTTACATGTATTTCCAGCACTGCAAAGGGGGGCTCATGGCTCATGGGCACCCAGCCCAACCCCCTAGCTATGCCCCTGAGAAGGGTGTTTACAAGTGATAAATTTGTTAACAAACTTGTAAAAGTTCTCTAGTTTTTACATACATTACATCACATGGATTTTGACCTGGTACTCAAATGAGTTGGAAAAGTACTGTCCACAATAAAGATGTTCACCAGCTACATGTACAGTAACTGTTGTACAGTGCCAAGAGCTTAACTCTTTGCCAGAGAACCCAGAGTGTTTCAGGCTAGTTAACGCTAACAAAATTTTTCATGTAATGTAAAATGACAGCCTTTCAATCTTTTAATGCGGTGGCTAGTAACTGCTATGTAAAAAAATTAATTTGAAAAAGAGGACGTATTCCTTGATACAGGAAAGAGCATTTCTCATTTATTTATTGTCATGTATTACTTTATTGTTTCAGTTGTAACAAATCGCTATTTGCTGCGGTTCGAAGAATAGCAGCAAATTTATGTTTTCACGGTTCACTGAAGTTTGACGGTTGTCATAGCAACATCATTGGGGCCACATTGTTAGCGGGATTTTACTGAGGGGAATCATTCTAGTCTGGCATTGCTGCTATCCTGTACTCAATTTTTAAAATTTTATTTTATTTTATTTAATCTACTCCTGTTATGTCAGTGGCATGTTAATGTATTTCCAATAACCTTTCTCCGTCAAGGTTGTTTGATGCCTGGCTCTGCATTCGGGAGGGATCAGGTTTCCTCCTAAAAAGGGGGTTTTTCATGGCGGGCAGCAGGCACAGTTAGTTATTGTTACTACATAGTTTGTCTAACGTTACAATCAATAAACGGGGTCTGTCTTAATCTTGTGCAGCAATCTTGCGCAGCAGCCAGTACCATCTTGTGCAGCAATCTTGCGCAGCAGCCAGTACCCTATTTACCAGTGAAAAGTTGTGTTTTATTGATTAATGGAGGGAATAGGGTAAACCCAAAATTTTAGTGTTACACTGTACACTGTACCTAGTTGTACATGTGCATGTAGTACTTAATTCAGTTTGGGTTAATTACAACTGTATTTAGTTTGTTTTTAACTTTTTAAACATGTACAGATCTTGCTTATCAGTTGGTGTGCATGTATCTACATTAACAACATATGTGTTTTGGGTGTGATGGTTATAATATTTCATTTTTATTAGGTTTCATTCTTCCCAGAGATTAATAATCACTGTTTATTTACTGCAATAATTACAAACTGTAGACCTGATGTACTTTTGTTGTTGGTTAACAGGGAATCAGCAGTTGACTCCATTTACTGTTCTGAACAATTGCGGCCATGTTTTCTGCAATGAATGCTGGGAAGCCCACCTCAAGACACAAATCAGCCATGGTAACACTGACCTACAGTGTCCAGGATACAGGTGCGATGTTTGTCTGGATGACAGCACAGTTATGGCTTTGGTACCTTCATGGTACAACAAGTACCTGTCCAGTAAAGTAGACAAAATGTTAGAAGCTTGTCCTGAGTTGCAGTGGTGTCCATCAAAGAGCTGTGGACGAGTCGTCAGGGCAACAGCTTCCAATTCTGTTGCCATGACAATGGAGCCAGCATCAGTAGCTTGTGCCTGTGGTAGTTTATGGTGCTTCCAGTGCGGCAGATCTGCCCACTGGCCAGCATCATGTGCTGCCGATAAGAAGTTCCATGAAGTCACAAAGCAGCATCTAATTGACATGGAACTAGATAAAGAAGAGCTGATAACTTCAGTGATGGTCAGAAATTGTCCTAACTGCCGTTATCCAATTGAAAAGTACCACGGCTGCAACTTTATGTATTGCATCATGTGTCAGACAGCATTTTGCTGGGAATGCCTGACACCCATGACCAACCACAAACAAGGATGTCAGCGTGTGGAGAACTCAAAAGAAATTGAGCTGGATACAGCAAACTCTAATACCAATCACTTTGCCAGGTACTTTTCTGTATACTGCGAAAACAAGAAAGCTCGTTCCAGCATCACTTTGTCTCACCAAAGGAAGAGGCTGCGACTTGTGAACAGAACTGTTGCATTGTACAAAAGTATTTGCTCGTCTCACTTATATTTTGACCACACTATGGAGCAGATCCTGCATAGTGGATGTCACGAAATCCTTAGGAATGCTGCAGAATTTAAGTATTACGCACACTTAACTCTTGAGGGTGCAGCAAAGGTAGCTATAGTTTCAAAATCAACCTCCAAAGGCTTGCACAAGGACATGGAGCGCCTGCAGTTCATTGTGGAGAATATAGAAATCCTAACAGAGGCTGGTATTGCACAAATTTTAAAACACAAGGACTTGAGCAAGTTGACCTTCTTCTTGCACTGTGGAAAAAAATGTGTTTTTCAAATTGGACAGTTTCTAGCCAGAAGGCAAAAAATTTGCAAGCCATGAAATCAATATGACAGTGAAGATAATTTTGACAATTACAATGTAAAACAAACAATATGATTAATACAGTATCTTGTTAAAATTACTAGTGTCTCCATATTTTGACGCCATGACAAAAATCTATGTAGTGGGAATAGAGTTACATGTATTTCCAAAAAGGTTGTCAGATACGTGTAAGAAAAAAATTCTGCTAGATATTGTTTTCTCAAAATGCTTTCATAGAGAAAATCGGGATAGGTCACTTGAACAAACTTTTGCGATAAAGAGGAATATTTAAAGTACGTTTATTTTCAGTTTGCGCAATTTTACGCAGTATTTTACGAAGCTAAAAACCTTTTCTAGCCTCCTTAAACTACTTGACTTTCAATATCAAGAAATATACTAGACTGCTCGCAGTCTCTTATTTTCTTTCTGATTCCCTCGCTCCACACCGCTAGCATGCACGCTTGCTTCACTAGCTAAAAAATTTATTATTCATAATAATGAAAAAAAAATAAGAGACTGTTTACAGTCTAGAAGTACACATACTGTAATTTGAAGAAAAGTATTCAGGACTTTCTTGCCTGATTGAAATTCATTCATTAAGTAATGTACACGTTCCAGTCGTTATTTTGTCAAGAGAGTGCCTTCGAAAAGTCTCTTGTACTATTCTTGCTTTCATTTTATATTACATTAAGCATAGATGTAAAGGTGTAAATTAAGGTTATGATTTGACATTGATTTTGGTACATTCAGCTTCTGGAAGGTGTTTAATACACTGTGCTACCAGAAAGTCGTAGCCTTTCAGAAATAGTAAAAATCAATGTCAAAAGATCATTATTGTTAAAACTCAATAAATTTCTCAGTTTTTGCAAATAAGGCTTTTTGTCAGATGTGCGCATGTAATGTTTTCTTGCATACTGATGTACCTCAGGGAGCCGGTGGGGTACCGGGTGAATGTTTGGTAAGCGTAGTGCTGTGGGGTCCCTCAAACCCTGACCCTGTTATACATGTAAAGAAAAAAGAAAAGAAAAAATGGGATTTTGCTTCTCCGCATTTTTAGAGGAGAATAAATCTATGAGTCTATGAATCGGCGGATTTTATAAATAATTTTTCCCGGACTTTGGATGCAGAAGGTAATTTAGGTTTTACAAAATGTAGTGGATTGTGGGTTTACATGTATCTGTTTTTTTTTTTCTTATTCTTTTTTTTTTTTTTTTGGAAGGGGCGGGAGGGGGGGGGGGGGGGGGGGGCACTCGCAATGCGTGAGATGCGTGGAAATAAAAACTAAAAAATACAATCCCACACACAGCAACTGCTAGACTCAAAGGAGGACAGCTTTCATAATTTGAAAGTTGAGAAAAAATATCTCGCGTATTGACGGATTCGGCTATTAATATGAAACGGATTGGAGGCTTTGCATACCTCCATGTTCATACCTCTCTTTGTATTTAAAAGAGAAAAAAAGGTCGGAGTTGCACGATTTGCCTTGTGCCGATGGTGGGGCCGTTCCGTGCGGTTTTCGGTTTCTGTTGTGATGGTGTCTCGCAAACTCTATTTTTTTACGTAGTCAGATCAGCCTGCAGTTTATTGTATGTCCGTTCCGTGCAAGCTAGGGGGTTCTAATTTTTATTTATTTTTTTGTTAAAACAAAATAAACAATTTTATTATCTTGGCTGCGACTTGTGGGAGGAGGGGCCGGGAGGGTCCAGGAAAGAGGGATATAGTCTTTCTCCTAACCCCTTGCCCAATTCAAGAGCGCTTTCTCCCAGGCTATAAAATGCGATCCAGAAGCTCATCCTTACATTCTTCTATTTTCTAGTTAGGCAAATAAGAGCCGTTTTGAGCCGTTTATTAGATCACAGGAAAGAACGTTCTAACATTCTGTATACCGCGTGGGATCTGGTGATAAACAGTCAGCGGTTTGCATTGCGGGCATACACTGTGGCGCAACAACATGGCGGCGAGTCGAGCGTCACACGTTTTTGAACAAAAGTAGTTCATTTTCCCAAGATAATGCGAAATCTTGAAAAAACGACAAGGATAAATGCATTTTAATTGACTTAGGTAATCAAGTAAATTTTAGGTGAGTATTTTCGCAGCTTACACAAAAAATCCTGCCATTAATAACAATATTAAACTTTAAAAGGGCCGTTGACAAAACCTGGATCAGATCGGATCGGGCAAAGATCTCATGGATATACTAACCAGACCGTGAAACAAAGACTAAACAATAGACTACACGGAAATAATAGATCACAAACAAAGACTATAACAATGGGGAATCATTGTGTGTATATCCATGAGATCTAAGCCTCGGATCGGATCAACTCCTGTAACCCTATCCCTAACCTTTCGTCATTTAGTGAGTTACAGGGGTAATGATCCGATCCGATCCGATCCAGGTTTTGTTAACACCTCTTTAAAAGCGAATGTAGCCGAGTTGATCACGTTTTCAAAGTTCCTAATACTTTAATTGCGCGGCAATTTTTTCTGGCAAAGTACTCGGTATATTGTGTACTGTACAGTGTACTGTAAATAGAATGATAGAATTTACAATCCTATCTCTACAGAACTTGCAGATCTTCTTTTTCCTTTCCTTGTGGCCAGAGATGCGCCATTTGCCTAAACCTTTTAACTTTTAACAATGTAAAGAAAACAACATTGTAACATTGTAGAAATTTGTAAAGAGTGAAAGCTTATGGAAGAAAGAACAAGAACGAGTCACGGTGTTGGTAAATCCAATATGGCATCGCATGACTCGTGCAGTCAACACGTTTTTGGCTCTACCTTTTGATTGGCATTAGAACAATGCTAAAATTTGACGGTGAGGTAGATTAAAAGGGAATGGAGGAAACTTCATAAAAATATGTTGTTTTTATTGGTTTTTTTTCCACCATTTTTCGATATCAGCCAATCAGATTTGCTGATTTAATCTGTACCTTGTATCTTGTATCATTCAATTTCAAGTGCTACTTTTCTTGCTCAGACAGATGGTTACTGGAAAATCCTTGAACCTCTGTTGCTGCTTACTGCGCCTTTCAATAACATGCAGAATTTGAAATTCAAATCTCCACAAACGGTTGCGTTATTCCCTGCCGTCAATCATAATTAATACAAAAGCCAACGGACAATGTAAAAAAGAAACAAACAAAATGGATCGAAATCTACCAATCATAATGCACGGACGTGACCTTTTGAACTCATTGAAGTGAAGATTTGTTTCCTGAGAGGTAAGCTAAGATGATTGACGGCAGTGTAAAATG
Source organism: Dendrophyllia cribrosa (assembly GCA_024195265.1). Taxonomy (NCBI): domain Eukaryota; kingdom Metazoa; phylum Cnidaria; class Anthozoa; order Scleractinia; family Dendrophylliidae; genus Dendrophyllia; species Dendrophyllia cribrosa. The sequence continues at coordinate 1,877,758 of JAJLRJ010000004.1, forward strand.
CAACCGTTGCTGGTGATTTGAATTTTAGATTCCACGTGTTATTGAAAAGCGCAATAACCCAACTCCCAAGAGTGCCAAAGATAAAAATTGATATAAAATCCCAAATTTCATTTTGTAAAATATTGATAAACAAAATTAATGGTACCATGAAAAAGTACTGCCAAAGAGGTTTCATTTGAATGGTCACACCATAGGATTTTGCGGACAGACTCAAAAGTTAGAACTACACTACATGTTTCCATGATTGATTCTGAGAGTGAAAGGGTCAACCAAACCAATATTATTACAAATGGGAATCGTAAACAAAACCGAGTGCATTGTGTTATATAAGAACAATATTTAAAAATAAAAATGGAGAAGTACTAAGAGAAGTGGCGAGTGCATCTTGCACTTCACAAGTGTTTTTTTTTTTAATTCCCAGCTGCTATTATTTAACAATGCATGCACAAAGGACAAGTTTAGTATTTCCTTGATGGCATTTCTTTGGAAATTTTATAAAGTACAATCTTTTCCATTTTACTGATTCAATAAAGCCATTTTCTTTTCAGCAACAATCCAAAAAATGCCGTCTTGTGAGCTGGAAGTTTGCGACATTGAGGATGCTGTTAAAAAGGATGACCTCACACCAAATGATCGGATCACACCACGCGGCACTGTTCTTCCTAAGGCAAGAGCAAAATCAACAAAGACTGGTCACAGTGAATTACCAGTAGGAGACAGTGTTATCCCTGGAACACAGAAGATTTATCTCAAAACATGGGGATGTTCTCATAACAATAGTGATGGTGAATACATGGCTGGACAGTTGGCTGCCTATGGATATAAGATAACAGGTGCAGTTGTATTTATTATTGTATGTGTTGCAATTTCTAAACTGAATTTTTACCTTGATTTTCCTTTAGCAAGGTGCTAGAATTCCTTAAAACATTCAACAAGTTTCTGTGTCTGCAAAAACAAAATAATTAGGGCAAAACAATAGACATTAGGTTGTTTTATTAAAGCTCTTTGCTAATGTAGAATTTTAGTTTTTTAACTGGGCCAAATATGAAAAAAAAAGCAGATTCATGTTCTGTGAGTTACAAAAGGTGAAACTTAAAAATATACAGAGTCCCTTAAAACAGCACTAAGCAGATGGCTTCAATCAATGCCGTTGTTCCTGAGAATCCCAGCTGCAGTACAAGGTAAAGTTGTCCAGTAATGTGGAAACGACTGGCATGTTTTTCTCATTTGGTAGAGCACTTGGTTTGATCCCTAGTCCGACCAACATTCAGGGTCTTAAATTAACTGGGGATGAAGTGCTACCTTGCATGGCTATGATACTGTACATGTATCTACAAATACACTGTAGTTAGACCTAAACGTGGCTCGGATGACCACATAGAAATGGCGGTCCTGTCTCCAGTAGGAGATGTAAAAGACAGGTTTGTTACATGTACAGTGTAATTAGCACTTTTGTGCTAAATACATGTACATTGACACTTTACATTTACTACTAGTCACTTAAAACTATGAAAAAACTGGAGGTGTATTTAGTACATGTGGTCACAAACCTACAATGTAAACCTGACAAGCATTGAAGTACTGTCCTGAAGGTTCCCCAGCAGCGGTTTAGCCAAGCGGCCGTCCAGCCATCCTATGAACAGCCATTTTCCGGCAACACAGGTTTCTGGACGGCTTGTTTGGGACTGCTTTTGCACAATCATTCCTAATTAATTTAATTAATAAAGTGAAAAGTATGTAATAAAAATACAATGTTTACATTGTTTCGTTTCGTTGTCATGAATTTATCTAACATTATTTCGCATCTTCGTGCCTTCGGCACGATCACATGTCAAGCAAGAAAATTTCACATTTTTGGACGGCCTACAGTATCTTTAAATCCTGGCGAAATGCATGTTCCCCAGTTTACTAAATTCCAAGAAACATACTCTTCTCAGACTCTACACACTGTATCTTAACCAATTCATTCATCTGGTTTTGTGTTTATGCAGATGATTCAGCAGCAGCTGATCTGTGGCTACTCAACAGTTGTACAGTAAAGAATCCCTCTGAGGATAACTTCAGAAATGCAATCAAAAGGGCACAAGAACTTGACAAGCACCTGGTTGTCGCAGGTTGTGTACCTCAAGGCCAACCCAAGCACCAGTCCATCAAGGGCATCAGTGTAATTGGGGTATGTTTGTTTTTAGAGTGGTTATTTAAGGGGTGTAGCTAAGAAAAAACTCAGCAGGCTCATAAACAAGCCCAGCTGGTTTTTCTCGCTTGTGTACCTTCAAAATATTATTACCCTAAGTCTTTGTTTTCTAGTGAAATTTTAGCTGGTGATAAGTTCCCTTCCACCTGGTGATATTAGCTAGTAGCCAGCTCTTAGCTACATCACTTTTTAATTTCATGATCTTGAGAGATGCCTCCAGGGCACCAGGTTTCTGGCTAAAAGCCTGGAGAGAAGGCGTGGGGGTATGGAGGACCCCAAGAGAGTTTGCTTGTGGGCTAGCATGTAAATGTTTGGGTTTACGAGCTTGGTTTAGACCACTGCCACACAAGCATTTTGTGGTCGGTGCATCGTGTGGTCAGTGCATCTGAGTAGCCCTGATGTTGTTTCTTGTCTGGCACTTCTACCAAGTCTATAAGAGTGTACACTGTAGACTGTGTGGTGAGGTTAGACTGTAGTACATGTACAGTATGTCAATTGTCTACTCTGATTGCATGTTTGCAGGTGCAGCAAATTGACAGGGTGGTTGAAGTTGTAGAGGAAACTCTGAAAGGTGAGAATAATACTTACATGTAATACTGACGATACAATTTGCATGTATGACATTCAAAATTGGATTGTTTGAATTCTTCAGTTCTAGGTCAGCCAAAATCAGAATTCAAGAAAGTACTTTTTATTCAAATGTTCACTCTGTGTGACTCAACAACACTATAAAAAATGACTTACATGTACAGTGTACATGTATACTGTAAGAAATACATCATAATCATTAATGCATGTCTTTTGCACATGCTTTTTTTTAAATACCGGTATAGCTTAAAATAGAAAATTGATGCATTGACAATAATTATTAAGAACAGAATCACTTGCTTTTCAATTTTTTGTACATTCATTTGATAGATTTTGTAATCTCGTCCTTTGCTAAATTTCAAGTTCTAGTTTTCAGTGTAACATAAGATACAATAATATAATAATGTACAAGTCAAAGGTAATTAAAACTCGAAGTGTATTGTACTTACAGGTCACACTGTCAGACTACTTGGTCAAAAGAAAATTGGTGGAAAAAAGGCTGGTGGAGCACGTCTAGATCTGCCCAAGATCAGGAAAAATCCTCTGATAGAAATTATTGCCATAAACACTGGGTATGTTTAGTTTCTTGCAAGGAATAATTATACAAATGGCCGGAATGGGCATTTAATAATATTTCTTATGGTAAAGGCTTTTTAATTGAACCAAAAGTTTTGAAAGTAAAGTAGGAAGCTAAACTAGAATTTACAGAGGGGTGAGGGGAGGGTTTAATTTAACCAAAAGACCTGCTGTGTGGGAAGTATGGAGACCATGCAATGCCAGTTACAAGTAAAAGATCCCCCCCCCCCCCCCCCCCCCCTCTCCCCTGCTTTTAAGTGTGCATCATTTTGATAGACTTGTAGCACCAGGTTCTCAAAAAGGCATCTTATGTTTAACTGGTCTGACTGGTCAGGTCTGACAAATGCCCTTTGTCTCATTATGTATTTCTTATCAACTCATTCTAAACCAGTATTCATGCCGCTTGAACTAGTTCATAACTGTTAAACACTAATATCACCACTGATAACTTGCCATATTTTAGGTGTCTTAACCAGTGTTCTTACTGTAAGACAAAGCATGCTCGAGGAGATCTGGGAAGTTATCCACCAGAAGAGATAGTGGCCAGAGCCAGGCAAGCATTTGAAGGTAAACAAGATCTGCAATCACACACAAAAATAAACTACATGTACGTGTAGGAAGGCAGTTCAATTTGCCTTTTTCTACAGTATACATGACTGTGTGGTATTCTATTCTGAGACTTGACTTCAGTGCTGTCATTAAGATTTGATTCAGGCATTGCTCTGATCTTAATACCCATAACAAGCTTGTTGCTTTGTCAGTAAATTAACATATAACAGGCAAGATCATCCGTAAAACCAAGGTCCCATCAAGTGTACTCACCCATAACAGATGCTACAGGTGATGGCCCTTAACCCTTTCACTCAATTATGACACATGTCAAGTCATGTAGTGTAGTTCTAACTTTTGAGTCTGTCAACGAAATTCTATGGCGTGACCATTCAAATGAAACCTCTTTGGCAGTACTTTTACATTGTACCATTTGTTTTTAAATATTTTACAAAATGAAATTTGGGATTTTTCTTAAATTTTGATTTTTGGCACTCGGGGAGATAAAGGGTTAATGACAACCCTGGACTTGGTGGGTGGTTTCGTTGCGTTTCCCTAAATTCTTCATTATCATCATCATCATCATCTTTTTCTACCATTAGCTTAATCTACAATTTGAGATAGGGGTTGTTGATTTAAGCCTCAAGAAGCCATACTTTGTTTGAGATAGCCAATAGTAAATTCATGACTGAAAAACAAAAAGCAAAACCAGTTTTAGTTTTAGAAAGCAAGGCATTAATAATTTGAGATAGCGAAAGTCTACTGTATTTACCCAGCCAGTTATTAAAAATGGCCCAGCCTTGAGTTGCGCATATAGTGACCTAGTACTAAGACAGACTGTTTACACTGTATATACATGTGGCTAATTTTTTTCTGGCACCGCTCATTTCAGAGGGAGTTGTTGAGCTATGGCTGACAAGTGAGGACACTGGAGCTTATGGCAGAGATATAGGAGTGACATTACCTGAGTTGCTGTGGCAACTTGTGGAAGTGATCCCTGAGGGAGGCATGTTGAGGATTGGAATGACAAACCCGCCATACATTCTGGAACATTTGGAGGTACATTGTACATTAATGTACATTCCAAAATAATTGGAGGGGGGGAGGGGGGGTGGTGTGGTGTACAATTGACTGTCTGTTCCTATAATTACCATGAAGTTTTACCAGCGTACATATACATGTACATGTATATTCAATGACTAAGTGAGGGATGCAATATACACCAGGGCAGAGTTGTTCGAAGGACGATTAGGGCTAATCCAGGGTAAATTACCATGACAACTCATAATTTCTGTTGACAGTTAATCCAGGATTAGTGCTAATCGGGCTTTGAACAACTCAGCCCAGGTTAGAAAGCTGTGACAATCAGTTTGAACTTTTAGCTATCTAACCAGTTATAATCACCATGCCTAATAAATAAATAAAGAAATAAAGAAATAAATAAATAAACAAACAAACAAAGAAACAAACAAAGAAACAAAGAAAGAAACAAATAAACAAATAAATAAACAAATAAATAAATAAACAAATAAATAAACAAATAAATAAACAAATAAATAAATAAACAAATAAATAAACAAATAAATAAACAAATAAATAAACAAATAAATAAACAAATAAATAAATAAACAAATAAATAAACAAATAAATAAACAAATAAATAAATAAACAAATAAATAAACAAATAAATAAACAAATAAATAAACAAATAAATAAATAAACAAATAAATAAACAAATAAATAAACAAATAAATAAATAAACAAATAAATAAACAAATAAATAAACAAATAAATAAATAAACAAATAAATAAACAAATAAATAAACAAATAAATAAATAAACAAATAAATAAACAAATAAATAAACAAATAAATAAATAAACAAATAAATAAACAAATAAATAAACAAATAAATAAATAAACAAATAAATAAACAAATAAATAAACAAATAAATAAATAAACAAATAAATAAACAAATAAATAAACAAATAAATAAACAAATAAATAAACAAATAAATAAATAAACAAATAAATAAATAAACAAATAAATAAACAAATAAACAAATAAATAAATAAAACAGTAATTCAGTTTCATTATAAAAATGGATTGTACAGCTTTGTTATTATTATAGGAAATGGCCAAGATCCTAAGCCACCCTCGAGTGTACAGTTTTTTACATGTTCCGGTTCAGAGTGCATCCGACAATGTGCTTGCAGACATGAAAAGAGAATACTGTGCTGATGACTTCAGACATGTTGTTGACTTTCTACAAGAAAAGTAAGTGTGCACTCGCGTTTTACATGATAAGTGGGCTAGGTGCACCTTGTGACCTACTCTCTTGGCAGTACTTTCCATGGCATGAAGCAATGCATTAGTCAGTTTAACTCTTTAACTCCCGAGAGTGCCAAAGAACAAAATTCAAGAAAAATCCCAAATTTCATATGTAAAATATTGAAAATCTAATGGTACCATGTAAAAGTACATGTACAACTGAAGAGGTTTCATTTAAATGGTCACATCATAGGATTTCATCAATAGACTCAAAAGTTAGAACAAATGGTACCATGCAAAAGTACTGCTGAAGAGGTTTTATTTGAATGGTCACACCATAGGATTTCATCTAAGCATTCAAAAGTTAGAACTACATAAATTAGAAAAGAGACGTTAGAAGTCATTGACCTTAAGAACTTGCAGAGTGCTGGATTTGTTATGATATAAGTAAGGTCAGTGACCTCAATATACTGTACATTGTGTAGTGATTTTAATTGATGCAGATGGCTTTAAAAAAGCCCTACAAAATTCAAGAGCTGATCTAGACATAATTTTTTTTATGATTGTTATTTTGTTTTGTTCTGTTCTGTCTGTTCTATCAGTCTGTCTTGGTGAAAGAATTGAACTGCAAAGTACATGTGTTAAAGTCAAAACTATGGACATAAAGCTGTATGGTTGATACAGTTCTCATATATTATATATTTTAAGGGTGCCTGGCATCACCATAGCGACAGATATAATTTGCGGCTTCCCGACAGAGACATGGGAAGATTTTCAGGAGACAGTTGCATTAGTTGAGCGGTACAAATTTCCCAGTTTGTTTATCAATCAGTTCTACCCACGCCCTGGGACTCCTGCTGCACGGATGAAGAGACTCCCCACTGAAGAGGTGATCCTTATCTAATTTCTCTTTGCATTTTCTGTACATTTTTAAGCAAACAGGTGTGGGGAATAGAAAATAAAGTCACAATTCTTTACACAAACACACCTTGTCTCCATAGTGCAAATTTAAGACTCTTAAGACATGGTAGCCTGCGCACAGACGAGGTGGACGCACGGGCAAACCTCGTGCAGTACCCGCGCGTCCACCTCGTGAAACCCGCGGCCGATGTGCATATGATTTCAGGCGGTACTGTATTTCATATTTTACAAAGGATTTGGGGTTCACCCTTCATGCCCCTGCATTGCAGATTAATTCATCCACTGAACTTATCCGATGTTTAAATTTGCCTCGTCGTAGGACACCCTGGACTTAACCAATGGTTGAAATTTTGCCGCAGCATAGTTTGTACTTACCAAGTAAATGTTTTATCAGTGTTGTTCTTACTTTAAACAAATTTTTGGTTGAAACAAAAGGTGAAAAGACGAACAAGAGAAATTTCCAAAGTGTTTCATGGATATCACCCTTATGACCACAAGGTATGTTCCCTTTTGATTTATTTTTTGGTTTGTTTCTCTCCATGGTATTCATATTTAAGAAATCGACAATGGTGCATGTACATGTACCTACACAAAACAAAAACATGAGGGATTGTAGTGGTATTATTTTTAGCCGCTCACCACAAACGTGCCTATTGTGCAGGCAAGGGGGAAGATTCATTGCTGTTTATTTCTTTCAAAGGTTGGTGAACATCAGACTGTTCTAATAACCGAGGATTCTAAAGATGGAGCCCACTTTGTTGGCCATAACAAATATTATGATCAAGTAAGTGATTGTAATACCGATTGTGCTTTATGAAATTCCCGTTATCTGTAGAGAGCTGCAGTGAGTGAATTGACTTTTTCTTGCTTTAGGAGGTTTCGCACCATTTAGAGTTCGCAACCAACGAGTTCGCTCCCACCTGAAATGAGTTCGTTCCAAGATTACAAGTTCGGTAGCTGGAGTAATGGTCTATATTCCTCGTTCTGAACGCGAGTTACACGAAAGGTTAACATTTGGAACTTACATGGATATTCCTCGTTCTAAATGCGAGTTGTACGAAAGGATTTCTCGTTCTAAGCAAACTCGTAATCTTGGAGCGAACTCGTTGGTTGCGAACTCTTAATGGTGCGAAACCTTCGTAAAACATATACCTAATTCAATAAAGGTTGCTTTGGCAATTGGTCAATGGAAATTGGGCATTGGCATTTGGGCATACGGAACACAATGCAATAGTTTGCTTGAGTGACCGCCAAACAATAGCTACCCAATGCCCAATTACTAAAGACCAAAGCAACCTTTATTGAATTAGGTATATTTAGCTACAGATCGCTATTACTGGAAGGACTTAAAGTGTATATGACAGTGATTTTTTTATTTGCGTGATCGAATCTACATGATGTTCTGATAAGAAAATGGAAAAAAAAATTTCGATATCGATTTTCCTTCTCCGCGTTTTGGCCGTCTAAAAACGTGAAATTTCACTTCCGGTTTGTTACAAAACCGCGCAAGAAGAAAGACTGGAAATAGTCCGCTGTGACGTCAATACAAGAGTGCCAGTGTCGCGATTTCTCAGTTCCTCCGTTTTTTGGTGCGTGTTGCTACAACCATAGACAACACACCTTAATAGAACCATGTTTCTTCCTCAGGGCGCATCAAAAAATGTGAGGAACTTCTTGCGCGGGTTTGTAACACACCGGAAGTGAAATTTCTCGTTTTTAGACGGCTACAACGCAGGGAAGAAAAATCGACATCGAAATTTTTTTTCCATTTTCTTATCAGAACATCATGTACATTCGAGCAAGCAAAAAAAAAAAATCACTGTCATATACACTTTAAGATATTATGCTTATTTGGCTTAAAAAGAATAACAATGTTTAACAGTAATGCAATATACGTAAGTAAATAAATAAACCTACTTAGTAAATACGAGAAGCAAGTGAGTTTTAGAGCAGTGTAAACGAACAATGTTTCGACTGATATACAGCACTGTACCCTGTTTTCATGAGACCTTCAGCTTGCTATAGCTCGCATTCCCAAGGGCTTACTTTATATCTTGAAATAGCTTTCATTTAAATAATCACACGTGAGAGGTTCATCCACAGACTCGAACAGTAAAGATAACATGGACATGACATCAGCCTTGACAACAAATCAATTCAGGAAGGATTGAATTTTTGCTGTGTCAGTCGTTTAATTTCGTGTTTTCTTTGATTTTATCTGTAGGTCCTTATTCACAAGAGTGAAGGAGATCTAATGGGTAAAATGGTACAAGTGGAAATAACTTCGGCAGGGGAACACTTTCAAATGGCGCTAGTTCTGCGTGAGACTGAGGCTCGATCACCCGGCTTAGTTGAGCCGCTTCCAAAGGGTGTGGTCAGCGGTGTTAAGACTAAAAACACGCGCGGTAGCATCGCGCAAGACCGAGCTGCAAGCCCTTGGAATTACTGGAAGAAATTTGCAGTGGTTGTTTTAATCGCCGCTGTTTTAATCGATGTTTTAAGACTTGGGTATGTATGGATTTTCGAATGAGTTGGTGAAACATGAAAGAACCTCATTCTAACTGTCAGGCCTTTAGACCTGCACTGTCGTTCACTACAAACTTGGGAGACGCCCTAAGAATTCTAAGTTCTGCCCTAAAATATGCCAGATATTGTTGATACCTGCGATAACTTCACTCAGTCAGAGTCCTATCAACGGCCTGACCAGATCTACGTAGTACTACGTCAGCAAGGTGCAATTTGCCAGGTCGTTTCTCCAAATGTTGCTTTGCGAGGGGCACAGTTCAAGGTATTGAAAGAAATCATGCAGTCTTGGAAAAATGGACAACGGACTCCCTAAGATAGGAATAAGCACATGTGCTTACAGCAACTGGAGGACGCCCAGAAACAATGTCCTGACAATAAATTTTCCTTAGAATCAATTGACGTTTTGCTTGTGACCGTCAATTTAATGGTAAACCATTGCCCTGTATTTTTTTATTTTTGCTGCTTAGCGCTTTGCAAGTTTTCCACTAGAAACGTGGTTAGCGCTGAACAGACCTATTTTGCGCTATTTAAACCTGCTCTAAGATCCCTATTTCTTTTGCAAAGTGAAAGTCTAAATGATCTGAATTTTTTTCTCTGTCGTGATTTGGAATTTTCGAACAACAAAAAACCCGCACCCTAAAATTGAAAAGTCAATTTCCCCCATCAAATGGCAAATAATATGTCACGTGCCTTCATTTTATGCCCCGTTAAACCCACCTTTTTTGTATTATTTTTGGCTGCGAGCAGACCCTCGTATTTGGGTTTCGCATGAGTTTCAGTACGCGTGCGGCGTGAAGCCGCGTGTTAAGATCATCCGGTAATTGGGTGAAGAAAGTTTCGCCTCTCGGCTCGTAACTTCTGGCTTGGCCGCGCGGCATGTGATCCTCGCACGGATAGTACTCCTTCAGTTTATGCGGCCTAACAAGAGATAAATCGAGGCGATTAAATCAACATCACCGAGGAATAATTAACATTTCAAAGCATTGTAATAAATATATCTTCGCTTGTAAACTTGCACGTGCGACTTAAGATGTAACATCTCCTCCTTTTACTAAATTTATATTATAGGTCTTAGGTAGAGTTTACATTGTCTCTAAAGTCTTGAAGACTTTCTAATGACACGGCTTGGGTGTTCGGTGATGCTACTGCGAGGTTTGGTAGAATAATTTCTTCAGCTGGACGGTTGAAATGTCTATTTGTCTGCTACTGGGCTCCATTTGTAGTTTCAAGGCTGTAGGACCTTGGTTACGACACAGTTGTTGTTTTGGTAACCACTGCTGGGATCCATCGGTTATGCTGGGGGTCGACCTGCCCGTAAACCTTTTCTCTTTAGCCAAGTGCAATAAGTAGAGGTTATTCAGCGAATAGTTGTATAACACGGCTTCGTATTTTTACAAGTCGTCCTTAGGCGAGAAAAAATAAAAACCCGGCGACGAGTTATTCGACAGGCACTTACATACATAATTATACATACATTACTTTATTTCACTTCCCAAACGAGGCTTTTTAGCGAAATAGTTACGCAATAATGATATAAATTCAAGCTACTGAGACAATAAAACTAGGTTAAGTTACTGGTCCGTTAAAAGTCTGCACCTAAGCAAGCGAGGTTAGTTGCACAATAATAAAATATATTCAAACTAAATAATAAAATAGAATACCCAGCCGTATGATACAACTTTTCGTTGAATAAATCATTTTAATATTATCCGAGAAGCACTTCTCCCAAATCTGAGTTTTTGAAAGTGTTTTTATAGCGTGCGCTCAGAAGAGTGTAATAACGTGTCGTATTTGCACTCGTTTTGGTGCGTATTCGCACTCTCAAATGCTCTGTCGAAAAATAAATAAAGTTCATATTAGTCTATATTTATAAACTTTTAGGTGTTGCAGAGTAAATGAGGATTTTTTGTTAGTCTTGTGGTGCTGACTTACGTGTATCTTATCAAATTCAACACTGTCCCTATTTATATTATCGACATGATGATCATTACATCTTTCTCATTTCGTTACCGAGTTTAACATTTACCATCTTTCTTTATTTATCACCTCACATGACGCTTTCGACATTGCTGGTCTTAGCAGTACACAGGACGAGTGTCGTACAGAATCTAGTATATGGTCTAGCTCGCCACGAGTCCTGTCGGTGACTTTTCTTCTTTGCCCCTCGCTCGTGACATGATAAACATCACATCTTTCTCAAAAGTGCATCAGCGATCTGATATTGGGAAAACCATGTTATTTTTTTTCCTTCCCACGTTCCCGCGTTCGAAGTAATTTCTGGCGGAAATGAGCCCCTGAAAAAAGCAATAGGGGCGGCCATTTGGGACCGGACACCAAAACAATCGCAAATTTTTCTGCATGTAAGGCACAGGAAACCAACACGAAATTAGGATTGCGTTCTTCGAACGCGATGATTTAAATCTTTTTTTTTTATAGAGATTTTGATAAATGCCACATTTGTCCCGTCTAAAGAAAACTCTTAGCATGCATATGTCATATTAGTATCACCCAACTAGTGGACTAATGCAAATCCTGCATTTTGATTGGCTACGCTACTAGGGGTCTAATAGTAATAGTCATCGAGTAGCGAAATTCGCCGGTTTTATTTTTCGTTTTATTCCCAAATAAATATTTCTTCAACTTGCAATTGCTTTTTTTTATTATTGCCTTTTTCTGTCCGACTAGTTGGGTGATACTAAAACAATTAGACCCTTCGCCCTCAAGGGCTACGGGTCAATAGCCCATTCGGCTTCGTCTCATGGGCTATTGACCCGTAGCCCTTTCGGGCTACGGGTCTAATTGTTAATTAACTCAAGCTTACACCATGCCAATTTAACTGAACTTCATCTTTTATTTTATGTTCACCGGATAGTATTTTCACATTAGTTTTGTGATAATGGCACGTTTCGTTATACCTGTCACTACTTTCTTTATCATGGTAAATTCTAATGACAACTTTCACATTTTGTGATAGCGACGCGCCTGTTTAGATAAATAATGTCTCAGTAAGTCTGAATTTTTGCCAACCTTTTTTTCATCAAAGATGATGATCATAAACTAACACCCTACTACAAAACAACATGCTAAAGATTGCTGTGCTGCAGAATGCAATAAAATAATTTGGTCACTATTTTTGTAGGGATTTTGATAAATCCAACAGTTTTTGCTGTGGAAGAAAACCCTTTCTGCATATTTCATATGGACTCCAGCTTTCAACTTGTCGATCAAAATTAAACGAACTTCTCTCTGTAATATAATGCTACATGATAAACACTTTCACATATTGCCATATAATGGCGCGTTTTATGTCACCTGTTTGCTTGTTTTGAACACCCTGGCCTTACTCTGAGTCTTTTTTAACTAAACAAGATGATCATATCAACAATTACAGACTTCAACAAAACTTGTTGCATGTCAGCATCAGTTATACCAAACTACTCCCTTTATTATGCTAAATGCTAAATAACAACATGCGCGTTTTGTGACAACGGCGCACCTTGTTCAACCAGCCGCCTCAGTGATAATTTTTTCTTAGACTTTTTTTCACTAAACATTATCATCATCTAACACATTATATAAAACATTACACTGGTGCTACAGAATTGCTAATGCACTTAAACAATTTGGTCACTATTTTTGTGGAGATGTTGATAAATGCCACAGTTTTGCTGCCGAAGAAAATTCTTTGTCCCGATCTGCATATTTCATATAAACTCTGGTATGCTTTCAACTTAACTGTCAATTAAAATGAACTTCTCTCTGTTATATAATGCTACATGATAAACACTTTCGCATAAAGCGATAATGGCGCGTTTTGTGCCACCTGTTTGTTTGCTTGGAACACTTCTTCATTTCTGAACTTTTGCCAGACTTTTTCACTAAACGTTATTTTCCTACACTAGAACGTGTTGTATGTCAATTTATATCTATATACGTTCTCTTTATTATGCTAAATTCTATCTGACAACTTTCGCATTTTTGTGACGGCGTGCCTATTAAATTCCACCAGTTTGTTTGATTAACGATGCCTCAGTGATGAATTTTTGGCGGACTTTTTTGGTGATCATACCTTACGTCTTACACGTCTCATGACAATAGAATCAACTAAAATGATTTTCTACATTCAACTCAAATTCTCAGTGTAGCATAGCAATTAGCAAAATGCAAAATGAATTTTGTGATAAGGACGTGTTTCGTACCACCTGTTTACAGCTGTTTCGAGAAAGGTTGTCGGAAAAAAGCGCAAAAGTGCACGCGACAATCCCGAAAAATAATATGGGATATGATCAATGAATTTTAATAAGTCAAATAAATACATGGAACCCGCGATGCCTAGTCCGTACAGGGACGATCTTAGATGGCGGGCCATTGGGATAAATGAGTTTCTAGGATATAGCGTGGATGACTACCCACAATACCTTTCTGGATTGTCGCGTGCACTTTGACGCTTTTTTCCGACAACCTTTCTCGAAACAGCTGTATTTGTTTATGAACACCCCCTCAATTCTGGGGTTTTCCAGCCTGGCATCAGGCTTTACAGCGGGCGCTTTTTGGGGTGCTCAAGCGGGTTTTGGGTCGCGAGCGTGGATCGCGGGACACGCGAGGGGGGAGGGAATCGAAAAAATAGCGCCTGCAGTAAAACTATTCTCTATTTTCGAATTTCCTATAATACACTTTGTTTGCCCCCCAAATTTTGCATAAACTATTATTTGTAAATGCTCTTAGGAGGACTGCATCTTCCCAAGAGGATTACAAAACAAAAGTTTATGCAAAATTTGGGTGGTAAACAAAGCGTATTATGCCATTCGAAAATAGAGAATTGTATGCTCTTTGGTGAACCTCATCAGTTGCTCTCAAGTAAAAACGTCTCGTAGAATGATTTGAAATCACGTCTTGGTGTCACATTTTGACATAATGCATCACGTGGTTCAATTCGGCCAATAGAAATTTACGTTCGCCAGATGAACGTTTTGGAAGAGACATACCAATAGTATGTCTACACACGCTATTTTTTTGTTTCTCTCCCCTCGCGTGTCTCGCGCTCCGCGCTCGCGCTCCAAAACCCACATGATCACTCCCAAAACTCCTGTTGTGCAAACTACCAGAATGGTAATGATCACAACTAACTTCATTATACTCTGTGACAGAACGTGCTATATGTCAATCAAGTTGAACTTGTTAATTTACTTAGCGAAGTGCTACCACCCGAGAACCTTCGCGATGCCACAAGGTCCACACCACACACCAGTGCGTGAATGATCATCATGGCGAGGATCACAGTGCTGGTTAAAATGATTTGGTTACTCATTTTGTACCAAGTCGTTGCCGCTAACGAAGACAACTTTTCATCTGCCTACTTCATAACTTGGGAAAATAGGCGATTAGCTGGCCACTTGGTCAAAAAGATCGAGTCTACTTCTTTCATGTCTTGCAGCCATAGTTGCTTAAGACATTCGTGGTGTACGTCAACAAACTTCAAAGAGTCTGTTGGGCAGGACGAAAAAGGAACTTGTGAATTGAACAAGCACGAGTTCGCACCCATCAACGATGACGCCAAGCTTGTTGATCAACCAGGATATTCGTTTACAATGATGCTTAAGGTGAGACAGTAAAATTAAAACATCTTCTGAAGCAAAGCCGAATCCTTTTAAAATTACATATATTTTTTTCGTTAAAAAATAGTGTGAAAACACAAAGATATGGTGTCCGCATTTTTGACTGAATGCATCTCTTGCTCAATGCCATTGTAGATAACATCGACCCAGTAAAATGTTGCGTGCATGAGCTTGGATTGTAGTTTTCCTTTTTACTATTAAAATCTTGACGCTTCAAGATTAAAATGAGTTTTTACAGGTTTTGATGTCTGAGTCGATTGACGATGAGTACAATGAAGTTATGATAACAAAACCCGCTGTGAATCTGAAGCTTTTTGTTTTCAATTGTTTTATTTTATTCCATATTTTTACTTTCTCCGGAAAAAATAGATCTGTTGGCCGATAGTAGCCGACAAGAGCTAGAAAGTTTCCGTATTGTTGTTAACAAAGAGCCAGAAAAAAAACCCACTCTGCTCTCGCAAGCTGGGCGATGGAAAACGATCTTACTCATTTCATTACCGAGCTTAAATTTAGGAACTTTCGTTTTTGATCTTAAACTGTTTGTGGTAACAATTTAACCTTTTTTCAGGGCTGTCTGATGACCGGATGCCTTAATGGGAGTTCTTGTTTGTTTGACAAGAAAAAGGAAACTTTTACTTGTTCCTGCAAACTGCCGTGGATTGGAGACAAATGCGAAGTTAAGAGGGGTAAGCCTTCAACTCGTTCCATTTATATTACAAAACACACGTTAGTGTTTCCTTTAAAATGTTCTTAGAAGATTAACAGAATACAAAATCATGTTTTGAAGCAAAATCGTACATAAATGGGATGTTTCCAAAACCTTTTTCAAACACCTGAATATAGGTCTCGAAAAATTTTACTCAAATTTCAACGGTCTTTCAGTCTCGTTTTTTTTTTTGAGGAATTTTCTACGTCTAGTCTCTTTGTCTCGATTTTTATGCGCAGCCGTATGGAGTCATTGTTTCGGTCTTGCCCGTCAGACTCGTTGTTTCCTTTGTGATACCTTATTTAAGTTCGAGCTCCTCAATTTTAGATATTTTAACCTTTTCAATTCGAGTGTCGGAACCTCGGCTCTTGCAGTATGGTCCTGTTTTTTTTTTTTTTAATTCTGTGGATAAAATCCCCAAAGTGTAATGATTTAAATAAACTGGCTACTGATCAGTACTTTCATTTGGCACTTGTTTGTCGACATTCTTTACGGACTTTTTCCCGAGTGTTTCGATGTAGAATAATAACTAGTTTAACTGAGGAACAGTAGTCGGAAATTCATAACCTGTATAGTACGTGTTGTGACCGTCCGCTTATGAAGGTCAGCCCGAGTCATTTCAATTATGTGTATAACTGACAGAAAACAAAATACAAAAATATGTTTTGAGGTATATTTCGGTACTATTTTATAAAGCATAGACAGACTAAAATGACCTACAGAGAGTGGATACTAAATAGAACAAGACGGTCTGGAGATAAAACGATAGACTGCACCGATACTTAAAAGAATAGGCATTATTCTCTGCTATATATCTGTCCGTTGTTTAGGTATTTGTCAGACGCTTGATATATGGAACGCTTCTTTGCATAAAATGAGATTCCAGTGCGCTAATGTTTGGAGAATAACGCTCTCTAAAGCCTTTTGTCCGATTTACAAGAGCAAGCATTTTCTATTTGCCTTAGCTTTGTTTTGTGGCGTTAGTAATTTTCTTGGAGTGAGATGCAGGATTGCAGAAAATTAATTCAGTTGTTTTTTAGAACGAAGCATGATACAATGGGATGTATTGTTATTCAATGAGATAGAAATATGATTTTCATCTCATCAAAGTAGTTTTCTGCAATCCTGCACCTTGGTGTTTTCTTGGGTCATGCCATTAGACAATGATTAGACGATCGTATTCAACAAATCTGCTCACCGGACAAGCTGAAGCTCGATGTAAACAGCAACTGAAAAAGATCACGACTTGGAACATTTAGGAAAACCGGCCAAGTAATCTACTTTTTTTCTCAAAACAGCCCCGTCTTGACATTAGGCCATTCCACCACAACTCTTACCACACCACGGTAACTTATACATTGCCAACAAAAATGCGCTACTTGACGAGACATTCAATGCAATACAGCTTCATACATACATGTTTATTTATTCAAGATACGAAAAACTAAATAAAATACAAAAGATCTTGAAAAGGAAAACACTCAGATAACGTTTCCCTAAAAAGAAATGTAAAACGTTTTTTTTTTCAATGTTTTGCGATTTCTTGACTGCAAATGAAAGTCAATTTGCCGATTAACACAAATTTAAACTGCATGTAAACTGAGTCGTGATAGGCTTAGATACATATATCTCGAAAAATGGCCTAAATATGTTTCCGGAAATTCTCAAAAAAGCCTCTAAATATCTCGAAAAATTCCCTAAATATCTTGAAAATTTTTCTAAATATCTCCATACATATCTATTTCGTTTCTAGCGTCTTTTTGTTTGGTTTGACAACTACACCTTGTATCCGTCCTGTTTTCGTGTGACCGCTCCATGCCATCCAGAGTGTTTCTTAAGAACGCTGCGAGAAGAAAGCATCGGTCGAGATGTTTGGCCAGGTTTTCCAATGCTTTGCTGGAGGCTGGACTACAAACAACCAGTTTTCCGCTTTTTCTACTTGCACCTCCGCCAACGGGTCTGCAACTAGCTCCTCGCCTGTTTGGGCGGACAAAGCCTCGCAGCGTAGTAGGACACTTCTATCCTTGTACAGCTCCTATTTTGCACGTCTGGGTGCTCAAATGTCTTTCGCAGATGTTTGTTTGGACAGTCTATACGTTGTCTGCCAAATGTCCTTCAAAAGTCTCGTTGACCTCTCCTGCCTCGATCTGCGAGACAACGTTGTTGTGGATTTTTGTTCTTGCCATGTGCCCATCTACTTGGTGCATCCAGGTGCAAACATGATCGCCTACGCTGCGTGTGTTGTCCAGAATAGTACCCTTTTGCAAGTGTCTTCCATAGCTCCTCTGCATTTCATAATCGTTTGCCTGCAGGTGCTCTACCAAAGCTTTTCTGTCTAGCACTCCAGAGAAGTCCTGGGTGTAGTCAATTTGGTATATGCCATCTCCGCGGCTTTCCAGAAGTTGGCTAGTGTTGGCCGACGCGTCTGCAGCAGGGTGATTTCTACCTCCGACACGTCTATTTTTGCTATGAAATGCGCTTACACCTTCCTCTCCGGGAATAGCTTTCTCCACTGCTTTCTTTCCCGCTGCTCTGTTTCGCTTTCTACTCTCGCGATTGTTCCCAGGAGTTTAGATCCTCTTGTACTTGCAAGCACCGTGTGGGAGATTTTTGTGTTTTTTCGTGGACCTCCCAGAACTTCCTCCACCGCCATTGAAATTCAGGCTACTATCTGCTTTGCTGTGGGCTCACAAGATACTTGTTTGCCGCGAGTATGGACTATCTCCGTTCGGTCCAAAAACCCATGCACGTAGATGTCGTCTACAAACAGCGGCAGATCCTCCAATGGTTGTTCTTCCATGGTGGCCGTCCAAGTAATCGACCTCCGAAATGTTGGCTACAAGGTTGCTTTCCCAGCCGTTTTCTTGTAGAAGGTGCTTTGCCAAACCCGCTTCTGCACCAAGGCCCATGTTCGATAGAGTAGCCCAAATTCGCTCGCGATCTATCGTATATATATATATATATATATATATATATATATATATATATATATATACATACATACAGGAAAGATGTTTATTTGACACCGTGCTCAACATGGACGACAAAGTAGCCGAAATCTTAGGTAGCCCTGACGTTTTTTGCGCCCCGATAATATAACATAGGCACGCATTGCGTGCATGAGCTATTTTGAAATGGTGAAAGCAACAAAACAGCGGAAGTAAACTCGCACAAATAACCGCTTGCAGATATACGTTTTTCAAATCCTCCGGCCCGCCCACTACCAAAAAAAATACCGAGATAACCAACTGGGTCCTCGGGCCCGGAAAGCCATCTTATGTGCGCAATGTATTTATTAAAGATTAAAACTTTGTTGGTTTTTAAACTAAGCAATGAAATTCACATCAGCTCACATTAATTTAAAGAAAGATAAACGTTTTACATACTGTAAATTGTAGATTAATTGCATTACATTTTCTCTGTTGAACTCCATGCATCACGGACAAGTTTCTATAAGGACAAAGTTCAACATTTTCACGTGCAGACAGCGTGTCTGACAAAAAAAAAATCCAATCAAATAGTATCCTATTTACACCGGTCTTACCCATACTCCTTTGAGTTATGGAAGAATGGCGGCCACTTTCGAATACGGAGGCAAAAAGTTAGTATACAAAGGGAGGGAAGGGCGGGATAGAAAGTGACCAAAAGGAGCGGAGTACAGGCAAGATGACACAAGGCTGAACGCGACGCATGAGCAAGTACGAACCAAACAACTTCTTTCTCGAAGTGATAATTTATTCCTTGAGGTGACTCCTTTTATATCGCTTTGGGTAAGACCGCTGTAAATAGTATCCTATTTACACCGGTCTTACCCATACTCCTTTGAGTTATGGAAGAATGGCGGCCACAGAAAAGATGCAAACGGGTTCCCCGTAACACAAACAACCGAGACTTGACTAAGGACCGCAATCTTAAACACCCAGACTAAACTAAGGACCCCAACATAAAATACCCACACTAAACTAAGGACCCCAATCTAAAATACCCATACTAAACTATAAGAGACCCCAGACTAAAAGAAGCAGTAGTGGGGCCAACACAGAGTCCTGTCCCATTCTAAAACACGCCTATTACTGGGGTAGGGGACGTTTTGGGGGAGAGGACGCTAGAGGAGCCGTGAAGGACTTCTTTAAGGAAAGCTGGAGAAATATGCTTGTTGCAGGGCTCTGTCATTCCCTGAGTCACGTCTAAAGGCATACCCCTATAATAAACCCAACGCAGGTGGGGAGCAGAATGGCTAATAGGGTTAAAATCATCCGACATCTCCCAGTATGGAATGGAAAAAATGACCGACTAGAAGGCGCTTAATGGGAGGCTACAAGGGAAAGACAAAAGAAAAGGCGTGTGAGAGGGTAAAAGGGGCAAGCGCGACGGGACTCAGGGAATGACAGCTTGGAGCCCCGGTAATCCGAGAGGGAATAAGATTCCCGTTCCAAACAGTCATTCCAAGAGTAAGGGAATAAAGGAAGGCGAAACATAAACACGCGTAAAGGAAAATAGGCTTGAAGCGAAGGGAACAAGGATATATACAAATACAGAATAAAGGAGGTGCAAAAGGATGTGCGCATGCATAAAACAAATTCTAACGAGCAGCGGTGAAAAAAGGGGCTAAAAACAAGGGGCAAAGAACAATAAAGGCTGAATAGAATAAGCCAAAACGTGATAATTAAAACCTTAAACAAGGCCAGGAAACAAAAACGGCCATACAACAAATAAATCCATAGACGCAGCATGACACAATAAAACAAAACGAGAAGCAAAACGGAGAAGAAATAAAATCGAGACAAAACAAAATACGCATAGGCAAAAATATAGTGAAAATTATAACCTATAATAAAAAACAACTTTAACTGCATTAACACAAAATATACTTGCACAACCAGGATACTTCCTGACAACGAAATAACACCCAGACATAGGATTGAGATAGAAAATTCCCGCAAAACAAACTTAAGCCATGGGGCTAGAGGCGCCAAACATTGAACAAAACAGAAAGCAATTAAATAAATAGCCGAAAACAAGTAGGCAGCAGGAAACGAACAAATATAGCGGAAAACAGATAAATAATTTACCAGTAAGCAAGATAAAACAGATACGAGTATATGTAACCAACAAACCGTAATAAACACTTCTGCTCTGGAGCCACAAACAAAACAATATCAGGGATTGCGTCCCTGTAACTAACATGCAAAACGCTCAACAGAGTCAGGAAACAAAAGACAGGGAACAAGTAATTAGGCAAATTGCGTCGCTGTAACTAAGAAAAAACGCTCGACAGAGTCAGGAAAATACCAAAAATGCCGTAAACAACTTCTGCTCTGGAGCCACAAACAATACAATACCAGGGAACGAGTAATAGCAAATTTGCGTCCGTGGAACTAACGAAACGCTCGACAGAGTCAGGAAAATACCAAAATGCCGTAATTAACTTCTGCTCTGGAGCCACAAACAATACAATACCAGGGAACGAGTAATTTAGCAATTTGCGTCCCTGCAACTTAAGAAAACGCTGGACAGAGTCAGGAAAACGCCAAAATGCCGTAAACAATTTCTGCTCTGGAGCCACAAACAATACAATACCAGGGAACGAGTAATTTAGCAATTTGCGTCCCTGTAACTAAGAAAACGCTCGACAGAGCCAGGTAAATACCAAATGCCGTAAATAACTTCTGCTCTGGAGCCACAACCATAAAATACCAGGGAACGAGTAATTTAGCAATTTACGTCCCCGTAACTAACAAAACGCTCGACAGAGTCAGGTAAATGCCAAATGCCGTAAATAACTTCTGCTCTGGAGCCACAACTATAAAATACCAGGGAACGAGTAATTTACCAATTTGCGTCCCTGTAACAAACAAAACGCTCGACAGAGTCAGGTAAATGCCAAATGCCGTAAATAACTTCTGCTCTGGAG
The DNA here is from genome assembly GCA_024195265.1 of Dendrophyllia cribrosa. Lineage (NCBI taxonomy): Eukaryota > Metazoa > Cnidaria > Anthozoa > Scleractinia > Dendrophylliidae > Dendrophyllia > Dendrophyllia cribrosa. Next base: position 1,899,619 of record JAJLRJ010000004.1, read on the forward strand.
CCACAACCATAAAATACCAGGGAACGAGTAATTTAGCAATTTGCGTCCCTGTAACTAACAAAAACACTAGGAAGAGCAAGGAAACGTGAAAAACAATTGCCACGAAAAACCAACCTCTGCTCCGGAGTCAGAGAAGACCACTATGAAATAAATGACACGTGGGCGGAGGAAGAAACCACGGAAATGGGAATAAAGAAAAAGGCAAGAAAACTACCCCTTGAGCGGCGCCAGGAGGAGCAGGCTGTTGCACATTATCCTGAGCAGGCTGCTGGACTTGAGGCACTTGAGGCACTTCAGCTTCTGGAGCTTGTAAATCTTGGTTCGCTTCGGGCATGATCGAGTTGAACGAACAACTTCTTTCTCGAAGTGATAATTTATTCCTTGAGGTGACTCCTTTTATATCGCTTTGGGTAAGACCGCTGTAAATAGTAATCGTTTGAAACCCAGGCATGAAACATACAATTCATGTTCCTCATCATATTATTTGAAATCGGCTTGCCGTTTTTGCAATAAAACTGTACTCATACTTCAGTATAAGCTCACCTACCTATTAAGGTAACCGCAGTCCACATTTTTTGGACGTCTCATCCCCCGCAGACCATTCTACCATTCATGCATAGGGCACATTATAGGCGGTATTTCCGAATAAATGTCCTTGATATTGCCAGGTTAGCAAGCCAGTCGGGATTAGAGAACAGTTCCCAAGCAACAAATTTTCAAAACTTTACACGTTTAGTGTTTGCGGCAACAATCGCGGAGATTCAAGATGGTTAATTTTCAATTCATGTCAAGTGCCCTTCTTTGACCTTCAGTAATACCATTTTAGAAGCGAAAATTTAATTGGCTGACATAGTACACGGTGTACATACTAGAGGCAATCTGATTGGTGTGACATAACCCAAGACATACATACAAACAAACAAACAAACAAACATACTAACATACAAACATCACAAACCAACCTTTGCGCCTGCTAATGGGCTATTTTTTTCAAAATAACCCCAAAAAGATATAAAAAATATTAACTTTAAAATACCACGATCAGCGTGATTGGTTATCCTGCCTCACCTTATAGTGTGTAGTATGGGGAGGGGGTGCATCCTGCACCACCCAAGGAAGTATTTATGCACCTCAACGGAGCCTACCTAGAATACTTGCCATCCCTCTCCCCAAGCCCCACGAAGGCACTGAAGATGGTGTTGTCCATTTTTATGTGTTTGTTCATTCATTACATAGATTGAAAAGCGATTTTATGTAAACAAAACAAGACTTAGATTTTATACTCGCGTGGCCTTATGCAAATGTGTTTGTGTATTTTTGCAATTTTGGTTTCCAAATCAGTTTCTCAGGCATTTTGTGACAAGCAACAAGTGTATTTTATTCGGAAAATAGTCGTAATAGTTATTCTAGACGGAGAAAAAGTTGTTTGTGTGAACTTTTGTACGGTCTAAATGTACTGTGCAGACGGTCGGCTAACAAGCGTAAGCTTACTGTTTTTGAGAATTGCTAAAATTGAAAAATAGCCCGGTCGTCAATCTTAATTCCGACCTTTCACCTAAGTTAAGCTTCATCTTAGTTAAGCTTTTTCAGAGGGTCTTCAGAGGGCAACGCTGTTAGGCCAAGCCTAACTATATATATTACTAAATCATTCTCAACTGGTCAGATCCTTATTATTCACCTCTCGGTGACTCAAACAAAGCACGCCATGATCACCCATTATACTCAGCAGTCATTAGGCAACATGACCGCGGCCAGTGGTCACAAAATAAAAAGGTGTTTTATCTCGGCGGTAAAATAAAATCTATCGGCTATGCAGCTATTGCGCCACTCTATCGTGTGTGATTTTGACAAAAGCCAGGCAAATTGTGGAGGTCAATCGTGTAAAGCGGGTGGATTTAAGGCACGCATTATTGACTCAAACCACCTTATGAACTTCTGCTCGAACGCACTCCGCCATTCTATATATTCTAAGAGGTGTGACCTGTGCTATGAACAATGAGGTCTCGAACTGTCAAAATTGGCGTACCCTGGGATCATCAGCTAGCTATCATTTGTGGTACAGTATAAATGTTCCCACGATACACAAAACTTCAGTTGGTTATATCTCGCAAAATTCATAATCCGTCAAATTGAAACTTCACTAGCATTCTTATGTTCAGAATTTTTAGCGCCTTAACGAGCAGGCACTGCCAAGTACATGTAATTAATCTTTTGGCTCGTCACGCAATCTTCCCACCCCCAACGAGGGAAGAGGAAAGATTGCGCGACGAGCCAAAAGTAATAAATTTAAAGCAAATAATAATTTCCGTGAATAATATAAAATAAAAGAAAAATAATAGTTTGACCATCTAAAAATGTTATACGACTGTCGAGCTTCATTGAAGATAAATTACTGCCACAAAAGGGGTAGACTTTCTCAAAGTCCGTTTTTCGTTTCGGGTGGTCGGGCGGAGAACGGACTTTTCTCGCCTGCAGCGCGCCATTTTTTACTGACGGTGTGTTGGGGGTGTGGCAGCATTGATGTCCAATCAGAGGGCGCTAAGTTTCATGATGTCATTTTCCGGGAAACTTGATAAAGAGTGTATAGCTATCATGCTGGAGATTTAAATATTTCAAACCGGATGCAATGACGCCATACTTCTGACATTGGAGATAGTCGAGATACTGCCTAGCTACGAGAAACCATTAACTTAAAGCAGAATAAACTCTGAGGAGCTAAAAACAATTGCAAGATGCCACTATTCAAATATATAATCGTGACAATCGCATAAGACTTGAATCTTAGAATCTTCTACTGCGGTCGTGATGAAGAAACACTGTCAACACTATAATAACACATGAATGGGGTTAGTTTCTAGAGAAACTGTGGTGCTGCGTCGGTGGGGGGATGAAACACGAGAATTTAGTTTTATCGACTGAGTCGATAAGGTAAATTGACCACCGTAAAAAGATTCAAATAGCTGACGTTTCGAGCGCTAGCCCTTCGTCGGAGCGAATCAAGGAATTGTGGGTAGTGTGTGGTTTTATATAGTAAGCGGTGGAGCCACGCTATTGGTGGAAATTTGGTGACGTGAAAAACAAATGTAGATTAGTTGAATGAAAAGCGTTCGTTGATTCCGTGGGGTTTGAGAGTGCCGATTTGAAAGATGATTTTTTGTTCTAGGTTTTTACGGCTTTCTGTGTTACCCTGGTGTAGGGAAAGGCCGCAGATTGTCATGTGTTGTTTAGAATGGTTAGTAAGATTAAAATGGCGCGCGACTGGTTTGGATGCGTCTTTGTCATTTTTTTGACGTTTTCGTGAACATCTCCGAGACGTTGAAAAACATCTCCGAGACGCATCCAAACCAGTCGCGCGCCATTTTAATCTTACTAACCATTCTAAACAACACATGACAATCTGCGGCCTTTCCCTACACCAGGGTAACACAGAAAGCCGTAAAAACCTAGAACAAAAAATCATCTTTCAAATCGGCACTCTCAAACCCCACGGAATCAACGAACGCTTTTCATTCAACTAATCTACATTTGTTTTTCACGTCACCAAATTTCCACCAATAGCGTGGCTCCACCGCTTACTATATAAAACCACACACTACCCACAATTCCTTGATTCGCTCCGACGAAGGGCTAGCGCTCGAAACGTCAGCTATTTGAATCTTTTTACGGTGGTCAATTTACCTTATCGACTCAGTCGATAAAACTAAATTCTCGTGCAACACTATAATAAGTTTGCTATAACCGCAGACTTAATACGCTCACATTAAATCACGGACTGAGAAATTAACTGATCCTTAGCAGCGAATAATTCCTACAAGCGGCTACCACTCAGTGATCATGCAACTCTTTCAAATTGAGCCAAAAAAAGCTCCAATGTAATGCCAAGAGCTAGCAAACAAACGTAACGACGGCGTAACTAATTATTCTAAACAGCTCTGGAAAGCGTAAATTCCTCCTGTCAGTATCACAGCTAGAGATTTTTTCCTAAGATTAAAGAACGACAACATTTAGAACAAAAGACCTGTTATATCTTTATTTTGATCTGAAAGAAAAAATCCATCAGGCACGTTCTTGGGGTAGACTTCTTAAGCTAGGCTAAAATGCTTTTAGCGACGAGCAGGATTTGTGGGTTGTCACCTTTTATAACAATTCATTGTGGAATTCAGACTGTCCACAGGTAGCCCAAGCTCAAGTAATGTTTACAGGTAACTGTTGCGTAATAGCGAATTTATAAGGATTTGTATGGGGAAAATTCACTTCGAATTTGAGCGTAAAATTAGGAACGATATTTGAATAAAACTGGCTCAGCTGAACTTATTTGTGTGTTTTCTTGTGTCTTGAGTGGTTTGGGGGTCGATTCGAAGCGATTCCAGCGAGTTTTAGTTCAACTGTTTCTAAGTCGTCCGCTTTGTGGTCTCAAAGAATTTTAAACCGGCAGAAGAGTTCATTTCGTATACATTTTATAGATAGATCATTCATTCCTCGACTCTATTTTAGGCTTCGAAAAATCCTCCAGTGTCTGGTACGGAAATTCAATTATTATATGTTTACAAGCAGAACCGACGGTTCCTGCAGCGAGTCCGATAAAAGAGAAAAAATAAAGGAAAAAAAAAAACGAGAAGAATCATTAACAGCGCTTTTGTTATTTGTAAACTTCTGTGGTGGTGGCTTAACCTTCATATTGAAAACACATGCTACGTTGGGCTTTTATACAACAATACCCAGCTAGCCTAGTGAAATCCCACAAATGATATATTTTTGCTCAAAGAAAGGCGAAAGTTGTTTCCTTCTCAACTACAAACTGAAGGAAAGTTTAAGAAGCTAAAATCTACAGTTCTTTTATCTGACAATGATTTTAATAAAATGATAGACAATTTGAACATTTTCTTCTGCTAAATAAAATACATTCCTCCCACTCGGTTGCCTTTTTTAGCCTATTGTGTCATGACAGAGCGTGACAGAACAGCGCGGTTCGTGTTACATGGTGCGTGTATTTTTGCGCGTTTTGAGTTGATCATTATATTTAAGTTACCTCTGGAAATTATAGAATTTCAATGTTAAAGATGTCTAAGCGAGTTTAAATCTCTCAACTACGCTTGCTTGCTGAAAGCTTTCAACAGAGGCTTTAAAACAAACGCAATTTTCATGGTTGGTCAGGCAATTGACCCTGGAAAAATCCAAAATATTTTCAGTTTTATTAAATGCCTTAATCGTGTTTCAGTACTAGCATAACGAGTTAATGTTTGTCCTCTGTAAAGCAAGGGAATATCGCGCGAACTTGCTCACCGGAAATGGCCGTTGGAGTGAATTCATTCCACGCTGTTCGCTGTCACTTTTATAGAAATGCTTTCATCTAGAGACAACTAAACTTATTAATGTATCGGCGATTCAAGATTCTAAGGTGTTAATTTGCATTCTCCTTTTGCAGTTATTCTAAGTCAGGCTGTTGAGAAAATTCCGCTGACAAAAGGACTTAGCGCAAACGGACAAAGCAGCTGGATAAAGGGTAGGCATATTTGTTTTTATGCGCTAACTCGGAATGCATTGTTCAGTGATTGTTGGACATACAACTATCCTCTCTGATGCTAAGATAAAGGGAATTTTGTACCATACACTTGCGTGATCAAATTTTCTTAAGTTGTCGGACAAGGGTCAATTGTTTGCTCTCTTTTTCAGTCTTGAGTACTAGCATATCTAGTTGAAGTTTGTCCTCTGAAAGTGGAAAGCAAGGAACTATCGCGCGTTGCTCACCAGGAATGGTAGATAATCAAGAAGCTTTAAAAGCTTAAAACTGGACGGCCGAAAGGCTGGGGAGTGCTAAAATCTAAAAATTTCACTGCTTTTCTTGTTCAAAATATTGCGTTATTCTATAGTGTGACAGTCGCCACGTGCGTGAGATACGACACGCGAGAAATAAAGTCGGACTCTTTTATCGGACTCGCTGCAGGAACCGTCGGTTCTGCTTGTAAACATATAATAATTGAATTTCCGTACCAGACACTGGAGGATTTTTCGAAGCCTAAAATAGAGTCGAGGAATGAATGATCTATCTATAAAATGTATACGAAATGAACTCTTCTGCCGGTTTAAAATTCTTTGAGACCACAAAGCGGACGACTTAAGAAACAGTTGAACTAAAACTCGCTGGAATCGCTTCGAATCGACCCCCAAACCACTCAAGACAATAGCGCCAGCAGTGGTTTTCTGAAGTGACGGCTTCTTTAGACCTTTGGAACTAGTACAGTAACTATTAAAACAACAAACGAGCGGCGATCCTGGAGTTCGGCCTTGTTCCATTGAAAAGAACGTTTTGCCCATTCGAGATACTAGTCTTATTACGTCATTGAAAATGACAGCTGCTGGTGTTATGGACTTTTTCCAGGTTGATGAAAAAGATAAACCGCAACAAACAATGACAATGGAGCCATCATTTCCGGGCTTGGCAAAACGCGCGTCTGATTTGCGCTGGGAGAGTCTGGGTTTTGGTCGACGGTCGAGGGTCGAGGGTACAAAGTCGAGGGTCGAGGGTAACATGTCGAGGGTCGAGGGTAATATGTCGAGGGTCGAGCGTAACATGTCGAGGGTTCTTAGAAAAAAAAATTAAAAAAATATGTATGTATTTGAAATTTTCGTAATAGTGACCCGGGTCATAGTAAATTACTTTCATATCCTCACGAGAGTAATGACGTACTTTTATTTCCGGTTCACGCGTATGCCAGATGCGTGACGTGACGAGCCAAAGGTCTGGGTTGGAGGATGACACCCAAATACGCGCGTATAAATACCGTGTAGGAGTTTAATTTTGCGGGGGTTAATTTAAAAAAAAAAACTCCCGCAAATTTTTCCGTCGCAGAAATACACTCCCGCAGAAAAGTTAGTAAATCTTGTTTTAATGGTGTGATCAGCGTAACAGGAACTTTTTAACAGTGAACATATTTCTCTCATCACTCCGAAGCGACCGGCACAACAGTCATCTGTATTCCCGATTCAACTCCAGACACGTCCTCAAAAGAACCAGAGACTGTTATCATAATCAACTGATACGTTTTTAGAAGAACGCACAATAATTCACTCAGGTTTCCTCGTTGTTGATGTTCATGTTGGCGCTAACAGAGCTACGAGGATGCTCCGCCCCAAGGTCAAAACCCTTACCCTTTCATGTACCGTTTTTTTCCAAAAAAGGTACCCCTTTCATATACCTTTCATTGAAAATGGTACCCCTTTCATATAGCCTTTACGTCACGGTCTGTTTGATATATTTTGAAAGGCGCTTTTTATAATAGTTAAATGGCAGTTTTCCTTACCTTTTTTTATACGTCAACTCGTGTTTTTTCTACCCTTTCATATACCTCCAGCCTAAAAAAGGTACCCCTTTCGGGCGGAGCATCCCCGGATTAGCGCATTATAGGGAATCCCCCCCCCCCCCCCCCCCCCCCCTTCGGGTAGAACAGCAACCATAGAAACTTCCGGTCAGAATTTTATTTATACTTGACCAGAAATCCGCAAACATTTCCTCCCAGCAGTAATTTTAGCTGTCTCGATCCGCAAAAATTTTCTACCGCAAAACAAATTCAGTCGGCAATCCGCAAAATTTTTCTCCCGCAAAAATTTCCTCGTACACGGTAGCAAACATACAACAAACATTCCAATATCTGTTTTGTGCTTTCGCTTGGGGTCTTCGGATAATTTTATTTGACGTTCGCGTTCGCGGCAACCTCGTTCCAAGGGTCTCTGACGGCGTTCAAATAGCCAAATGGCATACATTTCGTAAGGATTGTAAAAAAAACATTACCATGAACAATTAGCGTTTGGTTAAACCGCATTTTATTTAAATGAACAGTATATTTTTTATATCACACTGAATGACAAGAGCTTGTTTTCTTTAAATCATTGCATAATGAGGAGGGTGAGAAGTCTTTAAATCATTGCAAAATAAAGCATTGCATACATCGGATTTTTCAAAGCAGAATAGCCTCCTTCCCACACGTTCTTTTAGACTGCGAGCAGTCTCTGTCGTGCGACGCGAGATCTAGAGGTAATGCCGCAATTTATCTGATTTATTTTACTCAGTGCTTTCAGTCCGATGTTCTTTTGGCTCGTCTCGTCTTTTCTCCAAAAGAACTTCTGCGTAGGAGGTTATTAACAAAGGGGTCAATTAAAAAACATAAGGCAAGCTATTTTAGTATTACATTAAATTGAAAAGACTCTAATACTTGTCGGTAACGGGCATCCAGAGAGTTGTAAAGATCTGCTTCAATGTAAACCACACCAGTAAATAAGGGATTTTTTCGCTTAATGTGAGGCATACTGGGATGATAGTAAGTGTTGGTATAATCCCTACTATAAATTAAATGTCCATCAGCATCCTTGCGTATAACCCTCTTATCAACATGTTTAACGCAAAGATTGCAAGGAGCATTTCTGGACCTTTCGGAAAATATTGCACCGCAACCATATCATTTTTGAACGTTGGAAGGGAGCATAACAATCTCATAGTGGTGAGGAGACATGCCAGAATGCCACTGGTTGCCATAGTGAGGTGTGATTTGACGTATAGATAAGACACTTAAAAAAACGAAGGAACTGATGAGTGACTGATAAAGCATGGCTGACTGTACAACTGGGATTATAAGTATAATTGTACAGTCAGCCATCCACCGGCGTCCGACGCTTTTGCATTGTCTGTTGGCCCTTGCAGATATTTCCAAAGTGTTCACTAAAAAAAATTAAACAAGCCGTTGTCATTTGTCCCTTGTTCCATTTGTTCGGGTCAAAAATAAACAGCAGATTTAGACAGCTCAGAAACTGTTTTTCTGCTTTTCTTTTTTTTTTAAAAAATTGTTATAAACTACGACTTGCGTTTAAAACTGTATTTCTCGTGTTCAAATGACTATTCGACGGGCGATAAAACCCACCGGGTACGAATCCCACTCGGTAAAGCCGCGGCTACACGTGCGATTTTTTGCTTGCACAGGTGATGCGATTTTTTGAAAAATTGTCGCGTCGCCAGCGCACGGTGGTGGCTACACGCGTGACAAATTTTGGTGACAAAATGTTGCAACAAAGACCGCGCGAGGCTGGGTTGATAATTAAGCCTGAGCCTCGCTTAAGTTCTTAAATCTTATTGGCTAGATACCCTTTTGTCGCGTCGCAAGTGCAATTAAAAAGTTGCAGGGCGGCTACACGAGCGACAATGTCCGCGATTTTATCACGAAACATTCAACCCTTGCGACTTTTTTCTGCGATTTTTTCAGCTCTCGCGTCGCATGCTCATGGGTGGCTACACGTGCGATTTTTACGGTGCGCTGGCGACGCGACAATTTTTCAAAAAATCGCATCACCTGTGCAAGCAAAAAATCGCACGTGTAGCCGCGGCTTAACGGAAAACTCAACAGATTTGTCAGCTATCTCCGGTTTTTAACGCTAATTTTTTACAATCTCCTTGCAAGGGTTTCTGGGGGAGGGGGCACAGCAGTTCTAACATCAACGAAATAAAATCAAATGTATCCCATTTGGCTATTTGATTTTATTTCGTTGATGTTAGAACTGCTGTGCCCCCTCCCCCAGAGACGCTTGCAAGGAGATTGCCGCGAATGCGAACGTCAAGTACAATTATCTGAAGACCCCAATGTCCAAGTGAAGGCACAAAGAGCGATAAAAAAAAAACAATATTGGAATGTTTGTTTTATGTTTGCTATTTATACGGGCATATTTGGGTGTCTTACACGTGGACGTGTGTGTACAATGAACCGGAAATAAAGGTACGTCAATACTCTCGGGTCGCTATTACGAAAATTTCTAATACATATGTATGTATATATATATTTTTTTTCTTTTATGACCCGGGTCGCTATTAAGAAAATTTCATACATTTTTTTTTTCTAAGAACCCCCGACATATTACCCTCGACCCTCGACATGTTACCCTCGACCCTCGACATATTACCCTCGACCCTCGACATGTTACCCTCGACCCTCGACTTTGTACCCTCGACCCTCGACCCTCGACCAAAACCCAGACTCGCGCTGGGATGGGAGTAAGTACGACCGCTTGCGGTTTTTCGTCAGTGTATCGTCACGTCGGAAAGACTTTGGACTGTTTGGAGCTGACTCGCGCGTTAAATTAAATGAAGCAGTTAAATTAATTACTTTTGCGAAAAATTCATAGCAAGGAAAAACAAACAAGTCACGGTTTTTCCAGCTAGGGACAGTGTTTTAATATCAGTTTTTAGCAAGCCAGACGTTGAACGAAAATCCCAGCCAGTAAATGACCTAATGCTAATATTTCCCAGCCAGGGTATTTCCAGCCTGTCGAGCGGGTTTTCTGTCGAGCGGCTCCGTAGGGTACTCCTGACAAGTAAAGGTTAAAAATTATTTTTAGCCAAATGCCAAATGGTACTGCTCTACTCTGGATGTAATTAGAGATTACAGCAAATCAAAAACTTGAATAGTTCTATTACGTTGCGGTCAAGCTTTTCATGTTCGGATGCTCAATCATGACACAGTGATCATGACAATTTGAAAAACAAATTACTCGGTTTTCGCTACTCAAGTTCATCAAGCTCTGCAATTAACACTTTCCCCCTTCGTCTTTGTCTTCTCTTTCGAGATCTTCCTCACTGTCAGTGCCGAAACTTTCTTCAGTCGAAGAAGCATCGATTAACACACGCACTTTGCAACAAATGCAACAAATGCTACGCGGGGTATTCTCGGTGCAGCGAGATTATTCTTCGTGAGGGTGCTTTCCGATCAATCAGTCAATCAATCAATTAATTTACTAGCCGAAGGTAAAACCCTCTACTTATTGGGAACACTTAAAGTAAACAAAGTAACGGAAGACACGATGATTTGCGGTCGCGACAGGACTTGATGACATCGTGGAAATTTGCGATCACCGGGAATTTCTCAACCACTAATTTGTCTAGCTTTATATTCGTTTTCTTTTTCTTTCGGAAACATAAATGTTGTCCCTCGTGATTATCAAAAAGTTAAAAATTTAAATTTCTTTGAATGAGTAAATGACCGGACAACATGTCCGGCAATCCAAAGATTTGTCCGGTCAATACCCAATTCTGACCGGACATTGTCCGTTGACCGGCCGTTATTTGCAGCCCTGCCCAAGTATCATTGATCTTAGAGGTTCTGTCAACAAGAATGCGCACTAAACCTTATTTTCAGCAATGGAGAAAAACTAAAAACGCATTTGCCTAGTTAGTACAATTGTACATGCAAGCCTGGACTTGTTCTAGATGGTATTAAGAGCTGTAAAGTTCAGTAAAAAAAGTTTAGCATAATACATAAGTGCTTGGAGAATGCAAAAACAAGAAAAGACATTGTATATGTCCTTAGTAGAAAACTTTAGAAGATTTCGCTGTAATTGTTTTTCATTTATTTTCATTTTCTAAACCTTAAGCGTTATTGTCCTAATGCTTTCGTGTGATATACTATTTGAGTCAGAATAGCACAATTGCATATTGCATATTGCCTCACGGATGTGCTTTAGAAGCTATTGTATGTAGGATTAAATATGCAAAATGCTGCGTCTATAAATTTTAGAATGCCAAGATGCCCTGGGTATGGAAAAGGGTAGCATTTCTGATGGACAAATAAGTGCGACTTCAAAATACGATGCCAGACACGCCGCCATTCAGGGAAGACTAAATTTCCAGGCAGCTAAACGCATAGCAGGAGCTTGGAGTGCTGGAGTGCACGACAACAATCAGTGGCTTCAGATTGATCTGGGAAACATGCATACAATAGTAACAGGTGTAGCAACGCAAGGAAGAAATGGGTATTGCTGTCAGTGGGTAACCAAGTACATGTTACAGTACAGTGACTATGAAGGGAACTGTGATGGAATAAATACCAACTGCAAGTACTATAGAGAACCAGGGGAAATCAGACACAAGGTGAAGTATGAGAAATTCGCTTATATTCACCCCGTTAATACGACCACCTCATTCAGTTGTTATGGCCATTTTTGTGTTACAAGAGAAAGTTTATTCTGCATGTCATTTTCTGATCAGAAAGCTCCATTATTCCGATAGGCACACCCCGTTTATACAACTTACTTTTTGTGGGTCGTTGGAGTTTAATTTCCCCAGTGCCACCGTATAATTCCTTACTGTACCCGTAACAATATCCTTTCATTGCCGATTTAGGAATTCGATGGAAACAAGGACAGTGATACTGTTGTTCGTCATAACTTGAGCACACCAATCAGGGCACGTTACATCCGTTTCCGACCAGTGACTTGGTATCAGGGGTTGTCAATGAGGGTGGAGCTCTATGGTTGTCAAGGTAACGCAGAAGGATTTCGTGTTCACATTCACTTTAGAATTCGAATCTTGTGTTGCATTTAAAGAGGAAATGTTACGTATTTAGCATCATTTTGACAAGCCTAAAAACATATTATAAACAATAATGGACCAGTTTTGTTAACAGAATTTGGCTGTGGTAGCCAGGATGGAAACGGATGGCAACTTGAAAACATTATCATTTTTTTAGAAGTCGGCTTCTCTTGCAATTGTGTCTCGGTAAAATAGTTAAAAAACTGATAATGGTTTGTTATCTCTTTAAGGAATTACTTGATGTTTTTCTCTCGGTGTTCTAAGAACATTGTATTTATGAACAAATCCACATGGCGTTCTGATAAGAAAATCGAAAATAGTTTTTTCGAAATCGATTTTCTTTTCCGTGTTTTAGCCGTCTAAAAATATGAAATTTCACTTCCGGTTGGTTACAAAACCGCGCATGAAGAAAGACTGGAAATAGTTCGCTGTGACGTCAATACAAGAATGCCGGTGTCGTGGTTTCTCGGTTCCTTACATTTTTTGGTGCGCCCTGAGGAAGAAACATTGTTCTATTGAGGTGAGTTTTCTATGGTTGTAGTAACACGCACCAAAAAACGGCGGAACTGCGAAACCGCGACACTGGCATTCTTGACGTCATAGCGGACTATTTCCAGGCTTTCTTCTTGCGCGGTTTTGGAACCCACCGGAAGTGAAATTTCACGGTTTTAGACGGCTAAATCACGGACAAGAAAAATCGATATCGAAAAACTTTTTTCGACTTTCTTATCTGAACGCCATGTAGATTCCATCAAGCAAATAAAAAAATATCTGTCATATACACTTTAAAGATTTTTTATGACTTTATGGCCGTTGTAAGTCACGTGACCTAATTTGCATATCATGACAATAAATTGCAAACTTATTAGCCTTGCAAAGTTTTACGCTGTTACAAATAAAGCCTCGGAAGATATACCACCCCCTCACTTTTTGGGCGAAATAACTGACGGCTCATGCCTTAACGTGAGAATCAGTATTCAACATCAGTGGTTCCTGGCCTTCGTAAATTGCACTAGCTGCATGTAATGTTTTCGAAATGCAAGTGGGATATCCTCATTTAGTATATACTGAAACAGTGGATAGCATTGTTGGCGCGCTCTGATTGGCTACTGAAACTCGGAATAGCAAGTGCTATTCACCACCTACACTTAGGTGAATAGTTATCTTCAGAAGTGTTCGGTAAATTTTGGTAAATTTCGCAAAATGACCGAAAGCTTTAAAATTACCTTTGGAAAGACATCGTAAAATTTCAGAATTTCAACCCCTCCCTGGGTTTTTGCGGTGTTACAATATATCGGAAATATTTTACCTCTAATAGATAGCCTGTGACGTGCTCTACAAGTTAATGTAAATATTATGGGTTATGGTGCTGCTAGGATCCGTGACGTCATCCAAAATGTCCGCCAAGATAGCCGCCAACTTGGATTTTACAAAAAATTCAACTTTATCGGAAAAATGCGAAAATTGCAAATAATCTTAGCTGAAGTTGTAAAATATGATACAGTTAAACATTTTTCTGCCTTTGGTAGCGTTTTATACGTTTTATGACCGAAGAAAGGTGAAAAACACGCATTTTTATTCAAAAATGGCTTGACTTCATGCTACTTATGACGTCATATCTCGTTACAATAGCAACCGACGGTCGCCAAACTTTACCAAAACGTGTCTAAAGGATAAACGAACAGCTACTGAAGACGACATGTGCTAACGATAAATACTGTTGAAAATATTGGAGTAAAACCTTATGTGGGGTGGCATCCAACCCCCTCCCCTTGTACGTCCGAGGGTTAACTTGAACGATTCCGACAAAATCATTGGCAGTTGCATACAGAAAAGCAATGACTTAATTTTGAGGGGACGCACTTATGGTAACGCGTTTATAAACAATGGAGTAAAGGGTTCCATCCATGACTGGTATGGCGGCACCTCTCCCCTAAATTTACCGGCCATTACCACTCTGCTTCTTCTGTTTTTCAAATCAGTCGACGTCAAATAAAATCAAAGTAACAACAAGTCGTGGAATAAACTTGTCAATATCAATTCACGACGAAATTTCTTTCAGAGAATTGGAAGAAGATCAATGATGACCCCGTCTGCTTTGGAGCTCGAGATGAATCATACGGGGCTTTCAACATCTCACTAAGCGGGTTCATCTACACATTTAAACTCGTTTACCGGAGCGGTGCATTGAAGTGTTCGAATTCCGCCCCTCCGTCCTATTGGGGATGTACGCATTACTCTTATGGGGAAATGACACTGGCAACTGTCATAACGTACCCAAACAAGACTGCTCTGCCGCTCGCGAAATACAAAAAAAGTGGAAATGGTTGTGTATATTACTTATATAAGATTGATGGTGTGGGTGTTAACGCAACCGAACTTGTGTTTAGCAACCTTCCCTCTCCAATGACCGTGTCTACTGGGCAAGAGTTTCAAATTTGGTTTGGACAAGACTTGACCGATTGTACCGAGGACAACAACAGCGGTCAGACATGCGCTGATGTTTATGCGTGGTACGCTTGAAATAAAACACGCATCAGCGATGACCAAAAATCCGGACAATCCTTAGCATTTCATGAGTTTAAAAACTTAGTTATTAGATGTTTAGGCTTGTAAAATCGCTGTATAATATTTAATAGTTGGGTAGAATTTTGACAAGCTTGCTAAGCTAAATAAATACACAAGCCTTAAAAAAGAGTTTCGCTTATAGGGAGGATGAAATATGGAAAAGTATACCACTCCATGCTAAGCAGGCCACTAGTAATTTTAAAACTTATTTGGTGTTCACAGCCTTATTAGTACTTTTTAACTTTACGTCATATTTATAATATTTAAAGACTACTAAGGTTTTAAAATAAGTTTAATGATGTTTTACATATTTAATCTTGACAAAATATTATGTGGCTCCTTGAATTCAAATAGAAACATCCTCCTCGGCCTGGGTTTTCTAATGTTTATGGACACGGCGTAGTTTGACTTACTTTAGTTCGGATAGTTCGTGCAATCCTCCGTCAAACTTTTGCTTTGCTTTTTAATTACACTACCAGGAAACTAGAGAACTAGAACATAATTTTAGCACTGTACTTAACGAAGTATTGCGTATCATATTGCATTACCTATGATTTTAACAAGCCAAGATAAGGTTAAAAGCTGTAACATGCTAATACTTTCGTTAATATATATAGATAGGCTGAACCTAACAGCGGAGCTCTCTGAACAGAAAGCTGATGATAAGCTTAACTAAGGTGAAAGGTCGGAAGCACAAGAATTAAGATTGACGACCGGGCTATTTTTCAATTTTAGCAATTCTTAAAAACAGTATTACGCGACCTCCCTGCACAATACATTTAGACCGTACAAAAGTTCACAAAAACAACTTTTTCTCGGTCTAAAATAACTAGTATGACAAATTTCCGAATAACGTACACCTGTTGCGTATAAAAATTGCCCGAGAAACTGGTTTAGAAATCAAAATTGCAAAAAATACACAGACATCTTTGCATAAGGCGACGCGAGTGAAGTTACAACTATAAAATCCAAGTCTTGTTTTGTTTAGTACATAAAATCGCTTTTCCACCTATGTAATGATGAACAAAAATGGACAACAAAATCTTCTTCGCGTACCATTTGTAGCGCATCGAGGCCGATCTGTCCTCGATGAAATTCAAGATATCGGCAACACGACTGAATTTGAGCACGTTTCATAAACATTTCTCCAAAACTAACGAGAACACAAAGGAAAAGTCAATCACAAAATCGTCTTTTGTTAATTAACGAGGGTGACACTTTAAGTCCCTCGCTGCTTGGAAATTCTTTAAAACTCCGCTTCTTCGGTTCTGAAATTCGAAGAAGAAATATTGCCCCGCATTGATAAAAACGCATGAAGTTCCTCGAAACAAGATTTTATCCCTTAATGCTGTTCTTTTTCCACTATAGCGGCTTCCGAGAATCCCTTAATTAGTATCCCTGTCTTAAGTAGCTAACCGCGAAAGAATGCAGGGAAAAACGATTTTGCAAACGGTTTTCTACGCTAAAAACAACAAAAGAGTTTACTACTGCTGACGTGACCTCGGCCGTATAGCCGCGCGAAAAACAAAGCCTCGCTTTGGTTTGAAAATTGGTATGATCCCAGAGATCCCGGATGTTACGCGACGTCATACGCGCATGTTTTGCGACGTCATATACGCCCGCGAGCTAGCCCTGCCCAACGGACGGACGGATGCTTGGACGCGCCCGCGAAACATCCCACTAGCCATGATCATGAAAAATGACGGGCATAGGTTCTATGAGTATGGAGCTCCGCGAGAGCTCCGCTATTAAGTTGAAAATTAACGTAGTATGTAAAGGAAAATCAAACAAATAAATATGGCCTTGCTGCAAAATGTATAATATATATAACCTATAAGACTATATTAAAGTTGTTTTAAAATAGGAAATAGTAAAGCAAGTTAGTTGTTGTATGAACTGCAAACGGTGAGAGTAACTTGTTGTTTAGAGTTATGTAATGAGACAGATATACCTCGCTTGATGGCTTAACCTTGTTTAACTGTTAATATTTTGCCTTTATTTCATTCATTTATCGGTGTTTTCATTTTTGAATTATTGTTTGACAGTCAAGGTGAATTTTAGCGACACACCATATACCTTATTTACATGATTTCAATTCTACTTAGTTCAATGCACATTTGCTATCGCTACATTAGCTAGGACTATATAGCAATATTTACTAATTATTATATCTCTCAGTTAGTACGTACGCGCGCTATGATTGGTCAATTTTCCGGTCCGTATTTTACAGTACGGACCGCAAAATTTGAGAGTCCCAGCATAAGTCTAGCATCGCTAACAAAAGTTGTTTTCTACATTATAAATTATCCAGAGAAAACGTTTGGAGCCAAATGGGTTAACATGTCAGGTTACAAAAACTCTCCTCGATGATTGATTAGCCGCGAATCAAAAAGCATTGACAATTTTCTTGAGTATAAAGCTTACAGGCTTAAGCTTATTGTTTTGGTATTTAGCTTCTAGGCTGTAAGTTGTAAAAGCTCGAGTAATTTTGCAAATTCGTTTAACTTTAACAATTTAATTCAGAATTGAAAAAAGAGTACCTTTTCAAGTTCTTGTCTAGTTATATAAAACTTAAGTTCGGAGTTATCGTTTGTGGCAGTGGCTATGGGCGGCCGTTACCGCCAAAAATACAAACATTGCAAACAACTTAGAATAAACATAAATGGTTCAATGGTCTTTTGTAAGTTGGTATAGATGATCTAGAAATGATGTAGTTAAAATGTAGTTGGACAGGTTGTCTTTGGTGGAATGGAATACTCAACCAATAAATGGTTTAGACAGTTTACCATCCGTATAGTCGCCGTTGTTGAAACGGTACAATATAGACACAAATGATCAAGTCTAAATGTAAATAGTTCAGCTTCCGTTTGTAAAACCACACAGACTAAGTAGAATTGGTGAAAGTAAATGAAAACCGGTCTAGTGTCCAATGTTAAAACGACAAAGTGGTCTCAAATGGTCCAGCGTAATGTGAAAGGATTTAGTACAATACCAAACGGTCTAACGTAGTGTGAAATGGTTTATCCTACCGACAAATGGTTAATCGTGATTTGAAATGGTTTAACCCTATTCAGACTGGGCCAGGAGGGAGGGGGCGTCTCTAGGCAAAACATTGGTCGAGTCATCACTGCCAGTGTGACGTCACGTCATAGATCAGTGATTTTCAAAATGGCGGGCAAATTTGTTGTACGTTATGTTTCAAAAAATGTGGAATTTCCTAAGGTTTGGATGATTAATTTACTTTATTCGATGTTACTCAGGATTCTAAAAATTTAAGAGACTTGTTTGCGATAGTTTCCAGTAACATAGAGTATTCAAAAGCATCATATTTGGATTAGAAACCATTTACCAAGTGGCCAATACGTCGCGGAGTTTGTTCTCCCGTTAACGTTTTCTGGGAGCTCGTGCAGTGATGCGGAGACATTCTGATCCAAGAATAGGAGGTTTGGCACATGGTATATTAAGCTTGCTGTGTGCTGAGTTTCAATCCTTCAGTGCTTGTGGATCGTCTCATCAATCCCTTCAAAGTCAATGGAGTTGCATGTGGTGAAGACACCGCTACAAGCTAGTAGTTTATTACCGCTCCAGGTTGGCTGCAGAGGTCCTTAGCGGTAAGTGTTGGAATATTTTTACTTACAAAATAAAAGCAGATGCTTTATATAACATTTCTTCCTGAATTATCGTCAGTGAACACTCCTTGAGTCGAAAATCAACAATATTTTTTAAATTTTGGATCTGCTATACAGGTCTCAGTGTACAGCAGTACTGTACATCATATCCATGTGGTTAAGTTTCGTTAAATAGCTGTCTCCTTTGTAAAGCAAAAACTTATGTTAAGCTTAAAAAGTTTTGATTGTTTGGTTAACGATCCAGTCTCTGGTAACCATGAATATATTTAATACACATAGTCAGATAGACATTGGGCCATTCCATTTTTTATCCACCCCTTGCTTTAAACAAATCCTTTACACAGAAAACAGAAAAATTAGTGTAATAACAATAGAAACGTTCAAGGTTTGACAGGTTAATGTTTTGAAAAGCCATATTTTCAACTCCATTAAAAAAGGACAATAAAAGAGAGTACCATTTTTAGCACATCCAGATTTTGCATTGTTTGACATGTCATGTAATGCCCCAGGGGAGTGAGGCATTTGCTTCTCAAAAGATTTTGAAGGGTACATAAAGAGAACATGGGAGTTTTGAAAGCCTTGGGTAAGATAATGAAATGACTGCTAACACAACATGAGCAAACAGGATAGCCATCACATGCACAATATAATGAATGTGTGGGCTAAGCAAGTAATACAGCAACAAGGCTGTTACCAAATATACACAACAAACTATTTTTATTCATCATTGTTTTACACTAAATACTACATGTATATAAACGCTCAGGCAGTCAACAGATTTAAACACAGGCAGTCAACAAGCTAACAAATTCAAACAGTCAGTCAAAAGCCAACAGGTTTAAACACGGGCAGTCAAACACACTTGGGTAGCTAACACATGGTAACAGCCAGCAGGCAGTCGAATTAGCCAGCAAAACTTTAACACAGGCAATCAAGCCAGCAAAATTTAGAGCAACAAGCCAACAAAATTTAAACACGGGCAGTTGAACTAGTAAAGCTAGTAAAATTTAGACACAGACAGTCAAAAAGCCAACAAAATCTAGACACAGGCAGCCAACAAAGTGCACACACAGGTATCCGGACAACTCGCCCCCCAGACAATTAGCCCCAGACTACTCGCCCCCGATCTTTAGACAACTCGCCCCAACTCCAGACTACTCGCCCCCAATATCCCATTATGAAATTGATCGTATCGATCGCATAACAGTGAACTATAGTCCACTGAAAAATGAAAACAACTCGGGAAAAGACGTCTAAAACAGCCCAAAATGACAAAATAACACCATACATAACTCTACTTTATTGAACCGTACAGAGTCGAGTTGACTCTTTATAAATAGTAGTTCGTTATCAAAATAATATAAACATTGACTGTTCTTGGCTTAGTATAGCTCTACTTAGTCACGACCGTTTGTTTAATCACAAATAATGCAAATTCAATCGAAAAAAAATAAACACTAATTAGCGGCACTCGCGGGCCACTCGCGCTGTATATCTGGTGTATATAAGAAAAGGAGGTGTGATTTTTTTTCAGACGCGCTGATTAGATATATGAATAAGGGAAGTGTCGTAAGTGTTACATGTCGAAGAGCGTTAAGCCTGAGGGAGCACTGCTTCGCTCTGTTTAATTGACCGCGTGTGGTCGAACGCATTTAATTGTTATGGTCATAACTGCTTGTTAAATAAAATCTACTTCACGTACAGTTATTAGTTATTATTGGCTGCGGCCGCACTTGGTGAGTTACCTGGGTTATTTTTATTCGCGTCTTGTGTTTGTTTTGAACCTTCGCTTTTAGAAGAATGCTTCAAAATGTAGAACAAATTCAGTAAGAGCTGTTTCATAACAGGTAATTTAAATTTTGGGGTTGGATTTTTGGATTACTGTTATTCACTTATGCGATCGATATGATCAATTTAAATTTTGGGGTTGGATTTTTGGATTACAGTTGGACTATAGTTCACCGTTATGCGATCGATACGATCAATTTCATAATGGGGCTAATCGTCTAGATATTGGGGCGAGTAGTCTGGGGTTGGGGCGAGTTGTCTAAAGATCGGGGGCGAGTTGTCTGGGGCTAATTGTCTGGTGGGCGAGTTGTCTCAAAATTGAAACACAGATGAAATCAAAACAACACCTTCGCACTTGAAGGGATTGATGAGCAAAATGGCTGATTTGATTGACAAAAACTAACAACGGCTATAAACGTACATTATCAAAGAATAAAACCTCCTTTTATGAGGTCGATCTGTTGAAAACTTAAAGAGAAAACGGCGATCGTTTTAGATCGACTACACCAGCCCGAAGTCAAGATGGCGGTCCCGCCACTTGTCCCGAATTATATTCAACAGAATTACAAACAAACGCGCACACAAAACAATAAACAATTTATACACACAGATAATATGTGCCACAAAGCTTACACACTTACGATCAATTAGTGAATAATAGCTAAAAAATAGCCTGTATTATCCCTCTCTTTCTTTCACTTCAATGGCGTCCCTACTCTAAACTGAGCAAGGCAAGCGAAGTTCTGACTCGTTGCTATGTGACGTCACACTGGTAGTGATGAGTCGGTCGCGACAAATAATTGAAAACAATAGAGTCACCCCCTCCCTCCTGGACTGGGCCTTTTTAGGCAATCTGTGACTGACTGGGGGGGGGGGGGGGGGGGGGGGGGCGCTATATCTCTGGAACCAGTAAGGCTAGGACCATGAAATTTTCACACAATGTTCACCTCCATACAAGGAAACGTCACACCCAGGTTTGACCTGCCACACCCAATTATGATGTCTCAATGACGTAATGTTTTGTTTTTCCGACGTTTCTTTGATATTTTTCCATCCAGATACTTAAAATATCAAATATAACTGTAAAATCATCTCTTTAATATTAAAACATAAGAAATACAAACAAGGACACACTTGTAAAGCGAGAAAAAGCAATAAAAAGCGATAAAACTATAATTTTGAAATTATTGTCCGCCATCTTGGATCCGCCATCTTGGATTTTTCATTTTTTTGTTTAAATTAAAATTTAAAAAATATCTAAAAGAGAAAAGGATCAGAATGTATAAAATACGTATCAAACTAATGTCTATTATCAAAACAATAAACTTCGAAGCGTTATTTATTAAATAGTACAAAATTTTTGTCTATAAGTAAAATAGAGCAAACATTTAAAATTTTTGATGTCTTTCAAGAACTAGTCCCAAGAAAAAACTATTCTAACAAGAAAATGCACTATAAGTCAAAGAACAAGATCTTAAAATAAAAAATTAACGATATTTTAATATTTTGAAAACTTATGTGTCAAAAACCGGTTGCCATGGCAACATGGTTAATCACACTGACATGTTATGGATTCCAAAATGTCCCTAGATAAATTCTAGGAAAAGTCAGAAAATTTCAGCCTCATAGCTATTTCGGTGTAAGAGTTATCACAATTTTACTGGAGGGGGGGTTCGAAAAGCCCCCACCCCCAGTCTGAATAGGGTTAACGTAACATCAAATGGTTTAGCGTAATGTGAAATTGTTTGGTACAATACCAAACGGTCTTACGTAGTGTGAAATGGTTTAACCTACCGACAAATGGTTAATCGTGATTTGAAATGGTTTAACATAACATCAAATGGTTTAGCGTAATGTGAAATAGTTCAGCGTGATGTCAAATGGTTTAGCGTGACACCAAATGCTTTTGCGTAATGTCAGATGGTTTAGCGTGACACCAAATGGTTTAGCGTAATGTGAAATGGTTTAGTGTTACATCAAATGATTCGCGCCGAGACCGCCAAAAATACAAACATGAAATGGAATAGCCTGCAGTGAAATGGAGCAGCTTGAAGTGAAATGATCTAATCTATGTGGGGTATGACGTCAACTAGTCTGGAATTTGGCGCGAAAATACTCACGTGCTCTGTGCAGTCTACACGGCGAACTCGCACACGACGAACTACAAGCTTCACGGCCTTCACTTCGTCTTCTATCGTCGACTTTATAAAAACGCAGTGGCTATTCGTACGGGAGTCCAAAACTTTCGTCAATTTTTGATTTTAATTGTTATTCTTCACTTTTGTTGGTCCACAATTTCAAATGTTCGTTTTATAGCTTTACGAAGCGCTTCTGATAAGGGACGGACCATTAGATTTTTGAGGGGGTGGGGGGGGGGGGGGGGGGGGGGGTGGGGTTGGGCAAATACCAAAAAAAAATTCGAGCATGGCCTTGAACTGCAAAAAAAATATCGTGCAAAACAAAAACCCCAGGAAAAAAAATTCCTGCGAAGCTTTATATTTTTAGAACAATATTTTATATCCAGAAGCGGATGGTCAGAACACAAATAAATCACACTGACGTTGTAGAATGTTAGCGACTTATATGCACTTGGGGAGGATCAAATGTTCTATCTTTTCATTGGCTTGTTTAGTTTAGCCAATAACAATGGTTTATTTTTGACCCGACGTAAGTTGTGTTTCTTTGTAGGCTTTTTAGCTGATTTCATAAGCATGTAAGATATTTTCTGACACAAGGAATGGCTCTTTTATAGTTGTACAGTGGCATTGTAGGTACATGTATATCTCAATGGATGAGAAATACTTTGTTTATGTGTTGTACAACAAGCTTGTAATTGCAGGGGCGACGCTACCGGTGGGGCAGGTGGGGTATTTGCCCCACCAACTTTCGACAGCTCAAAATGGCGGTGGGCGGAGATGAATAGTGTAGCAACATCCTTTGACCAGATCTGATGGCGGGGCGCTTTAATGCATTAGAGTTTGCAAAATAAATATTCCGTTAATTAATCAAAAGCCTACAATTTTAGCATTGGAGATATTGTGACTGACTTTAGACTGGAGATTGGATATTGTGAACCAAGCATTTCAATACCCCTTGAGTTACTCACACGTCAGCTATCGGACTCCAGCTACCGACAAATCCATCAAACAAATCCATCAATGCTGTGAGTTAGCGCTCGGCCTCTGCCCTAAGAAGGCTCAAGACATATCTACGAACAAACTATGTCACAAGAAAGATTAAATCATTGCATTATCCAGACATTGCATTAACTGACAAATTGAACCTGGCTGATATTGGAAATCAGTTTCTTTCTGCCTCTAATGACAGAGAAAATCGCTTTGGAAAATTCGTTTCCAAAGCCTTCCCACACTGAAAAGAATTGACAGAGAATATTCGAGTGACAGTCAAATTTACTTTGAACAAACAACCAAAATGGAGTTACACCCAAGTTTCAGAAAGTGTTTCGTGTACATGTACTTTTCATGAGAATTAAACTGAACTCAAAGCTGGCCTTGGAAACTGTTTCTCCGGTCTCAGGAACGCTGGAAATAGCATTTCAGAGAGTTTCATTTCAAAAATTTCCCGGGGGAGCATGCCCCCGGACCCCCCTAGAAGCTCGCGCCTTCGGCGCTCGGCACAGCAGATTAGCCCCACCAACATTATATTTCCGGTGCCGCCCCTGTAATTGTAAGATGGTTGGGTGTACTACGATGGGCTGTGGAAGTGACATCAACAGGGGGCTGGTGTAAAGAAAATTGTAGGGGCAGTTACAACACCGCGGCCAGGCTTCATGCTATCAAACTGCTGTTACATCAGATCTGACTTGCTATAGTATTCCTGTCTCTAGTATGGCCTTTCTAGTATTCCTAACACGTATATGTGTCAGGCATTAAAACATATAGACTCGCAAAAAAAATATCATGCAAGCAAATCATGGCAAAAAGAAAAATCCTGCACAGTCTCGAGCGTAGAAAAAAATATCCTGCACCGAAAAATTGCCCAACCCCCCCCCCCCCCCCCCCCCCTCAAAAATCTAATGGTCCGTCCCTAAGCGATGTTGATTTGGCTCAGACTAATTTGCTAATTTGAAATGAGTCGCGTGGGACTCATTTCGTGACACTTATTTTTTTCGCGTCAAAGAATACTCCCGTACGGCCAACTTCGATTTGCTATTCGTACGGGAGTCCAAAACTTTCGACAATTTTCGATGTTATTCTTCACTTTCGCCGATCCATTTGTTCATTGTTCGTTTCCATTTGTTCATTGTTTCATAAAAGGAATTCGGCAAAAGGAGTTCGGAGGCGGTCCATCTTAGGGACGGACCATTAGATTTTTGAGGGGGGAGGGGGGGAGGAGGGGGGAGGGGGGGGGGGGGGTCAAGGAGTGGCAGTTATTATATCGTCATATTCTCGGGATATTTTCAGTTTAGAACTATACAATCCAAGTCTTGTTTGTTTACATCAAATCGCTTTTCAACCTATGAAATTAATGAACAAACACATACAAATGGACAACAAAATCTTCTTTTGAACAAATTTATTTAAAAAAATAAATAACCTGATTTGCCAAAAGCAGTTATTGTAAAATTTGACGTCTACAGAGGTCCATCTCTCAGTCACAGTCTTCAAGGAAGAAACAGCGTGACATTTGCGTTACTTTTTGTTCACATTTACATACATGCAAATATATCAAGCGAATAACATTGAATATTTGACAAACAGCAGCACAGATGAAATTAGGATGATGTGATTCAAACATAAGCTTACACGATCTACAATGAAACTAAACAAAATCATAAAGAAATCGAATGTTATGCGCCGATCAATTCGAAACATCAACATCCCCCCCCCCCCCCCCCCTGGGCAATGCCCCGGGCATTTGAACTTTTAAAGATTGACTTGTTCAAATTCCCGCCCCGTTGGGCCAAAATTGCATTCAAATACCCCACCCTAGCACTGGATTTGACTGTCAAATGCCCCTCCTAACGATAAGATGTTTTTAGTGAGATTAAAAAATACACTTTGCATTCACTTTTTCTGATTTATTCTAGCTATTGTTTTCCTCGAGAATATACTCAACTGAACCGCGTATACTTTGCAACTGATATTTCACGGCACTCCTGTGGCACTCCTGTGGTTGTCTTGGGGATTTACTTTTCGATATTTTTTTATTTGAGTAATTTCTCGTGTGATCAACAAATATTGCAAAAATATTTAGCAACGCGGTTGATTCATTTTTGGAAGCGTTAATTTCCACGAGGTGAAAATTTATTATTCTAAACGCGTTTTATATCAACTGACAAATGTTTCCTTAAAAGAATTTTCTGTTTGAGAGAGTTCATTTTGCAGTGTTTTTTCTTTCAATCAATGGCCGTTTAAGATCTGCGTACATTTAATAGACTGGCACTGGCAATGCAGTCAGCCATCTTGACTTCGAAATCTAAAACGCGTTGAATGGCAGTTGAATTTAACTTTTCATAGAAACCTTCAAAAACACTGTAAAGCTTTGTCAGCCCATTTTACTAGCCATTCACTAACAAAAACAATAGTTTCCCCTTTAAATTGCTCCATGTTGAATCTGAACTGCTACCGCGTGTGTTTGATAGGCGCCGGCCAAAAAAATATATTTTGAACACTTCCGGTTCAAATTCCCCACCCCACCCAGGCAAAGTCAAATTCCCCACCTCTGGGATGGCCTTTCACATCAAATTCCCGACTCCCCGGGCACAGAAAATGTTCAAATACCCGGGGCTTGCCCGGGGGGGGGGGGGGGGGGGGGGGGGATGTTGATGTTTCGAATTGATCGGCGCATTATTTAGTAAAACAGCAATGATAAGATAAGCAAACAAAGGAACACCGTGATGCAGCCGTCTATATTTTTAATACCTGAAAACAGCAACAACAGCGAGCAAAAACATGCGGGCATAAGTTACGGGGAAGAATTGTTGGATCCAAACAGAAAAAAAATCGCAGCCAACCATTATTTCACTTGCCGTATGACAGAGACCGATGAATTGTGTAGAGATCGACGCGGATCGACAGCGGTTCGTAAACAGACCCTGAAATGTCCGTGGTTGATTTTGCCGTCAAACCTTTTCCAGGCTTCATTTCACTTGCTATGTGATAAAAATCGGTCAATTCTCAACTTTTTTCCGGCCGTTGAAAAGCGTTAGTTGCTTTTATGCGCCGCAGATTAATAAGCGAAGCGAAAGCGTCCTTCTCCGATCGGCAGCAAGCTCTATGACTGCGAGGCCAAAGTAGTACTCCTTCAGTTTATGCGGCCTAACAAGAGATAAATCGAGGCGATTAAATCAAAAGTCACCGAGGAATAATTAACATTTCAAAGCATTGTAATAAATATATCTTCGCTTGTAAACTTGCATGTGCGACTTAAGATGTAACATCTCCTCCTTTTACTAAATTTATATTATAGGTCTTAGGTAGAGTTTACATTGTTTCTAAAGTCTTGAAGAGTTTCTAATGACACGGCTTGGGTGTTCGGTGATGCTACTGCGAGGTTTGGTAGAATAATTTCTTCAGCTGGACGGTTGAAATGTCTATTTGTCTGCTACTGGGCTCCATTTGTAGTTTCAAGGCTGTAGGACCTTGGTTATGACACAGTTGTTGTTTTGGTAACCACTGCTGGGATCCATCGGTTATGCTGGGGGTCGACCTGCCCGTAAACCTTTTCTCTTTAGCCAAGTGCAATACACCGAATGCAAATATGGCCGTCCAACAATTTTTTGTTTGGACAGGTTCTCAAGAAAAGAAAAGCAATTGAATGATGATAAAGATCAGGTCAAAATAAGTCATTGTGTGCATTTTCAAGGCCATATTCTTATTTTAGGAGAAGTTATAGGCAATCAAATTTTGGGAAAAACATGAAAGCGAGGCTAGTCAGGATAGAATGTCTTTTCTCATACAAAAGCTTAAAATTTCAGTGAGCCATAACTTTGCAACCGTTAAACCCAAAACACTCAAACTTTGCAAGATAATACACTTAGCAGCACTTGTTTACGTGATATCATTAATTTCTCCGAAAACTTGGCCAAACAAAAAATTGCCAGGAGGCCATATTTGCATTCGGTGTATAAGTAGAGGTTATTCAGCGAATAGTTGTATAACACGGCTTCGTATTTTTACAAGTCGTCTTAAGGCGAGAAAAAGTAGGCAGTCACATACATATGCATACATACTTTATTTCACTTCACGAGGCTTTTCAGCGAAACAGTTAAACAATAATGATGTAAATTCAAGCTAGATAATAAAACTAGGTTAAAAACATTGTAGGTTAAAAGCTGCTGATCCGTTGAAAGTCTGCACCTAAGCAAGCTCTTAAACTTGGTAAAGTTGTACAATAATAAAATATATTCGAACTAAATAATAAAATAGAATACCCAGCCGTATGATACAACTTTTCGCTAAATAAAATCTTTCAAGTATTATCCGAGAGGCACTTCGTCCAAATCTGTGTTTTTGAAAGTGTTTTTCATGGCGCTGTCAGAAGAGTGTAATAACGTGTCATTTGCACTCGTTTTGGTCCTTATTCACACTATTAAATGCTTTGTCGAATAATAAATAAAGTTATTAATAATAGACAAATTCGGCTAACGCATTGTTGTACCCAGTTCAAACCTTCTGGGAATAAGATTCTTTGTTCACAATATTTCCATATAATTTCCATGTCAATGTTTCATTGATATGGAAATATGACGAACAAAGAGTTCTAATCCCAAAAGGTTTGAATTGGGTACAACAATGCGTTAGCCGAATTTGTCTATTATTATTTTATTTATCATCTTTCAGGTGTTGCGGAATAAAATTAATGGGAAACTTTTGTCAGTCTTGTGGTGCAGACTTGCCTTACCAAATTCAACACTGTCCCTATTTATATTATCGACATGATGATCATTACATCTATCTCATTTCGTTACTGAGTTTAACATTAACCATCTTTAGTTTCTTTATTTATCACCTCACATGACGCTTTCGACATTGCTGGCCCTAGCAGTACACAGTACAAGTATATAGCCAAGCTCGCCACGGGTCCTCGTAGCTCAGTTGTTAGAGCATCTGACCAGTGTACGGAAGTACGGTGTACGTTCAATTGCTGTTGGTGATTTTCTTCTTTGTCCCTCGTTCGTGACATGATGAACATCACATATTTTTCAAAATTGCATCAGTGATCTGATATTGCGAAAACCGTGTTATTTTCTTTCCTTCCCAAGAAAGTTGCCCTTAACCATTTCCGCAACGATTTACTGAAGGAAACGCAAAACATTAACTGAATGAAGCTCAATTCTTGCACAATATTTACCATTTATTTGGTCACAATTTTTTAAGAAAAATGCCACGGCTCGGAGCAGTCGAAGAAAACTTTTTATTCCCGGATCTGCGTACAGGTGTATATTTCGTTTCAATTCTGGCCCGCCGATGTAGAGTCGAACATAATGAACATAGCATGTCAATTGGCGACACGAAAGTCTCACTCTCTTTTAATATTGAGCTAAATTCTACCTGTAAGCACCTTCGTATTTTGTGAAAGCAACGCATTTTGCTCCACCTGTTCGCGCGCTTGGACTGCAACCCTTTTAGAACATCCCTCAGTTCTGAAGTTTTGCAAATGACGGATCTTTTTTTATCCTCGAAACTTGATAATCTTAACTAATGTCTCCATTACCCGCAACATAACTTGCTACGTTTTTCTTTATTATGTTATGCTGCCTTACAACCTTCGCAATGACACCAGACAACTTTCGCTAAACACTACACCGCCACGCGTCCACGCAGTGCTGTACAATACACCTAAAATGATTAAGTCTCTATTTTTTATAGAGATTTTGATAAATGCCACATTTTTCCCGTGCAAAGAAAACTCTTGGCATATTTCATATTAACTCTAGCTTACACCATGCCAATTTAACTGAACTTCATCTTTTATTTTATGTTCACCGGATAGTATTTTCACGGCATTCATTTTGTGATAATGACACCAGTTTCGTTACACCTGCCACTACTTTCTTTATTGAGCTAAATGCTAACTGACAACTTTCACTTTTTGTGAAAGCGACGCGCCTGTTTAATTAAACAATGTCTCAATCAGTCCGCTGAATTTTACCAAAGATGATGATCATAAACAAACCACCTGCCACAAAAACAACATGCTAAAGATTACTGTGCTGCAGAATGCACTAAAATAATTTGGTCACTATTTTTGAAGGGATTTTGATAAATCCAACAGTTTTTGCTGTGGAAGAAAACTCTTTATCCCGATCTACATATTTCATTATATAAACTCTAGCTTTCAACTTGTCGATCAAATTAATGAACTTTATTCTGTTTGTAATATTACAATGCTACATGAAGAAGAAGAAGAAAAACACACTTTATTACCATACTTTACAAAAAACATTTTTTACAATATAGAATTATAAACAAAAATAGATAATATTACCCAGAATAACTAAAAAGCTAATCAAGCTGAGTAACAATAATTAATATTTATAAATGGAATATATAGATAAACACTTTTCGCATATTGCGTTAATGCCGCGTTTTGTACCACCTGTTTGCTTGTTTTGAACACACCCTCAGTCTTTTGTAACTCAACAAGATGATCATATCAACAATTACAGACTTCAACAAAACGTTTTGCATGTCAGTTATACCAAACTACTCTCTTTTATTATGCTAAATACTAAATTTTGTGACACTGACGGCGCACCTTGTTCACCAGCCGCCTCAGTGATAAATTTTTTGCTAGACCTTTTTTCACTAAACCTTGTCGTCATTCAACACATGCTATTAAAAGATTACACTGCAGGGGCCGCGGAGGGGAGCGGCTGGTAGGGCCGCGGCCCCACCACTTTTTTGCGCCCCCGCCCCCACTTTTTGCGCTATTTCAATATGAAAAAATTATTTTCAATTGTCAGCCCTCCCACTTTTCACCTTGCTCTGCGGTCCCTGCACTGGTGGTACAGAATTACTAATGCATTAAAATAATTTGGTCAGTATTTTTGTGGAGATGTTGATAAATGCCACAGTTTTTCTGCTGACTAGAGAAAAATCTTTATCCCAATATGCATATTTAATATAAACTCTGGCGCGCTTTCAACTTAATTATAAAAAAATTAGCTTGTTCAAGCGGGTCTTGGGGCGCAAGTGCGGAGCGAGAGACACGCGAAGGAGAGGGAAACGAAAAAATAGCAAGTAAATAAGGACCGCGCACGAAAATGCTGCTGGTGTACGTAGATAAAATCAAAGTATGAAGCAATGCTGATACTTCGTCGTTGTCGCGTTAAATGTTCTACGTAGTATCAGCCTTGCTTCATACTTTGAAAAAATAGCACCTGCAGACACACTATTGTATGTTCTTTGGTGAATCTCATCAGTTGCTCTTAAAGGGATAGTATCACGAGGTTCCACGCGCGGCACTGTTCACTATTCTTGCACCGGAATTTTGGACATATCACTGTTAAAAGTGATTTTTTCTTTCTTCTGGCTATCAAAACGGATTTTTTGATTCAACAAATACCTCCACTTCTCGACGGCCTTTTTGAATTTGCGGAATCAAACTTGAAAAGTGGGCCGACGTTTTCAAGTTTCAACCTCGTGATACTATCCCTTTAAGTATAAATAGATCTCGTAGAATGATTCGAAGTCACGTCTTGATGTCACATTTCGACACCATGCATCACGTGGGTTCAATTCAGCCAATAGAAATTTACGTTCGCCAGAAGAACGTTTGGGAAGAGCCATACCAATAGTGTGTCTACAGGCGCTATTTTTTCGTTTCCCTCCTCTCGCGTGTCTCGCGCCCCAAAACCCGCTTGAGCACACCAAAGCACCTGTCGTGCAGGCTACCAGAATGGTAATGATCATTACTAACTTCATAATACTCTGTGACAGAACGTGCTATATGTCAATCGAGCTAAACTTCTTAATTACTAGCGTCCGAGAATCTTCGCAATGCTATCTGAGAAGGTCCTCACACCTTGCGTGAATGATCATCATGGTGAAGATTGCAATGCTGGTTAAATTGATTTGGCTACTCACTTTTTGTCAAGTCGCTGTTGCTGTTAACAAAGACAACTTTTCATCTGCATACTTCATAATTCAGAAAAATAGATGGAAAACGATCTTACTCATTTCATTACCGAGCTTAAATTTAGGAACTTTCGTTTTTGATCTTAAAACTGTTTGTGGTAACAATTTAACCTTTTTTCAGGACTGTCTGATGACCGGATGCCTTAATGGGGGTTCTTGTTTGTTTGACAAGAAAAAGGAAACTTTTACTTGTTCCTGCAAACTGCCGTGGATTGGAGACAAATGCGAAGCTAAGAGGGGTAAGTCTTTAATTCGTTCCATTTATATTACAAAACACGCGTTAGTGTTTCCCTCAATGTTCTTACAAGATTAACAGAATGAAAAACATGTTTTGAAGCAAAATCGTACATAAATGGGATGTGTCCAAAACCTTTTTCAAACACCTGAATACGGTTCTCGAAAAATTTTACTAAAATTTCATCGGTCTTTCAGTCTCGGGTTTTTTTTTTTTTGAGGAATTTTCTACGTCTAGTCTCGGTGTCTCGATTTTTATGCGAAGCCGTATGGGAGTCTTTGTTTCGGTCTTGCCTCAGACTCGTTGTTGCTCCGGTCTTGCCTCGTTTAGGACACTATTTTAGATATTTTAACATTTTCAATTCGAGAGTCGGAACCTCGACTCATGCAGTATATATATATGGTTCTGTTTTTTTATTTCTTTTTTAATTCTGTGGATGAAAACCCAAAGTGTAACCATTTAAATAAACTGGCTCGTGCTCATGATCAGTACTTTCATTTGGCGCTGTTTGTTTCTCGACATTTGCAAAGTGGAGCGTCACGAAACAGTATGTCGGAAATTCACAACTTGTACTGCGCGGCATGGCTGATTGAAACCGTCCGCTGTTTGACGATCAGCCCGAGCAGTTCTATTACGTGTATAATACAGAGAAAACAAAATACAAAAATATTTTGTGAGGTGTATTTTGGTACTATTTTATGTTGCATAGACAAACTAAAATGACCCGTACAGCTAGAGCTAGAGTGGATACTAAATAGAACAGGACTGTCTGGAGATGTAAACGATATACTGCACGAGGAAGGGAAGGTCTAATTCTCTGCTACATATGTGTTCATTGTTTAGGTTTTTGTGTTATAGGTTTTGATATATGGAACTCTTCTTTGTATAAAATGAGATTCCGGTGCGCTAATGTTTGGAAAATAACGCTCTCTAAAGTTTCGTTCGATTTATGAGCGAGAATTTTGTTTATGTCTTAACTTTATTTTGTGGCATCAGTAATTTTCTTTGGTCACGGCATTAGACGATCGTATTCAACAAATGTACTCGCCGAACAAGCTGAAGCTCGATGTATAAAGCAACTGAGAAAGATCACGCTTTGGAACATTTTCCTTGAGCTTTAATAGGAAGATAAGATGAAGATAAGTTTATTCGCCCATCACAATACATATAGGTACTGGTTACAATTCATAGTTATATACCAAGGCAGGAGATCTTAGCAAGCCCCGTTGGGCTTTTCAAGGAAAACCGGCCATAACTGAGCAATCTACTTTTTTCTGAAAACAGCCCCGCCTTGACATTAGGCCATTCCACCGGCACAATTCTTACCACATTGCCAACAAAAATGCACTACCTGACAAGACATTCAATGAAATACAGCTTATACATACATGTTTATTTATTCAAGATACGAAAAACTAAATAAAATACAAGAAGATCTTGAAACGGAAAACACTATTACGTTTCCCTAAAAAGAAATGTAAAACGTTTCAGTTTTTTTTTTCATTTTAAATATCAAAGACTAAACCAATATTAAATTAAATGTTTTGCCATTTCTTGACTGCAAATGCAAGTCAATTTGCCGATTAACACAAATTTAAACTGCATGTAAACTGAGTCGTGACCAAATGAGTTTCGACTCCTGACATAAATATTTTATTTTAGGGTCATACCTACTATACCCACCCACTCCAACTGGATAAAGCTAGTTTACCCTATGGTTTGCGATGTACCTGATGAATAATAGTTAATTACCGTATTTTTTTGTAAAGAGTATAACCTCATTTTCTTAATCTTTTATCACTCCAAAACAGGGGCAATTATTTCACGCAGTCGATTAATTAAAACATTGCTCTAAACTGAATTGTGCTCTAAGCCATCGTTCACACAAGGCCGGATAAATTTGAAAACGGCATTTTTACTTTGAAAACGTAGCAAAAGTTTTCCGTCCACATGCACCAAAAACGCCTAGCCCGAGTTTTCAACTTCATTCACTCTGAGAGCGGTTCCGAAAAGTTCCGTTTTCAAAATGTTTTCTGTCCACAACGACAAGCCGGAGTTTTCAAATTTATCCACACTGGAGACACTGGAGAGCGTTTTCGATTCCGTTTTCGGTTGTTTTCGATGAACATTTATCCGGATTAGTGTGGACGGTAGGCCTAACCGTATGAATAAAGTTGCGTTTTCAAAATTATCCGCGGCGTAGTGTAGACAGGGCCTATATATTTCACAATAATGTCACAATAAACCAGTAAACTGAACATGTGTACTGTGGTATTCCCGGCACGAAACTCCTCACGCCTCTTTCTGGCTCACTCGCGGTTCGTGCTTGTTTTTTTCGCTCCCCTATTAAGGTTACAGTGTACCTTCGGGGGTGTCTCCAGTATAACAGCTCTAGCGTAAGATTACACTTAATATACCTAAACCCAGATATCAAATTAAAGCTTATAGAGCTGGCTATCTAAATATGGAAACCATTTGGTAATAAAATGAATTGTCGAATATTTTACGACGTCTAAATTCGAACGTCCGAATCAGCTTTAAAACGCTATAACTCAAAGCGATTATTGTATTTTGCTAATTTGATTTGTTCTCGGGTTTCCGGACACGAAGCGCTAAAAAAACGTGTCGGCGATTTCCCATATTCAATTGCAGTGAAAAGTTACTGAATATTTTCGAAAAAGGGAGAAAACAAATTGAAGTGATCGCACGGAAATGACTCTTGACGAAAAAGTTTTCGGAAATAAGAAATTCGCCGATACACTTTTGTTTATTATATATTAGCCTAGCTTGTGTCCAAATTTGAGGAAAATCGAACAAATTCCCTTTGAGTTGTAGCTCCTTAAAGTGTCCCCTACAAGCGAAAAATTAACTTTGAGAAAACAGCGCTTAGAAAAACATATCGCTTCATAAACAAACTCCGCCCACAAAAGTTATACCGTCATTTCTCCGTCAATTTTCACTATTTTTCGATAATTTTCGATCTGAAGGTACACTGTAACCTTAAAAGCTGGATTTCCACTGTTGCGTAATTTTTACGTGCGTAAATAAACGTACGATGTATGAGCAGCTTGTCATGGTTAATGTAATTATAAACTTGAACATCTCATTTCAAACACAAAATGCTTTTACTCAGTGAGAACACCAAAAATAAGATATAAAGTGAATTCTTGAAGAAAGAATAAACCATAATCAGTTTTAAGTAAATTTTCAAAAACACATATTCAGAACGAACTTGAAACAAATTGGCCTTATTTTTTTAAGTTGCAATCCACTTCCTCCGGCCATCTGTAGTCAAGGACACTTGCAATTGTTTATAGTTTCAGTGTACTCCTGAAGTAATTTCAAACAAAACTGAACCATTATTTTGGGGTTTCCACTGATATAAATATGTGGGGACGCGCGTCACGATCATACTTTCGTCGAATCTTAATTCCATGTGGTTAAACTGCAGGGACTGTGATTATTCTCTGACTGTTGTTGTTGTTGTTTTTACAGCATGCCAGCCTGTGGGCGTAGCCGACAGAAACGTGATACCAGATGCTAAAATGACGGCAAGCTCATACTTTAATTTTTTGTATTATTCATACTACGGCCGACTGAATGGAAAGAGGGGATATGAAGCGTGGTGTCCAGAGACTGATTCTGACAGAACAGACTACCTTCAAGTTGAAATGGGTGCAGTGAACTTTGTTTGTGCAGTGGAAACACAACGGGAGTAAAACGTGGCATTTCCTGGACCAAAAGTTTCAAATTACAGTTTTCTTCTGATGAAGCAACTTGGAAAAGCTACAAAGAACATGATACTGAAAAGGTGAGCACATTACATGAATAAATTGCTTTAAGTCGTTTACCGGGAACGTTTATAATAACGAAAATGATTTTGTTTTGGGAAAAATCAAAATTTTATCTTCCCAGTGCTACTTGCTCTCTCGGCAAGCTGAGAATCCTATTATTTACATGGAAAATAATGTCATGAGATTTCACGGCAAGAAGAAAAACAGCGACTTCTAAACTTGTAACAAACCCTTTCTTGTAACAAACATTTAAAAAAGAGTGACTGTACTTCTCTTGTCAAAAAGGAGATGGGGTTAACTATGGCGCATTTTTTGCCCCGAGATTAATGTTTTTCTTGACCACGCGACACGTTTGAATAAGAGGTCTGTTTACCAATTTAAGCTGATATAGTTGCATACAAATGTGTAGCCGCCTGGAGACTCGATTTTAATTTTCCAAAAATGTACACTGAACAATTCTCGAACTTCATCTCTTGCAATGGGCTCGAACTTCATCTCTTGCTTCCGTGTGCGGCAACAAAACTCAGTCATATCAGTCTTGCCGAAAATGCAGGATAGATTAATGACAGCAAATAATCATTGCTTGGCTTCGTACACAGTATTTTTTCGAACACTGTTACGTATTTTTTTTTCAAAATGTATACTCTATGAAGTTAATTTTTCTTTTTTACCATACATAGGTGTTCAATGGAAACAAAGATCAGAATGGTATTGTGCACAATCCATTCAGCACTGACGTCCAAGCCAGATACGTTCGGTTTTATCCTGTAACATACTTCTATTCGCCTTGCTTGAGAGTTGAAATATATGTTCGAAAATAATATCCTTGACTGATTAAATGACAAGGCATAGTCTTGTGACAGCTTAAGGTGGCTCGACTGGGTTTTTTGGCGACATAACACCCCAACTTTGAAGCTGATACTTCACTGTCTGAGATCGGTCAGGCAAGCTGCTTTACACATAAACTAGAGATGAAATGAACTTTCCAAAAAAGTAGATTTGATTGACATCAGTGTTACCATAACAACGATCTGATGACGTCATGGTTTTTGCATATTAGTAATTTTCTCAACATCTAGGCCTAAACTTTTAAAACGACTGTATGCCTCTTATAGTCTAGATGTATGTCTTCAAGACTGCAAAGTTTGAAAAGAGATAGAGATAGAGATAGTTCATCACATGTACAACTTTAGATCAAAAGATTTAAAAAAAAATTCATCGACTAGTTTTTAAATAAACGCTTCCCTAACAAAAGTGTTACTTCTGTGAGTAGAATGAGCATATTTAAGACATTGCTTCCGATCACATCAACTGAAATCTAGTGAAGCAAACAGGATGAAACCTTCAGGGAATGTAGTTTTGTGGCACATGAATAATATATGGTGAAAATATTGTTTCAATTTGTCAGGAAAACGCTGGCATCGACGAAATAACAGAAACTAATGCGAATTTTTAAATTTTTGATGGAAATATTCAACTCAATTTTATTCGAAAACGCTCTCATAGAATTTTTTCAAACTTTGCAGTCTTGAAGAGATACCTCTAGACTATAAGAGGCATACAGTCGTTTTAAAAGTTTAGGTCTAGATGTTAAGAAAATTACTAATATGCAAAAACCATGACGTCATCGGATAGTTGTTATGGTAACACCGATGTCAATCAAATCTACTTTTTTAGAACGTTTATTTCATCTCTAGTATATGTGTGAAGCAGCTTGCCTGACCGAGCTCAAACAGTGAAGTATCAACCGTTCAAAGTTGGGGTGTTACGTCGCCAAAAAACCCAGTCGAGCCACCTTAACCCTCGGACGTACACGCAAACTTATACCCCTACCGTGGTACAAGGGGGGGGGGGGGGGAGGGGGGTTGTTGCAATCCCCCCCCCTGGGATTTTGCGATGTTGCAATATTTCGGAAATATTTTACATCTCATAGATAGCTCGCGATGTGCTCTACAAGATAAGGTTAATATTATGGGTTGTGGCGCTCCTGGGGGTCCGTGACGTCATCCAAAATGGCCGCCAAGATGGCCGCCAACTTTTATTTTACTAAAAATTCAAAATTTTTGGAAAAATGCGGAAATTGCAAATATTGTTTCAAAATAACATACAATTAAACATTTTGATGCTTTTGGTAGCATTTTATATGTTTTTTTTTCACTGAAAAAAGGGAAAAAACACGCATTTTTATTCAAAAATGGCTTGACCAAATGTTACTTGTGACGTCATATCTCGTTACCATAGCAACCGGTTGTCGCCAAACTTTACCAAAATGTGTCTCAAGGATAAATCATAACTGGTCTTGAAAATGTGGGAGAAAAACCTTAAGGGTGGGGGGTGGCAACCACCCCCCCCCCCCCCCCCTTCTATGACTGAGGGTTAATTGTGAAACTTAATTCAGAAGATAGTGTCATAAACTAAGAATTAAGAAACAAGAACCAAGCTACATGTCAGAAGAGAAAAATAAAACTCGGTAAAAGATATAATTCTTGCGTTTCTTATCTTTTTTTTTACAAAAGTTTTTGTTATTTGGATCGTCACGCGTTTCTTTTCAAGAGTTGCGTGGAGTAAAAGTTTCACCATTCTCACAATCAATATCGTTATCATCATCATTATCATCTGTAACCGAAGTCGCGCGTCTCGAGCTCTACGGTTTATTACAAATCCACTCCAACGACGGTACTGTACAAGGTGAACGAAAAATACAAAGTTAAGAAAGTACGGGAAACAGAAAACAAAGCAAATACAAAAAGAAACGCACGGAGAACCTATACAATCGTATGAACGCGACTACAAAACATTACCTTAACGGTGTCCTGACTTAACGATTAATAAAAAAATCTATGCTGCAAACGATAAACCTATAAAAATTCTGATAAAAAGGCTGACATTCAGGACTGAATTTATGCACAAAACTTGACAAAATTACGTAACCTTAACGACGTCGTGATAACACTAAAGACAAAGTAAACAATAGAACTAATGAAAACTTCAAACAAGGACAACTAATTAATAAGTGAAAGCGACATACACGAAACGTAGAAAACTGAAAAAAAAAAACAATAAAATCTAAATTTCAGAAGTTTCGCGGTAACATCATCCGTCATCATCATCATCATCATCATCATCATCATCATCACCATCATCATCATCATCATCATCATCATAATCATCAACCTTGGACGGGAAACACTTCTATTAAGCCCGGCGCCGCACGCTTCGCTTCTCGGGTCGTTTCCGTGGCTTCTCCGCTTGTGCGCGATTCCCCCAACTTGAGTCTGCTCGCAGGCTGTTTCCAGGGTCTCAAGCCACACCCTGCCACTCACCCTTCCAAACCCCTCCCTAAGTCAGAAATAAATAAATAAAAATATTTTTTCAAAAAATAAACAGCCTGAAACCGAAACCGAGAAAATCGTTAATTCTAGCCCTTTTTCAATGCAAAATAAATAAATACACATTTTAAAAATAGATATTCGCGTGCTCTCTGTTATGAATACGGCCCGCCACAATAGTCCCAATCCACCATGTTGAAATTTCGTATCCTGTGTGCAGCCGTCTCCGATTTCCTTGCTCCCCGCTGAAAACGGACGACGTCCTTTTCCGAAATAGGAGACGTCTACGCGCAGGCTAAAATTTCGTTGTTCTATCCGGAGACGAGTCCCGATCAGGAACACATCGTATCACATTGTTTTTTTTATTAAAAAAAAGGAACACAAGGAAATGAAGAAAGGGATAGAATATAGAAAGAAAACAAATACAAAAAAGAAAAAGAAAGAACGGTCTTTTCGGAAAGAAAAAATAAATAAAAGGAAAAGAGAGAAAGAAAAGAAAGATCTCTTATCATCGTTTCTATGGCGACAATTTCATTAAAGGCCACC
Organism: Dendrophyllia cribrosa; assembly: GCA_024195265.1. Classification (NCBI taxonomy): domain Eukaryota; kingdom Metazoa; phylum Cnidaria; class Anthozoa; order Scleractinia; family Dendrophylliidae; genus Dendrophyllia; species Dendrophyllia cribrosa. The sequence continues at coordinate 1,938,959 of JAJLRJ010000004.1, forward strand.
TGTTTCTTCGATATTCGCGATAGTGAATTACTCATTCCATTTGAACAGCTTCCTCCACCAATGGCAGTTACTGTTTGAGATGGTTCGAGATCGGGTGATTTTGCGCGTGAAAAACGTGTACGAGATAACGTCAATGGAAATAATTAAAAACGTGATTGGCTAGAACGAAGATACATACCCCCACAGTGTTATGTTAGGAGAATTTGAGAACATTCGCCGTAGCTAAATTTTTAATTTTTATATCTTTTTCTTTGCGAAAAAGATGACAGTATTGTGACATTATATTGGTATATTGTAATTTTTCTAAGTATTTAAGAAGCTTTAGTTTTCCAATGGCAAATTTCTTTCCTTAGTTGATATTTATTGCAAGAACTCAACGGAAAGACGAACTGATTAAAATCAATTATCTCTTTAGTGACGAATTGCGCGCCATAAGTCAGCATCCCGCCTTCGACCACATGAATGAATGAAAAACACTACGCAGCGTTGCCTACGTGATGTAATATAGCTTCAAAAAATCACTATTTATTCTAAAAACACGGACAAAATGGACGCCACAGAACAAGAAAAAGTACAAGAACTCCTCAGGGAGATACAACTTGACCAATTCTACCGACAGATTCACGGCAAATTACACATCAACCGGCTTTCACATTTTGACCACGTTACGGAAGAGGATCTCGACGATCTGGGAATGGCCAAACCAGAACAGAGAAGACTCTTGGAAGCGCTGAAGAAAGCCAAGAAAAAGTCCCTATTTAGTAGTTTTAGACGAAAGGTAAGGCTATCAATTCAAATAATGAGTTTTATGACTCGATGAGTCATTCCGTGTGGTCGTGTTATGGCTACGCTTTCGATGACTGCATTATTCCGCGTACGTTCCGTTTTCTTTCCTTCATTCTTGCGAATTCCCACCGGTATAAACGAAATTTTGTGCATTTCTGTTTGCATAAAATGTTTAGGGTTAGGGGTTAGAATCGTGTTGATTTTGAATCGTATCGCGTTATTTCGTTTGTATTCAAAACAGAAGTAATAATTAATATTCTTAGGCAAGCTTCGATCGATCGATTCGAGTGATCATTAAGCTTATGCCACGTTTGTAAATTTCACCCCGTTTATTGTAACAACATTTTGAAGGGTATTTTTATTTAATTTATGTCGTTAATACCGTATTGCGCATTTGAAAATAAATACATACAACGTTAAAAATTACGACGCCATTGACGAGACTAAATTTTAACGTACATGTACTTTGATTATGTCGGCAGCCCATCCTATATAGGTGGTTTTCATGTTACGTCATCGCCGCCATGCTGGTGGACATAAACAATAGTTCTCTCATTAGCTCCTTTTGTTCGTCCACCAGCATTTGTTCGTTTCACTATTGTTATCTATGTCTCTAGAGATTGGTTGCAAACCACCTATATGTTGATCGTATTCACGTGGTGATGTCCAATCATGAATATGCGTGCCTACGGAAGTTCTGAATATTGATTTCATTTTCTTTTCAACGCCGAGATACCCCATCGCTTCTGTTACCAAATCGAATGGGGATTGTAGTTTTTAAACCGTCACTAAAATTATATTGAAGGGCTGTTACATACTTCAGTGTAAACTATAAACAAACCATTAACTGCACGTTTTGAAATTAACATAAGCTTAATAAACCCGAATCTCGCGCGGAATTAAAATTCCTGTCAAATTTACTCTGTTGTTACTGCGTGTTTTACGTTTTATAATACCCAAGAGATCAAATCTCTGTGTTGTAGCGAAGAATATAAGGAAGCCTGCATGCTGTGTAATGGCAGATCGATGAGTGAAATCGCAGACGTGTTTCTTCGCACGTGATACAACATTTTAAACCTTTGAAAAAATGTCAAGAACAATAAAAAATTAGCACCCCAAGGGATAAAAATTTCAGTTTCCTTTACAGACGAAACTTTTTTTTCACTTTATCGTTTTATTTGCAGCATATAATACATTGTATGCTATACCTTCACTACACTGTACTAAATAAGTTACTGCTCCACACATACAGTACGCAAATCACATTCTCCACGACAGTTATTTACTAAGGTGTGGGATAGGCTTCTTTTGTTGATTTTCCAAGATTTTGTGTGAGTTGAATGTAGACACACAGCAGTTTGTGATCAAGTCATCATAATCTGTTTGCTGTTTTATGTTAAAGAGTTTAATTGCAGCTGCAAGGAGAGCAAATTAGTTCACATAGTATTAACACTAGACTGCAGAAACATAAAACATTTTCCCATAAAATATCTACAGACATACCTTTTTACATGTATAAGTAAATCCAAGGTGAAGTATAGATCTACAAATGGTTGGGATTGATAACTTTGTTCCAGCAAGTGTATAGAACCAGTCTTGATATTCATCAAGGTAAAGGTCTGGCTTACACTTGACCATTGCATCCAGAATTTTGTTTTCCCTAGCTGTATCAAGAGCATTGTTTATAATATCTGTGAGTCTCCTCAGCTTTATACATGTCACTACAAATTATTTTCATATAAGCTTACATGACAGGATTCTTTGCCACCCTCATCGTCGCTTTTGGCTCTGTCACATCTCCCTGATGTTTGTACAATTTTCGAATGTTCGATACAAATCTAGTACTCGTAAAAAGGCATCTCGATGTTTCCTTTATGGAGCTTCCGTAAATGTGTTGGTGGACTTTTCCTGCAACATACCCACTCATCTGGAGTTTTCCTGGCATGAAATTCAGTCTTACATTGTACATGTAAAAAAAAACCTTGATTTCTTTTACTCTTTGGGTGAGTTGAAAGAGCAAAAGGCTCCATTGCCATTGCTGATGTGGTTACTGAACAACAACACAGTTACAATGTGAAGAACTGCATGGGCTAACATGAACATGTATAATTTTTTTAACTGTTTTTTTTTTTTTGTCGTTGCTCTTTTGTAAAGGAAAATCTGTCTTATCAGTACACTGTAGCTACATATAATCTGTTATTGTTACAGAAATCAAAGAAAGTGGAATCCCAAAGTGACACTACAACAGAGCGCACAAGTTGTTATGGTATTGCTGGCGATGCTTTGACATGCCTTATCAGTGAACAGTCACTCACGCTTTATGAGATGCTTGGAAATGGTGCTTTTGGGTATGTCAGGAAAGGAAAATGGATAAAAAATTCACGCAAAAAGGTGATTTTTCCTTTTTTTTACAGAGAAAACTCTTGTTGTAATTTTTTAAGACCCATTGATGTGAGTTTGTCAGGGCTGTCACTTTTTTTAAGTACTATTGGTAGCATTGCCTATGAAAGTACAGTACTGCACAAAAGTAAGTTGACAGTCCCTCGAGACTCGATACTCGAGACTCGATACTCGATTCTGTAAAGTTTCGAGTCTCAAGTACCGAGTCTCGAGTATCGAGTCTTGAGTCGAGAAATGTAATGAGCTTGTCGCTTGACTGATCTCTCGAGAAATTAATTGCACAAACGGGCTTCTTACATTGTAGCGTTAAGGCTTATCCGCATTAAAAGTTTCCACAACCAAAGAAAAAAATCCCCGGAAAAAACACGTTCAGTACGCTACATTGTAACATATCGACGATATCGTGTGGTTGAATGTTTTCACTTGATAATGATTGACGTGAAATACTTGTACACTGTACTTCAGGTGTGAGCGGCTATTCTTTCCTCGAGAAATACATGTTAATCGTTTCCTTGAAGACCTTGAAGACCTTTCGAGTTTTTGCATACTCGAGAAGTGCAAAATTAAATGAGCCAGAAAACAAAACTCTGAACTCTTAGTCAACCATGGGTTGTTTGGACAATTTTCAAAAATATTTCATTAGCTTCAGGTCATGAAAAACTTGAAAAGGTCTAAAAATGTGTTAAAGATTAAATTTTAAATGTACATGACATGAACCCTAGTAGTAAAACTTCATTTTGAACTACAGTATTTCCATTCAGGTATATACATCTTTACAATATAAACAGTAACTACACCTGTACATGTCCTAGTGATAAAATTAATAAACCTGCTTTACAAGGATGTGTGCGAAAATCCGAAAATAATTACATGTTATGAGCTCCCTCTGAAAAGAGTGGCTTGAGGGATGATTAAAGCTTAAATTATTTTTTCTAATGCATTTTGATTATGCATAATTAAGAATTTTTTTAATTGTACAAGAGATGCTTCTTGATTGTTGTACATGTATAAAAAACCTCATGTCTGATACATCCCGAGCATCAAGTTAACTTTCTTCAAAGGCACAAGAAACAAGGATCGAGTAACAAGCCAAGGTTACATGCACATGTATAAACTTACATACAATGTACAGTACATGTATGCACAATCTGTTCTCACCTACATTTTGTACATGTACAATGTATAGGTCAATGTAGCAGTGAAATGTCTTAAGGCATGGAATGACAAGGCCTTCCAACAGATGCAGATGGAGTTTATCAAAGAAGCTAATGCGATGAGTTTGCTGGATCATCCACACATTATTAGACTGTATGGAATTGTGCTGTCAGTCCCTATGATGTTGGTAAGTGGGTGTTAAGTACAGTAACATGATATAACACAGTGGGCTGTGATTGTCGCCAGCAGCAAGCTACACCTACTTTTGACAACCCTCTGTACCATCAGGGCTGCTACAGTGTACAGTGTACATTGTTATAGCCACTGTTTTGGCCTAAACAAAGGCTTAAGCTATTCCATATTATTTCAAACACCTTTTACCCTGTAGTTTTAGTTATACATGAACAATGACCAATCAAAATGCATGACAGGTTGAGATACAGTTTAGGAAAAAGCAAGTATAAAATTAATGGGCAAAAAAACAAAACAAAAAAAAAACAAATAGAAACTTAATTAGAAGGAAAAAACACTTTGGTTCAATGACTGAAATTATAAACAATTATTATTGGATGAGGTTTTTGTGATATCCGGAATAATCAAGGTTAAGGTAAGTGTTATCCGCCAAAGCTGAAGGCCTTGATTATTTTGTACTATATCACAAAAATAATTGTGTTATCATTAATTGTTTTAAACAAAATAACGACAAACACACTGTCGCACGGAACACATGGGTTTATTATTTTCCAACAAGAATAGAATTCACCCCGTGTATATGAAATTGCTCTTGGAAATCATGCATTGCGTGCGCATGCACTCCACAGATTACGTATTTGCTAATCTGCTAGCAGACCAGTGAATAATCTGCAGGGTGAGCTGATTTCCAGAATTAACTGTACATGTAGGCTCTTTAATAGTCAATGAGAAGACATAGTGACTGCACACAATGTATGTATGTTGCAGTTAATTTTTCTCTTCAGTTAATTTTAAATTTTAACCAGTTTATTTTTTTCGAACTAGGTTATTTTTCTTTAACTAGTTAATCTTTTTCTGAACTAGTAAAATTGTTATGACTAGTTATTTTTTCAAACATTCTGGGTATTTTTAATCCAAGTTATTTTTTCTATGGATGAAGTGTATGTTGGACTTCTAGGGTTATTGGTTTGGCCTAAGTGTTATTAAGTGTTATTATTATTATTATTATTAAGTGTTATTAAGGTTAGGTTAGGTTAGGGTTTTGGTGACTTACCATCACAACTGTAAGAGTTCTTAAGGTGGCCAGGGTATACTGATTAGGCCTAAGCATTATGGATTAAGGGTTAGGGTCAGGTTGGGGTTAGGGACACTTACTATCTATGACAACTACAACAAATAAATAAATGCCCCTTTCATAATATCTGTTTGGTCTACTACAATTTCACACTACATGTACAATTTGTATTAACTAAGTTACATGCTGTCAATTAATACCAATTGACTCTTGTTACAATAATTATGTAATGTTCTCCTTGAATGACTTGTCAAGTTCATATTGATTACCATTATGATACTGAAATTCAAACTTTTCATTAAATGTGATTAAAGTTCATACCTCTACAAATAAGCAAAAACAAGGATTTTAACTTTTTTCACAATAGCATTTAAATGGCAATAACTAACCAGTAGACTACTGGTTTACTGCCAGTTTACATGCTTTTGTGTAAGTGATTTCCTTCTCTTTACTTATTTGAATATTTGTTGCTTGGCATTTAATTAATCTTGCCGGTGAAATGAGGGTACTAATAATACCAAATTTGCAAGCAACTCTTGCATATTCGTTTTCAAAACATGATTTCTCCTAAAAGAACATTTGGATGAAATGGGGTTTTATCCACTCTATCAATTTTAATGCTCACATAATCCCCTACTTTTAGGGATTTAGCCTTCGCCCTGGAGTTTTTCATTTTTTCGTTGTAATCCTTTTGATGGCGATTTGCTTCGGTTCTTTTTTTTTTCCTGCTTTCAGCTTCACTAGTCGGTGGGGTTTTTCTTTTCTTTGTTTTCTCTTCATTTGTCATCTCTGTTGGCTGATTCTCTTCTTGTTCTTCAGAAATTTCAGTTGTATCATCTGGTGTGACTTTCATCCTGATTTCTTTTTTGGGGTCAATTCCAAACACAAGTCGGTATGGTGTTTCTTTGACAGCTCTGTGAGTGGTGATGTTCTTTTTATATGCTGCTTCTCCCAGTCATGAACACCATGTACTGAGGTCAGCTTGGTTTTCTTTTAGAATGTTGGTTAATTTTTCTTTCACAGTTCTGTTATTTCTCTCTACCAGGCTCTGTGTTTGGGGTGTTCGTGGTGCCCCGTGTACCTGTTTTATTCCATGCTTTTGGCAGAATTCCTTCATTTTTTTGTTTTTGAATTCCTTCCCATTATCACTGTGGAGTATCTGGGGAAATCCAAAAAGCCAAAATAACTCTTCCAATTTTTCTAAGACTTCTTCAGCCGTTTTGTTGTACAAGGCATATAACCACGAGTACTTTGTGTGGTGATCGGTGATGTGTAGTACCCACTGATGACAGCGTGAACTATCAGCACAGGAACATTTCAGATTTCTGAAGTCAATAAGATCAATTTCTACATGTGACAGAAACGTCTCAGCACTGAGAGGGGTTGTTATGGAGCGTTTTTGGTGGTCCGTAACACTCTTCTGCTGGATATGAAGTGTACACAAACTTGTAAATAAAGATACTACTTGCTGTGGTATCTCTGAATAAATACCTTTTACGTAGTTATTTGTTTTGTCTCTTCCTCGGTGTGCCGTGGACGAGTGGCACTGACTGAGTACTTCGTGTATCTCATCTCTCGGTACTACTATCTTGTTTTCTCTTGTGACAATTTTTCCATCTTTGACCGTCCATCCTTTCCTTCGTAAACTATTTATATCACTTTTCGAGAGTTCAGCTTCATGTTGTTGGCGTTTTTCAGAGTCTTCTATGCTTTCTAGGTAAGTCTTCGCATTTTCATAAAACGATTGGTCAATGTAAACTGTGAATTTGCGTTGAGTCTTCTTTTTTTTTTATTTTTATTTTTTTTTATTTATTTATTTTTTATTTTATTACTTACAAAAACACTTACACTACTTACAATACTAATATTATACTTACATTTACATTTACATTGCATTACATTACACTGTTTATACTTACACTATTAATACAAACACTATTTACAATACATATAATACAATACACAACAAACTACAACACACTACTTAAACTATACTACCTATAAAGTGATACTTACACTATTTACAATACGGTACTAGAAACGACTAAAAGAAATACGAAACTACTTACAATACGATTTTACTAACGAAACGATACTTATGATACTAAGAACAATACTACTGCTGCGATACTATACGGATACGAATACTTATTACAAATAGATAAATTTAATAAAGTTACTTACAAATGTATAGTAACGATATTTGTATTTACACAGCTAGTTTCAAGTAGTTAATTGTTTAAAAAATTAGACCATTTTTTAGTAAAAGAAGGTAGTTTATTTGTCATAATCGCAATGTATTTTTCTAATTCAATTTTTTCGTTAACGAGGGTTATAAAATCTGTGAAACGGGGTCTTTTGTCATCTTGTACTGCGTTAATGTAAAGAAAATATTTTCCAATTATGATCAAGTGATTTAGGGTTAAACCGGACGATGTATGTTTTAAAACACCATAGATAATTTCGTTTTGCTCCAAAGCAATGTTTCCTCTACATAAAGCGTTGTACCACCTTGTAAATTTATTCCAAAAGGATTTAGCAATTGGACATTCCACAAATAAATGGAGTGGTGTCTGATCAATGTCATGGCAATAAGGACAATCGGGTTGCTGTTTCTTTTTCATCTTATACAGTATTTTATTTGTATACAGGATATTATGTACTATTTTATATTGAAACACGGATAATTTTACCTCATTTGTGACGCAAAAAGGAAGTGAATAAATTTTTTGTCTTTCTTGAAAGATAAAGCCGCTTTCAATAAGTCTTTTCTCGGCAGTTGGAGGAGGGAATTGCTGGTGATTGAGTAAAGTATTGTAAATTGTTTTACATGTGAGCTTTTCGATTGCAAGTGGTACGTATTCAGTTGACGGTAGAAGACATTCCTGCTTTAGCATAGTTTTCCATTCCTGTGGTATTGCAGATAGAAGGCTGTAATACTGTAGAAAATTACTCTTAACATTGTATTTCTGCATGAAGGTTTTAAAAGGCATCAAGGTGTTACTTTTGTTGTCGAAAAGGCACGAGAGACTTTCAATGTCGACTCTTTTCCAACCAGGGAAAAAAACAGATAACTTGTTTACTCGAATAAACTGATTATTCCATATTATTTGATTTAGCACGTCACCTTTTGTTTTCGGATTAGTGCTATTAATTTTCTGCCAGTGGGAAATTATATCTCGATAGAATTTTGGTAAGTTTTCATTCAGGGGTAGATATTGAATGTCAAAGTTACACCGGAAAAGGAGGTTGCCGCCAACGTTGGAAAGTAAAGATAGTGGGATAAATTTCCATGGTCTTTTATCGTTAGCGCACAAGCGCTTTACCCAGACTATCTTTAACGCTTTATCAAATAGCGTAAAATCTAACATATTAAGTCCCCCCTCGTTCTTATTTTTAATTATTGTCGTTTTTTTGAGTTTTGGATTCTTGTACTTCCATATGTAATCAAAAATTATGTTGTTTACTTCATCGGTAAACCCACGCTGCAGATAAAAGTTAGTTTGGATATTGCTAACGTTTTGACTATATTTACTCTTCCATATATAGATATGTCTCGAGATGACCAAATGTTGAGTATCTTTTTAAATTTAGGCAACTTTTCAAAGAAGTTTTTTTTTGTGGCAAGTTCTTCATCATATGAAAAATATACACCTAAGGCGTAGACGGACTCATCGCTTAATTTTAAATTTAGAATGGAATCCTTTCTCTGACGTAATGATCCCAGCCAAAGTATTTCTGATTTAGATTGATTTATTCGGAGACCAGAACAGTTTTCAAATTGTTGCAGCAGATCAAAGAGCCTATGTACAGACCGAATATCTTTAACAAAAACAGTTGTGTCATCGGCGTACTGGGTTATTTTTATAGAGTTATTTGGATCAATTTGAATACCTTCTATTTCCCTTGAGCGTTTAATTGCGTTGCTTAAAATTTCTACTCCAATAACAAACAAGATCCCAGATAGTGGGCAACCCTGCCTGACACCTCTGCTTTGAGTCTTCTGCTTCAATAGCTCTAATTTCTCGTAAAACGTCTTCTTCTCCACGCATCCTTCCATTTGAAATCGAGAAAGAACTGCGAAGTCCACGTTTTGTGTAATAACGCATGCGTGATATTTTTTGCATAATTAATTTTGGCCGAGGGGAGTCTGGGACCAAATAAGTAATAATATAAAGAAGTATGGGGGAATTTGCAACGTAGTCCTGTGTGGTCTAGTGGTGAAGACTGTGGACTTCAGATCAGAAGGTCGTGAGTTCGAACTCCAGGTAGGTACCAAATAAAATTCTTTATTTCATAACTGTTGTGTTCTGTTGTGAAGGGGGGACATGGGAGTGAAGGGGGGACATGGGAGTAAATAAGGGAGGGGAAGGTAGGTAGGACTAAGGGGTAGGGAGACAGGAAGGAAGAAAGAAGGGAAGAAAGGAAGGAAAATAGAGAAATAGCGAGCAGAACAAAATTCCTCTTTTTTGACTTTTTTTGTTTGTTTTTAATCCCCCCAAAAAAACCATGCCCCTATTTTTTAACCACACCCCACAAAGAAAATCCCTTTTCAGACAGTTGATAGAAAAAAAAAAACTAGTTAAAAATAATAAACTAGTTAAAAAAAATAAACTAGTTTAAAAAAATAGACTAGTTAAAATTTAAAATTAACTGAAATTTTTTTTAACTACAACATGTACATCAGTGGCATATAATATTATGAGTAATGTATTTAATTCATGTTGTTTTCCTACAGGCACAGTATACATGTACTGTACATGCAACATACTGTAAAGGCATTATAATTATTATAATTGTAAATTGTGCTTTTCTACATGTATTTGTAGGTCACAGAGCTAGCACCACTTGGTTGTCTGCTAATATATTTAATTCATGTTGTTTCCCTACATGTACAGTATACATGTACATGCAACATACTGTAAAGGCATTATAATTATTATAATTGTAAATTGTGCTTTTCTACATGTATTTGTAGGTCACAGAGCTAGCACCACTTGGTTGTCTGCTGACACGACTAAGAGATGAACCTCATAACTTTACCATTAGTGGTCTGAGTGACTTTGTGGTTCAGATTGCCTCAGGAATGGCATATCTAGAGTCTCACAGATTTGTTCATCGGGACCTTGCAGCTCGAAACCTTCTGTTGGAGTCTTATGAGAAAGTCAAAATTGGTGATTTTGGAATGATGCGTGTCCTTTCAGAAGAGGATGATCACTATACAATGGATCCCAGTGGGAAAATTCCATTTGCTTGGTACGTTTCTCAGAGAGTTAAAACTTCCTACATACATGTAGTTTAAGGACTTCTTTAATACAATATACAGCTGAACAATTACATTGTGGTGCTGGAAATAATGTTCTGACTAATTTTAGGCATTGTACATGTATACATGTATTAACAACAATGGCTTAGCAGTCTATGAATATTCCATGAAATGATTCTGCACAAAAGAAAAAAATTAATGTAACAATGGATAAAAAGAACAAGATATTGTTGTATTTGATTTCGTTGTTCATATATCGAGAAGCTACCTAATTTTACATCATGTTTGGGCATTTTGTCAGAGCACAGAAAAGACTTAGCTTTTGTTTTGAAGTCCTGGAAAGACCTCGCATTTGATTACAAAAGCATTACAAATGAAAGTTGATACTGATTGTGACCATTTATTTTGCTGTAAAAGGCTCTGTTGATTCTAGAAAACTTCTTATACATGTACATGTACATGTAGTACGTCATGTGTAGGAACCAATTGTGTCTCAGGAAAAATCCAAAGTGGCAGATGTCCAACCAATATTTTGTAAAATGTCCTGTCAAAATAAATGGAGGTTTTAAAAGACTCATGTCCTTCTACAGTGTACATTGTAAGTAAGAAAAAAATATTTTCAGCGCTGCATGCCCATAAAGAAAAACAATGTTATACATGTGCATGTAGTGCTGTTTCTAGTGTGTAAAAATACTGTACGTTTTGTACATCAGAACAAAATGGTATGGCTTACATGATTGTGCATGTACAGTACATGTATGTGTAAATGGTAAACGGTGATAAAATTATATTTACAATGTAATCATCATTGCAACATTGTCAACAGATGGTTAATTTGGTATACATTTATTGGACTGTAATAGTGATGCAGTTCTAAATAGGGTAGGGATTTTTTTGGTGACAAGTCTAGTATAAGGTCGCGGAATCAGCTGAACATGGTCTGGTACAGATATGGGGTAAGGGTTCGGCAGTCCCAGTGGCACACCCCCACCCAAAAGAACAATAACAAAGAATTTTTCTTCTATAAATAGTAATGAAATGAAACTGTGCGGTAGTCTTTTGTCCCATTAACATTATGAAAAATTAGTTAGACAATAAATAACTTGCTCTTTGTTTTTTTTTTTTTATATAAAACTTTATTACTGTACACTCCTCAACTTGAAATTTGAACTATACTATTACTTGACTCAATGCTAAAACCACTAGACTCAGGACTTGATACTCAAAGTTTTTGAGTTTTAAAGTATTGTGTCAAGTCATTCCAGTTTTGGTTGACTCTTATTAAAGTAAATTAAAGTAAAACTTTATTTAACCACGGTGGCTCATTCAGCTCAAAGGCTGGTATCCATGGGGGCCCTGCAGCTGAAAAAATACATTACATTAAAATTGAAATTATACATCTATTTCAAATCTAATTACAACATGAGTAGAAGTGTAGATTGTATGTCTATTAAAAATAGAGCTCTCTTTCTTTCAGGTGTCCACAGGAAGTTCTCAAGTTTCGCAAGTTTTCCCATGCTTCTGATGTGTGGGCATTTGGGATTACTGTGCTGGAGTTATTTTCATATGGAGTGGAACCCTGGCCGGGATTGAATGGGGTTGAGGTACGTACATGTAAGCCTAGCTATGAAATGCATCCTACTGTCAATTTCTGCATCGTGGAGAAACCCTTAAGTTAGATTTTCACTTTTGCATGATTTTTGCGTGTTTTACGCACACCTATTGGTCTCTAGTTTTATTTACACTTGTAAAACACTAATTATGCATCAGTGGAAATTCCAGCTTACATGTAAGGCTGCAGAAATACAATCATGTGTATTATTAATTATATCATAAATGTGAAATATTTATGAGGAAATGTCGCTGTTCCATTTGAAACAGGGGTTACAGATTGCAAGAAAACAAATTAATGCTGCTAATAGTAACTTCAATTAATAAATTGTTTCCTCACTTGTCACAGCTGAGGCTGTTGCTAATTCATATTACTACATGCACTCCACAATGTAGGTACTAGACAAAGTTGACATGCCGTTATGTGAGCGACCCAAGAAGCCTGATCATTGCCCACCAGAAATCTACAACATCTTGACATCACATTGTTGGGCACATGAGCCACACAATCGGGCAAGGTTTGCAGTACTCAAGAAAATGATGGATGAGGTCAGCAGTGAACTATATATTCTGATTAGTATATTATACAGTACAGTGTATATATGCAGGCATGAGGTGGCTAAATTAATGATAAGAAATGATTCTCTAAAGGTCTGAGTTTACATGCTACAATACATGTACAGTGTACCGGGGCTAAAAATTGGCAGTCGTCCGGTCGCCAATGGAGATTTAAAACTGACCAGGGCCACCAAAAGTTGGGGTTTGATCACCCTATGTGCGACTGCAGTCATGTACTGTACATGTATGATACAGAATTTGGAAAAGCTGCAAAATTATGTAAATTATGTGAAGTACAAAGTTAAAATAAAACTCATTATATATGTAGTTTAATTGGACTACCTTTCTCTTTTCTTTTCCTCAACTCTGAGTTATTCAATAATTATTTAAGTGACTTTTTAGTTCTAAAGTGGAAAATTCAGCACCATTTTACATGTAATGATGGTTTCACGAGCGATCCACATTCACAACATCTAAATGCCATTTTGATTTTGTGCTTGCCATGTGACCCTAGACTTACTCAGAGTTCTGTGCTGCACGGTTTCAAAGTCGCACGTGTTTTCACTTAAAGGAAATTGAGGGCTACTTTATTTTAGGATGGGCTACTAAGAATTCAAGGAGACTGGCCCGACAGGCCACCAAGCAATGGAGTTAATTTTTAGCCGTGATGTACTGTACACCATCCTTTTAATAAATGTACAGTGTATGGCATACATGATGTACAAGTATGCATGACATACAATGTACAGTATTGCATGATTTACAGCAAATGGGTTAAAATTGAAATCTTCCCGTTCAAATATTAATAATAGAATAAATTGTTTTTGTAGGCTCACCCTGTGAACGCTGCTGCTGTTTTTCCATATGAAAGCAAGTGTCAATCAAATCTGTGTTTCCAGGCAGGAGATATTGTCACACTACTGGATGCTAGGTAAGACTACAGGATTGTGCATGCACAGTTGTCCTTTGCTGACGTCCATTCCCCCAAAACACTCACCTTTCTTATACAATACTGTAGCATATGGTTTTTTTGTCCCAACTGCTGATCCAATTTTACTTTCGTATAGAGTACTAAAGTGTGACGTCACAAAAGCTTAAATTTGTGAAATGATGGGAAATTATAATTCATTAGTAATGAACCAAGTTAAAAAATAGAAGGGTTAGTATGGAGTTGTCAGAGCATAACGGTGCCAATATCTCACCCCTAAATTGCAATAAGATGCCGATTTTTTGGTGAGCGGGCATTTGTCATCATGCCCTTTCCAAATATCTAATCAAATCCCATAATTTCACAAACCTACTGTACAAATAGTACTGTTATGTACACTGTTATGTACAAGTTTACAAGAGCAGAGGTAGAGCCCTTGGGTTTTTTATGAGTGCCTTGTCAGTTGTTTTTGCAACTTCATGCAAAGCCAATGCAGGTTTACAAAATTAATATTGCATCCTACCAGGGTTTTTTCCCCTTTTTTTGGCTTGGGGTAGGGGGGGTCTTTTTAGAACACAGTATTAGCATTTATTAGAGCAGTTTTCAATTGACTGTCGAAAGTAATTACACAATTGCTTTGGTTTTGCATTGCTACGCTTTGTGATTGGCTAAAAAATCTCGCGCCACTTTCTTGACCAATCAGAAGTAAAACCAAAACCAATCGTGACTTGCTCGCACGCTTTTCCCGCGCTTGGCGCCCGCGACATGTAATTGCTTCGAGCTCTGATTGGTTCATTGGATTGTTTACGACTGCTGTGATTGGTCAGAGTAATTACTTTGGTTTTGGTTTTACGACACTCAATTGAAAACTGCTCTATTAACCAATTCAATTACAGGAAAATGTTGAATAACACTTTTTGTGTTCTTTGCATTTTCCCATTTGCAGTCCAGATGCATCATGGTGGAGAGGGCAAAATATGAGAACAAAGAAAGTGGGAATGTTTCCTGCAGAACTAGTGGAGAGTGGATTGAGAAGAGGTATGCAATTTACTGTACATGTGAGACATGTACTAGAAGGGAGTCTTCTTTATGTTCCACTTTTGCCTATTACACACACAATGTACTGTATATGTACAGTGTATGTTATTACATCTTCAATTTTCTCTATGAGGAAAGTTCGTGCCTCTGCAATCATGTATTAGTCCAGTCCAGAAAGTTAACACTCTTGCCCCCCCCCCCCACCCCCCTCCACATACATACACACATACATACACATACCCTATGGATACAACCTGTACATGTAGATCCCACAAATTGGATTATTTCAAGTAAAGAGCACAATGTTACAGCTATCACATGCAGGTGTTAAATTATCATACAATACTTGACTTGGTTACACATGTTGAATTTAACCCCTGATAACTCACACATAACATAACTCAAACCATTTTGTGCTTCTCCTGACAGTTCAAGTTAAATCAGGATTCTATTGTCATTGTTTGAACCCAATACTCGTAGTAAAGTGTTTGTTTTGTATTTTTAATCCACAGCAGTCTCACCAGTTAGTCATTGCACTTCACCAAAACAAAGGTAAAATTAATGTAATGCTATTTTATTGGCCAACTGATGGATTGGCGTTAAGGGGAGAGGGGGAGGGATTATTTGGGGCATGCGCTAGGCACGTGGAGAGCACGCCTCTCCCTTTACGTTCCGCCCTCTTTTCACGTGCTTCCCACATGCCCAAATTCCCCCTTCTCTCCCCTTTATAGTGCTTGCAACACAACCAACTAGCAGACTGACTGACTGACTGACTGACAATACACTGTCGTTTTGCATGTACATGTGTAGATGTGAATATTATTATTGTTATTTTATTTATCCATCCATAACTATTCTGCCCTTCCACTCCTTCCTTCCTTTTGCTTTTCCCATCCTTCTCTCCCTTTTCCTAACTCTCTTCGATTCTTTCTTTTCCCTTCTTTCATTTGTTTGGACATGGTAAGGTGAACATGTAACTTGTGGAATTACTGAGCATTTTCCCTGTTTCTTTTATCCGTAGAAGTTCCTCAAAAAAGCCCTCCAAGCAATGCAACCAGCTTCCTAACTGTGGTAAGTAATTTCTCGCGTTTGCATGAATACTGAATCCTATGGTATCAGTATGGTAATTGTAAAATGATAGGTCAAAGTGTGGGGATTCCTCACTGAATTTGAAAAAAGTTCTTCAGGTTTTTTGCGTATTTCACACTAAAGTGCCATTACCAAGTTACTAATTGTAAGGTCATTGAATTCCTAGATTGTGGAAGACCGCACATTTACGAGACGCCTATCCTTTTGGATTCACCAGACCTGTTTAAAAATGGCAGTAGTGGAAGCACATCTCGCTCAAGCCGCTCTGTTGAGAGTGACTTCACTTCTTCCACGGAGGTTGACAGCGGATATTCATCCAGCGTAGACATCAGAAGGTTTAATGTTTTGAACGGAGAACACAGCCCCGAGCAGCAGAAGGCAATCTTTGGTACAACGTATGAAAACACAAGCATCGGAAAACAGAACACAAAGAACACGAGGGCCATGTATGAGTTTATGACACCTGCATTTAACATTGGACCCATGTCTAGCCCCATACCGATTCCAAAACAGGGGACCGGAGAACCACGATACATCAGGGAACAGCGCAACGTGCATCCTACACCGTCATTGTCAGAAGACAAGTGCACTTTGGATTTCAGCAACTTTCGTAATCCGAAATATTCTGATCGTCAAATTGTATCCCCACCCCCTCTCCCTGCAAAAAAGTCAGCTTCGCTGCCAAATTCCTCAGTGATGCCGATACCTCCTCAAGAACTAACAAGACTTTCTAAGACAGTTTCCCCGCCAGGCAGCAAAAAAGGTCCCTTGGGTTCAGGTGCAGGGGAAACATTTGCAAAGGAGATGTCCACCTTTCTAAAGCAGGTAAGCATCAAGGAATCGTTCAATGGTTCATCAAGCAAACCGGAGGAAGATGACATTTATGAAGACTTGTCCAGGTCAGTTGGTGTCGTCCCAGTGGCAAATTTGTCAAGTACCACAGCCGATGGCACTTCCTCGAGGAATCCGCTGAAGGCAGTCAATAAGAATTCGTATGAGAACCACTGCTTTTTAGTGAAGAGTGATTCTCAGAAAGAGCAGAACGTTCCTGATCACGAGTACGTTCGAATCAGGTGCAATTCTGGTTATCAGTCTCCAAGTGATGATGCACCTAGAAATACGCGCTGCAAAACCTGGCCTGCACAGCAGAACTATGACAACCACAAATTAAGTGACGACAGAGCGTCCACGTCTCGCAGCTGTTGCTACGACAACCATAAGTTGAGTAGCTTGGAAACCCAGTCGTCATCTTCTGACTTGTGTTATGATAATTGGAAGATCACAAATAAAGCATCTGATGTGAATGCACGGTTGAATGAAGAACAGAAACCCAAGTCTTCTTACGAGAATGTCGAAGGGACCGTTAATAAAGCTTTAGCGAATTTTGAAGAAGCTCGCCATGTAACTGCCGCCACATTTAAGTCTGATACCTGCACTTTAAACAGGGCTGGAACTGGCAAACAAAGTTATGAAAACTGCCTTCCTAGGTCAAGGCCAACAAGCTATGAGAACTTTACTCCGAAACTTTTGCAACATGACAATGCGAAGAGTGATAAGGAAGGAATAAATGAAGCTTTGTATGAGAATTGCGAGGTCTTGGACAAGAGGAAAAACAGATCTGAAGAAGAGACTTGGAGTGGAACAATGTCAGTAGATAAGGACGAAAATGAGAGCAGAGCTCAAGAACTTTCCCGTTCACTGCCCGAAAATTGTTGTTGCGTTGATGTTGTTCCAGGTGAACAACCTCACGAATCAATGAGTATGATTGTGGAAAAGCGCAACCTCCTCTCACTTCCAAGAGTGAGAAGCGTCGATGCTATAAGTCAAAGAACTTGTCCCACTGATGAAGGCAAGGATGATCCTGTTGGCTTTCTGGAATTCCTGGACCATCCAGTTCCCCCTCCGAGATGGAAGAGAATGGCACGTTTGAATCAGACGCGGTCCCTGGAAGTCTGCTCCAAAGAAAGGTGGAAAGTGGATATGGATCCTGACATTGCAAGTGTGCTGAGAAAGAGATGGAATAAAACTGTTGACAGTACTGTTGGTGCGTCCTCAGAGCCAGATGGGGATTCAAGTTTGTCTGATGATACACAAATAAAAACTGCAGAACCCGACAAACCAGCTTTGCCTCCACGTGTTAAAGAAAGCAGTCAAGCCATTTCTACAGATCTCAAACCGTCCAGTAACACTTACGAAAATGTTACGTTTCCAAGCAAGTTTTCCGCTGAAGAAAACTCCTCTAGTTATCCACCTGAGCTTCCACCAAAAATGCAGCGATCAAATGAAGGCAACACATACAAGATGAAATTATCAACAAGAGCTTTGCATTATGAAAATGTTCATGTAGTAAATGGATTCCATTTGGAAAGTAACGGAGACGTTGCACAGGCTGACAAAAACAGCACGCCTCCTCCTCTACCAAGGAAAATGTCAAAGAAGAAAGTGCCACCTGTGATACCATGCAGGGCCGATTTGGAACAGAAGTGCTAGGAACGTAAGAGTCTGCGCTACAGTCTATTACTTAGTTTACAATTACAGGGTTTTTGCTCTGGCCCAGAGAGCGAACTTAAGTGTAATGGCATGATTACTAGCGACTTTAGGATAAACGAATAAGGCAATGAGATTTCACACAAGAAGTTAAAGTGAGCTGTGGACTGGCGCATCTTCTAATGCGTGAAGTTAAAATTGCAATGCATGTTTGTAAAAGCAATACTATAGGGCATAAAGACGTATGTACTGAGGCAATGTTGGTATTCAGGAACAATGGAAAATGTTTGGTTAAATCCCCAACATGGCCGCCGGACAAACGCCCAATTGTTCAATGTTTCTGTGATACTTTTAAGATAATTAAATAAATTTTATTTTATTTACTTCATTACCAAGTAAATTAGTTATATTATATTTTTATTTTGGCCACACACCAGTGGAGCTGGAAATGGTCTATTTATAATTCGCTGTAAATCAGTGTTTTTTGCTCTTTTTCTTTTTTAATTATCATCAAGGTTTCCTCTTTGTTACCCATTTTTTTAACGATTCCAACTCTCGGAGTCAAACGTTGGTTCACCAAATGGAAAGTGATGACGTCACACCCAGTCTTATGATTGGTCCATCTGTATCACGTGAAATAATTCCTGCTCTCTGATTGGTAACTTTCACCCGGTGCAGTTTGTTTTTCAGTATTTGCCAAATAATTTATTTTCCAGTTTGGAGCTTATCCTTTTGGGCGAACAATACTGTACAAGCTGAAAAGTGAACACAATTCCAATAGAATTTTAAAAACTCAAGCAGCACCAGAAGGAAATCAGTTCGACAGGTTTTGTTACAACGATAAATGAATCAAAGTTTGAATCTGGCAGCCAATTGAAGGAGTTAGAGCAGTGTTCAACTGAGTTTCAAAAAGTAATTTCACAGTTGCTTTGGTTTTGCATTATTGCTACGCTTTGTGATTGGCTAAAGAAATCTCGCGCCACTTTCTCAACCAATCAGAAGTAAAACCAAAACCAATCGTGACATACTCGAACGCGTTTTCCCGCGCTTGGCACCAGTTATGTCTGCTTTGAATTCTGATTGGTTCATTGGATTGTCTGCATCTCGTGTAGAATTCTCATTGGCCCGAGTGATTACTTTGGTTTTGGTTTTACGGCAATCAAGTGAAAACTGCTCTCAATGAGGCTATTGTAAGTAAATAGAATTTGAACGTTGATATTAACGTTTAATGTGTGGAGATGATTTCAATTTATAGTGATATATTTAGAGACTGTGTCTCGTTTTAATCGAGTAGTTGCTTGTTCAACACCATGAAATTAAGTTTTATTTAATAATAAGTTATTTTAAATTTGTTACATTTTGTTGTTATCTGGAGAATGATACCCAGCTGGTATATTTTTAAAATAAGTTTTTTTGTTTTTCATTCTAAATTATAATTAGTTGATGCTTTTCTAGCCAATGCGTTGATTTTTCAAGTGATGTAATTGATTTATTGAATTCAGTTGACAGTGCGACACGGCTTACCGTGAGCTGTTTTACAGACTGTTTTACAAGTTTTGGTTGCAAGTCTTGTAACTAACTTTACACTGACTCCTGCGATAAACACAAAGCGATAAACGATCACATGTTATCTTGTCGCTTAGCGTTTATCTCAGGAGTGCAAAGTTAGTTACAAAACTTGTAAACAAAACTTGTGAAACAGTTTGTTGGTTGCTCACGGTACGGTGTGCCGCACTGTAAGTGCTAATTAAAAGTACATGTACGTTTTATATTTTTCGTGTGCTGCATGTGGCCAATGATGAATATTTTATTAATATTACAATTAACAGTCCACTGTTGCACTGGTTGCATTTGTTATTGATAATTTTTTGTCGATATTGTTGTTATTGATTTAGCTCGTGTATGAAATCCCAAAGTATGGTCATTTAAATGAAGGCATTTTACATAGTAGTGCTTTCTAGCGTGTTGATTTTTTAAATTTCTTTTTCGAAACATTTTGGAAAAGTGGTTAAATTGTACAGCTATTTCAATTAACTAACTTTGTCGGAACATTAAGCTTGAAGCCTACGTGTACGTTTGTTTGTTTATGCGAATAAATTGATCAAAGTCGGCAATGCTTCGCCCGTACAGAAACGAAAACACGGAAATGAACTTTAACACAAGTTTACATGCAACTTACTATACCAGCTTTCGGATTTGTCGCTTGAAGTTTCTTACAGTACGGGTATACATCCGTCTACATAAATTAAAATATCTTTAAATGACAACGTTTATCAAAACAGCTTAACTTTGGCGCCATAACGAGGTACATGTACAAGGGTTCAGGCAACGTTTTGTCATAGGTGCCAGTTTTGAGGGTTGTTTGCCAGAGCTATTATAGTAAATAAATAATTAATGTTTCTGTTAATAATGTAGGAATATGCGATGTGGCAAAGTAACCTGAATAAAGGAGTAAAACAAGTGACTGGATACCTTGCTCCAATAATTTTTAGAGAGGGTCAATAATTATTCTACCTCCTCCTCGATAGTCAGGGTCATCGTGGGCAGATTATTATTTTCGTTCTTTGGACATAATAAACTGCTGAAAAACGAAGAAAAAATACATTTCATAGGCACTTTAAGAACCGAGTAGATAAGCGCCAATCTCATTTGAATCTTTGCTTTTTTGTCGACTATTAGCCATTATAATTCAACACATTGACACACTGCCCAAATATGGTAAAAAGTTATCGATATACGCTATGTCTACATGACGTATATCCAACGATGGAGGTAAATTTCGCATTTCGACAAGAGAATGCAAAAATGACGGACCGGCCTCGACATTTTTTCCTCAAACCGTGCTTTATTATCAATGTGTTGAATTATAAAACTATTATTGGGCTCAAGCTTGCGTGATATCGCCTAATTTTAGCCGACGAGGCCGTAGGCTAAAAATAGTAAGCTCGATCTCGCCACGGCAAATTTTCCTTTTGTAAACGGTCGCTACTATTTTATGCAATTACTAACCTAGAATCGAACCGGCCGGAAACCTCTTGCATGCTTACAACCCTTCTTCATCACCACCACTGGGTTGATGCGGCAAACCCAAGAAAAATATAACCATAAAAGGTGCTTTTCTTTATGATTCATCTATAACGGGTGACCCTATCCCTAAATCTAACCTAATCGTGAATCTAGCTTAGGTTAATTATCGTTTTACCTAGCCCCAATTTTATCTAATAAAGATTGCCTACTTTCTTCCTAATCCAGGCATAAACTAGAGAGAAATGTCATCGACCATTACAAAAGGCTTGGTTACTAATGAATGTTTCTGATAGCATTGATCACTAAAAATGGCATCGACCGTTTACAAAAAGGAAATCAGCCTCGCCACGTTATTAATTGTCAGTGGCGGTGTTCAGGTGCTGGTATCCCCTCTTCGTTGCTTATGCCTCAGTTCTCTCGGGACATCCCAAACGTCCATTCCGCATGCACAGCAACCAGGCCACATTTTATAGTACTCCAACCTGAATGTCCTGTTTAGAACTCCATATATGATCGGGTTGATTGCAGCACTAATAGACACCAAGAATACATTCAGGAGATACACTCTTCTGGGCAATGAGTGGTTCCCTGTGATAGAGTCAGTAAACTCGATAACAAACACAGGGACCCAGCAGAACGTAAAACCGAGCACCATTGCGAAAAGAGTTTTTGTAATTCTTATCTCCTCGACACTCAGTCTTGAGCTTGGGATATTTCCATTTGTGGAATCGATGGAATAAAATCTTTGGCGATGCTGCTGTACTTTAAGGAAAACTTTCGTGTAGCAAAATGTTATGACGGCGAATGGAAAAACAACGATTACTAAACCCAGGAGGCCAGTGTATACTTTGTCAATGGTCTGATGGTGGAATTCCAACACGCACGTAATCTTGCCAGAGTGGAAACGAAAGAATCCCCAACCGCTCACAAGTGGTAAACCGAGAAAAAACGCAGCGGAAAATACAACAACTAGCAAGGAGAACACGACGAATTGCCTCGTGAAAATTCTGCGAAATAGCCACGGTTTGACCACACGACAATATCGATTAAAAGCTAATAACGCTATTGTTTGTAAAGACATAAATGCCAGAAAGAGAACCGCGAAGCCATGCATTCCGCACACCACTCGCGAATATTTCCACTCTCCTACCAGAAATACGCCCCAAACCAGGGGCATGCAAAATGTTGCCATGGCAACGTCGGACACCGCCAAAGCCAAGACATAAAGATAAGTAACGCTTCGCAAGCCGGGATTTTTTAAGAAGATTAGACAAACGAGGAGGTTGCCTAGTAAGGCTATCAAGTTGATGATAATGAAGAGTGTCGCTTCTATGACGTAGTCTGCAGTGCTTCTGGACTTCAGGGTGTGGATGAGGTCTGTGTAAGGATTTCCTGCAGTAGTGCTATTTGATGCCATTGTTCGTTTCTGTATTTTTGAACCTGTTAAGAAATTAATGAACCCATGTTACTTGAAATAAACCATCTAAAAGGAATGGTCACGTACACGACACGTACGCGATATGGCCGATATATGGCCAAAATACCTTACGCATGCGCACAGCCATATTACCCTGGCAGTGACAGCCATGGACAGCTGTTTCGTCCTTGTTAGGACCCATCACCATTGGCATAGCCGTCGGACTCCTGTACTACCTGAAGCTTCTATTCAGGGTTAAGAGAGCTCGGTAAATGTTCAGATGTAAGGAGGGCGTTTGAATCCCTTTTGCGCCACGTTTATAACACGAAAGACAAACAAACAGACGAATAAATAAATAAGTAAATAAATAAATAAAAACAAGATAGGACCAAAAATTCCTTTCATCGCTTGTTCTTATTCGATTGGAGATTTCATTCAATCAATTCCTTCAAAAGACAAGCTAAAAAAGGCGACAGCTTTCCTGGCAGAGAGATCCCGAATTTAACTGTTGAATTTAATTTGTGTAGTAATATCACACAACAATAAAACTACCATAGAATAATAAAATAGTTTACTTGACATGTGTACTCTTGCATTAGACTGTGAGCAGTCCCTCCAGGATCCGCGTAGGAGTGGTCGAGTTCAAGCGAAAAAGCATCCCACGTGAAACATTGAAGGGAAAACGGGTTTCCGTGCGTGTTAACATGTTTGGTTGAAAGGATTTGCTATTTCTGAGAGAGAAAGACCTCCCGTAATCTGGCATATCAAAGCATTTTTAATCAACGTGGAATTTCTCAGTATGAAAAGAAATATAAAAAGAGATTTTATGTTAAAAAAATAATAATTTCTTTAATTATATTGTTTTCTTATGACTGTCGCTGAAAGAGAGGGAGACCGCCTTTAATGTAAGTTTTTGTATATCAAATATTATTTTAATAGAAACAGTTTCTATTAAAAAAAAATAATAACTAGTTTCTTTAATTTAATTGCTTTTTTTTCGGAAGATGTTTTCTTTAAATTTTGAATTCGAAGAGAAAGTCAGAATTAGTCATTCAAATCGGGACTACTAATTTAAACCGGAAAAGATAAGAACTTTTGTTAAACAGAAAGTTTCAAAGAATAGAATGTCGCGTTTTAATTATCCAGCTTCAATCTTTTTTATCTTGACAACGCAGCAAAGACAAAGACGTATTATAGTTCTTTCAGGAAAGTCTTGTTTGTACAAGGGATATTGCTGAATACACACCCCACTGCATTGTCTTGACGAAGATTGTTCGATAGCTTTGATGCTTCCGCTCCGGATACAAAAGAAAAAAAAATAATAGGTTTGTTCAAGCTTCACTTTTGCCATTCTGTCAGTTGATATTCAAACATCATCCAATACTTTAAATAAGTAACTTTACTTTATGAAGTTTAAAATTTACCAAGATTTCACGCATTTTTGGTTAAAGAACGAAACTACACGTATCCTCTATAAAACTCGATTCTTTTTCCTGGGATACGCGCTACGGGCGATTTGTTTATAACATGAATTTGAACGATAGGTTAGACCCTCCGCTCGACCCGGAAGATTCTATTAAGTGGTCAGTTCATGTGGCCGGAAATTACAGAATCTGAATTAAACCTTTTTTTTTTTGGTTTGCTGTCAAGGTTATAGTTACGTCGCTCAACTGAGTCCGTGATAACTTGAATACAAAATATGAAAAATATACAAAATGTGGGGTTTCACCTGATTTCAATTGAATTGAACTTTCCACTCTTTAAAGTTAAAAATTGCATGAGATTTTAGTGTAATCGCTTGCCTCGTATTCTGTAAAGAAACAACATTCGTTTTAATTGTGGGTCAGTTTAATTTCAGGCCCCGTCCACACGTATACGTTTACGTTCGTAAACGCATATATTTTTTATCTAAAACGCTCCCGTCCACACGAAGCCAGCCATCGTTTACGATTCGTTTTCACCTGTCCACACGTAAACGCTAAAGCAATATGTAAACGCTTCAAATCTGCATTGAGCATGCGTAGACCGTCCGCCATATTGGATATCGGCTCTATTTTCTTTATTTGTGGACTGGATCCGAATCTGTGACATCAGCGTTTACGAAAATATCCGTTTACGCTGTCCACACGTAAACGAGTAAACGGCGTTTTCGAAAATATCCACTTTGGAGAGCGTTTTCGAGAATATCCGTTTAGGGTGACCGTTTTCATCGTTTACGTGTGGACGGGAGGCCTAAACGCATAAAAAAATATGCGTTTACGAACGTAAACGTATACGTGTGGACGGTGCCTCAGTTTCACAATTATTGTCAGATGCCGAGTTAACAATCACTCAAGTGTCGTTTTTAACTGTCACCAACGAATTCTTGTTTTCGTGCACTTCAAACGTAATTATAATTTAGCTAAAGTCGAAGCGTCGAAAATTACTTTAATTTTCTTCATGTTCTTACTTCCTTGATCGTTTTGATTCTAATAATACTTGAACTAATGATCCGAAACGCCAAAACGGGATTGGATAACTCAAATTTTAATTTATAAGCCTGAAACTAAAACCACGGCTGTTCGTTTTCTGCGTCGCAAATCTTGTGATGAAAATAGATTTTTTCTTAGTAGCATTAATTGATTTTTTTTTTGCAATCGGAAATCGCAAAGTGGCCCAGAGAAGGCACTTTTAAGAAAACGCGAAATGACAAATCATATTTAGCAATTTATTGTAGGTTGTTTTTGCTATCGTTCCAAGCTAACTCAAAAGTCTATATACATCTGAAACATATTAGTACGTCAAGTTAACTCACCTGTGATGGCACAAGTGTTTGGCTTCGCGTTGACCTCTAAGTTAAACGAAGTAAAAGTTAAATGAAGCTGAACGCAAGGCTGCAACACTGAATAAGTTGGACTGATCAACCTGTCTTCGCGCCATGATATGTAATGTGAAACCAACTGACAGGTTTGACGATTTATCAATACGATGACTTTAATAGCAGCAAACAAACAGAATTCTAATTATTTTAATTACTTTGAACCTTATTTGCATTCGGACGTTCTTGAAATCAGGAACAGCTGCCTCAAAAGAGGTTAAATCTCGTGGCACTTTCTTTGAATAATCGGTTCCTATTTGCAGTGTGTTCAGTCACAATATACAAAAGTGTCTCGCAATGACTCTTAAAGTATCAATATGAAATGATTTGACCGTGATTCTTAGATTTCGTGATTTTAAGCGATAGGAGAAAACCTCAACAACTTAGGGTGCGTTCGATTGGGAAATCTGGATTTCGGAGTTCCCATTGTTCATGGAAATCCACGGCGGAAAAGGATTTCGGTGCGTCGAAATCTGTTTTCGGATTTTGCGTTTTATTGGAAAATCCGAAAACCGGATTTCAAATTCCGAAAACGGATTTCCCAATCGAGTGCACCCCTATACATTTCTGTATAAATTTTCTTAGTAAATGTAGAATTGTTCTTCAGTATATTTTTTGTAAATTTTAAAGAAAGCAACCTTGAAAACAAATCAAAGAAAGAAACCAGATTCGCCACTAATTATAACGCTCTATTAACTCATGCGCCGTAACGAGCCAGATTCAGGCTTGGTGGTGAAGCTGCCTTCTTTCTTTATATTTCTTAAAGGATTCTTTTTTCGAAATTTCAAAGATATAGAGCGGTTCTACATTTATTAAGCTTTCAGAAAATGTCACTGGCGTTGGGTTTTTCTTTTAAGGCGAGCGCGAAAAATCACGAAAACGGAAGATCGTCAATAATAAACGGGCCGTGCGTTTAATCAAAGAAAGCATAAAGTTCATCAGTATCGCTTGTACAAAACGCGAATTAATTTGCTTGAAGGTTAGAATCTGATCTGGTACTAACTTTGTGTCTGGGAATAATTCATTCTACAGCGGCGGCAAATAAACGGTTCCTCCGTTGCTGGTTTTCCTCTTTCGATATTTTTCCAAATCCAATATGTCTATTTTTCTTGTTTCGATCCTATCCACGCTTGGGAGTGTGAGGGTTATCAATTGCGCGGAAGAGGGAGTCTTTGGACTATGATGGGGGCGGCAAAACGTAGAACGCCTTTATTTCTAATATATTATGTGTGTACAAACGAACGTATACCACGACAGGAGATTAAAAAAGCTCAAACACAAATGGTTGGGAGGTGGGCTGGAGCTGGGGTGGGGGCAACTAAACGAAAGAACGTGTCATCCGGATGTTATTGTGCATGATAATTTGGTCAACACTTGACATTCGTATAAAACAGTAACAAACATTTCGACCCAAATCCAAGTTTACTCACCAGTTTATTTTTTTCATTATTTTCTTGCTACAAACCTTTTATTACATTTGGCAACATATTCAACATAGAAAACCCTTCGTTATAATAGGAAATAAATAAATATATATATATATGAACGAGACCCACAGATGAATAAAACTCACAGATTGCTACGTCAAATACCAAGAACCCCAAAATGCAAATAATAAACGAATCCCATCCGCAAACATGCGTTTGATATAATTCCCTCAATTCAAATAATATTTTTTAATGTATTGAGCTGGCTTTATTAAACGACACCTGCACCTGGGTCAGACTCAGCCCTAAAATACAACGCGTTTTGAAGACATATCTCGAGTCAGTCCTTCTACAAATATCAGTCAATCTACAAAACCTACTTTTGTTTATATTTTCCACCACGCATCAAGGCAAAACTGAACAATAAAACATGGAACAACTTAAAAAACCTTTTTTTGCGATTCCACAGAGAGAAGTTATTGAATAAAGGCCTATTTCCAGAAGGGCTTTAATTAATGTTAAAGCCCCCGTTCTTTAGACCAGGAAATTTAAAACTCGGGTTTTACATCACATCGTAAATGTTTTCTAGTACTCTAGACATATTCAGCATTATTCCCTGGACGTTTTGCAATTCGGTTAGCCATTTGCTTTTACTAGTGTCGTAGTATCGGTCGAAAACATTCAGAGACCAAGGAATCTCCTTCTTCTTCAGCTTGCTCGCAAAGTAGCGAGCAAAGTTTATCACTTCCGTCTGATCTAAACTTCCGTCTTTGTTGTCTGTCGGCATCCACGCTCCAAGATAAGTCAGGAGACCGCTGATGTTGGTAAAATCGGTTGCTTCCTTGACTGCTTTGTCAACATTTGCCCGGCCATCAGGAATGCCGTCTCCAATCCAGTACTTCTGCCCTCCAACTTTCTTATTCGGCCCCGAAGCATAGATATGCCACTCAGCCAGCATGAACTGATCGTTTTTATAAATTTCTTTGTCGATGTTGTCCAGGTCTTTCCCCGTCTTTCCCGGTGACCCGAGAATAAGGATACGCTTTGCATTCTTGCCGCCAGTTGCATGAATCGCTGCAACCACTTCAGTAGTCCAGTTGTTGTATTTGTCGGTTCTCATGCGAAGGCTTTCGCTGCATGTGGACTTCTCTCCTCCACAGCCATCTAGCCCCAACTCTGTAAACAAATTAAAACTGAGTTTGTAGTCCCTGTTACTCAGGTGCGTTGCCACAGCCGTCCACCAAGCCACATAATTCTTGCGGTCATTCTCGGATGCATATGCTTCAGCGTGATGATTAATCCACGAGATGATTGGAGCGACACCAACTTCGAGACACTTGTCGACTACTGCAGTCAAATTCCCGAGAAACCACTTAAAATTATTAGTAAAGTCGTACGGTGGCGAATACAGGTCTGCTCTCGACCGAAGCCTGACGTTTCTGAAGCCCATCGAGAAGATGTCTTCGATGTTTTTGTCATTGTACTTTGAAAATGGTTCAGCTGTTTTGAACCAGTTCGTTGCAAAACCTTGTTTGATGACTTTTTGGTAGTCTGCAGGACCAAGTGACGATGTTTGGTCCGCTCCAAGGATGGGTGAGACCAAGCCAAAGGCCATAAAAATTAAGGAGATCATTTTCTTGAAACTGTAGCAAAGAAAAACCTCTGCTCAACAAATATTACCAGCTTTATCAGTAAAATGACTGACAAAGGCAATTTTGATTAGCTGTCAGAAAGCTTAAAAGATTTAATAGAGATGACGTGCATTGTATTTTATGCACTAGCTGCTGGAATCCTACGAATATTTCTCTTATTGAAAAGATAGTCATGGTAAAGAGGTCGCCATTTCTCTTAATAATAGGTAAACGAACAGAAATTCGGCACGAATCTAACGCCACTGGTTGGACACATCAAACCATTAAAAAGAAGCAGATTTGTGCACTTTCTTAATTTGTTTTGGAAGTTTTGGCTTTCAAGGAAATAGAAAACATTCCTCATTCCAACCTACTTATCGCAGAAACAGGAAAATAAATGACAAATTATAATAAAATGGACAACTGAATACACATTCAAACATCTTGTCAGGGAGATCCCAGCATAAGACAAAAGCTGTTTTCACCTGCAATTGATTCAGCATTTTACTTTTCTACTGTATCAGTAGGTGTTTCTTGCGAGGTAGCTTTCGCTAATAAGCTCTAACAGTTGCCAATATAAATTAATGTTTCTCAGAAACAATGTAAGAGAAAAATCTACAGGAAGATTGCAAAGGTAAACTATCAGACCGATATTCCCAACGATGTATTATCTTTACTGTTTCGCTTAATCATGTTTTCTTTTCTTAATACACGCGAGATCACCGAGAGGATCAATCGAACCGCGTTGAAGTACATATCTCCCCACACCCAAAGCTTTGCATTTTCTATTTTTACGCGTGGTGGCCCGTCCAGGCGGGATATCAGTCTAAAAGGGTCACCTTTTTCTGCTTTTTTCTATTGTCTTTTGTTTTCCTTGCTGTTTGGCAAATAGGGGGTCAGGTTGCAAAGGATGTACTATTTGTGTTGTTACAGGCTACGTTGTAGGCACGGAAAGTAAAAAAGATTCAAAAGCTGACGTTTCGAGCGCTAGACCTTCGCAAGAGAGAATAGATCGCTTTTAAAGTGGCCAATTTACTTTGTTAACTCAGTTGATAAAGCCAAATTTTGGTGTTTCTGCTCCCCCATCGAAGCAGAATCGCAGTTTCTTTGGAATCTAAACCATTTGAAGGCAGTTTAATCTTCTCACCTGACCATTGCCTTGGGATAAATGCCTCACTTAGGCATTGGCCTGGTCAACACACGTACATTCGACGTATAAAACAGTGATAAAAATTTCGACCCAAATCCAAGTTTAATCACCAGTTTATTTTTTTTATTCTTTTCTTGCTACAAACCTTTTATTACATTTAGTTAAGTTATTGAACTGGCTTTTTTAAACGACACCTGCACCTGGGTCAGATTCAATGTAAAATACAGCGCGTTTTAAAGACATATCTCGAGTAAGTCCTTCTGCAAATATCTGTCGATCTAGAAAACCTACTTTTTTATATTTTCCACCACGCATCAAATAAAAAACACGAAAGTATTGAGACATTACATCACTTTTTTAATGTTGTCTAACACTTTTGCCATATTCAGCATTCTTCCTTTTACATCTTGCATCTCAGTTAGCCATTCGCTTCTCTTGGTGTCATAATATCTGTCGAGTACATTCAGAGACCAAGGAATCTTCTTTTTCTTCAACTGACGCGCAAAATACCGAGCAAAGCTTATCACCTCCGTCTGGTCCAACTGCCCACGCTTGTTGTCTGTCGGCATCCACGCTCCGAGGTAAGTCAGGAGACCGGTGTTCGTGGTAAAGTCGGTTGCTTCCTTGATTGCTTTTTTGACATTTGCGCGGCCTTTAGAATTGCCATTTCCACTCCAATACTTCTGCCCTCCAGCTTTCTTGTTGGGTCCAGAAGCATAGATATGCCACTCAGCCAACATAAACAGATCGTTCTTGTAAATGTTTTCATCGATCTTGTCCAAGTCTTTTCCCGTCTTTCCAGGTGATCCGAGAATAAGGATACGTTTGGCATTCTTGCCGCCAGTTTCACGGATCGCTGCAACCACTTCAGTAGTCCAGGTGTTGTATTTGTCGGGTCTCATGCGAAGGCTTTCGCCACAAGTGGACTTCTTTCCTCCACAGCCATCTAGCCCCAGCTCAGTAAACAAATTAAAACTGAGCTTGTAGTCCCTGTTTCTCAACTGCGTGGCCACAGCCGTCCACCAAGCCACATAATTCCTGCGGTCATTCTCGGATGCATATGCTTCGGCATGATGATGAATCCACGAGATGATCGGAGCTACACCAACCTCGAGACACTTGTCAACTACCGCCGTCAAATTCCCGAGAAACCAAGTGAAATGGGTAGAGTTGTACGGTGGCGAATACAGGTCTGCTCTCGAGCGAAGCCTGACGTTTCTGAAGCCCTTCCAGAAGATGTCTTCGATATTTTTGTCGTTGTACTTTGACAATGGTTCATCTGTTTTGAACCAGTTTGTTGCAAAACCTTGTTTGATTACTTCTTGGTAATCTGATGGACTTATTGCGGACGAAAGTATGACTGGCAAAAAGCCAAAAGCCACGAAAAGAAAGCTGAACATTGTCGTCTGGAAACTGAGTCGCACTGGCCAAATGAGAGTCGAACGCTTAGCCTAAAAATACACACCTTCAACCAGATCTTTTGATATAGATTAGCATATGAAAGGCCATCATTTTAATGATTGGCTATACAGTTTTCAAATGGCGTTACATTAATGCATTGTTTTATTGAACACTGAAAACAGCTGTGACTCGGGACGTTGATTTCAGTTGTTAAATGTATGAATAGATACTTTTTACATTTTTTGTTTGACTGACTGAGTCAAGTGCCAGTGTTAATCAAATACTTGGATAGAAACGCTGGGTTACTACGGAATCTACAAAGCAGAAGGTAATAGCATTACAGGATCTCAACAAAACTGCATGAAACAAATTCATCAAAGAGGGATACATGCAAGCATATCCGTAGGGTATATATAATTATATTTATTGCATGTGATATGAAAAAATTTCCATCTCTAAATCAACACCTTTATTTTCTAGTAAAGCTATAAGATGTGTAAAACAATAAAAATGCAAACAATGAAACGTTCTCTATGTTTATGGATTCTACATTTAAATGTTAAGGAAAACTTCGTTAAGGGTGTTGAATATGGTATGCAATAAGACTTATGTAATCATGGGACATTTAAAAAGATTGTTGGCTCGCACTTTTTACTCGTACTCCTGCTTAGAATGTTTATCCGATAGTGACCGAATTATACTTTCTCTTGACCAGTTGATATTTCGTAGAAATTCTAGTATAAACCTGTATTTCACTAAGCAACCTTGCGATCATCGCAAATATTTACTCACCTGTTGGGCATATTGTAAGGCATGGACTGGACTGGATTTGTAAAACATGGATTTGTAAAACATGGACTTGTAAAACATGGATTTGTAGAACATGGATTTGTAAAACATGGACTTGTAAAACATGGATTTGTAAAACATGGATTTGTAAAACATGGACTCGTAAAACATGGATTTGTAGAACATGGATTTGTAGAACATGGATTTGTAAAACCTGTTGACCTATTGGACTTCTGCCGATAGATGTCGAGTCAAGATAATGGATGATAAAACTCAAGTCACGTTTTTCTAAGCGCGTTATCTGGAAATGGTATTTTTAGTTAGAGTAAACTATTCTTATTTAACTTTCTTATTTTTTTAGTAAAACCGTAATGATTTAGGCAACCTTTTCTGGACCTTACGTTGACGCTATTTAATTACTTTTGGATTATATTGCCACTTTGATACAAATAGGGTAAAATATAATTTTAATAAAGGAACTGTTGTCAATCAAGATCGCTCAAAGGTCACTCAGTACAATATAGGTTTACTAGTTGACACGTACTATACCTTAATGATATGGAATGGGCTGGACTAAACTTAACCAATCATGTACGATAAAGAAGCTTGTCGTCTTCAGTTTTCCTACATTATGAAACGAATTTCAAATGCTATTTTTACGTTCACCTTCCTTGAAAATGTCTAGACTTTACGATAGAACTCAACCTTGTAATTTTTATTTTTCTCCTGTAGTTTTGTTTTGGCTGAGTAGTTCCGAAATGTTAGAGAAAATTGCAAGAGAAGTCAGCTTCGACACTGACAAACATATCGAAGGAATATATGTTAATGATTTGTCTTGACCAATCTTGGTGACGCTTACGTCAGCCTACATTACGCTTTGATCTGTTTTTGACGTTGATTGACAGGTAATTCTCAGCTCTAATAAAAGCTACGTGAGAAACATTCTGGTAAGAGATTTGTGAGTAACGATGTACTGTAAAGTTCAGTAGAAGAGTAAAGAGAAGAACTAACCACAAATGAGAGACTGATCGATTGAGCCTCAGTTTCGTTGAGTGTTGGAAGTAGGCTGCTAGTCCCCCTAACGCCCTTCTAACAGATGACAATTATTGTCATTTAACTTTCTAAACATTTCTTCAAAAGATTTCCATCTCGGCAATATCTAATCATTATTTCCATCAGTGATATGGCTTTCAACCGGCACTTAAGGTGGCCGAATACAGTTTTGAGGGACAATCTGAATTTCCTTACGCGCGCGTGTCACGCAAGCAATACCGCGCGAGCAAACAACAACGAAGCTCTGATTTCGTGCACGGAGTTAGTAATGCGCGAACAGCCGCGCGCGCAGATAAGTGAATGGCCGTGGTGTACGCAGTACTGCGCATGCTCGGAGATCGTACTAAAGGTTTTTTTGGTCGTGAATTTCTCGAAATCTAGCCGTACGACCTATGCTCAATTTTTGATATTTTTAAATATACATCAACATCGATCTGCAGACAATTTTTTTTCAAAATCTGTAAGACAGATTTAAAAATATTTTTCGAAATTCCTATTTTTGATATTTTCGTTGATATGCGAAAAACTCTCTTACAGATTTTTGTTTTAATTTGTAAGAACGTTTATTTTTATCCAAAGTTTAAATGGTAAGATTTTGAGGTAGGGTCGTACGGGTGATTTTTGAGTAAAACGTCCTCATAGAATTAGAACCCAGTCTTCTGACAACCACTCGGTCGCTTGTTTTAAGCCACTCCTAACCAGAGGATGATGAAATTACAAACACCCACTGTCTTGTACGATGGTTTTGACTTTGTAATTGTTGCTTGTTCCCACAAATGGTCACCTGTGATCCATATTATCGGAAGCATCTGGTGACCCCTATAAACTGTAGTAAGCCACCTTAAGATCTTAAAATACGAAACAGCAATTCAATTTAGCGATTCGTAGTTGGCGTACTTCTTGAAAAAAAAAAACAGTAACAAACATTTCGACCCAAATCCAAGTTTAATCACCAGTTTATTATTTTTTTTATTCTTTTCTTGCTACAAAACTTTTATTACATTTGGCAACATATTCAACATAGAAAACCCTTTGTTATAATAGGAAAGATAGAAATATATATGAACGAGACCCACAGATGAATAAAACTCACAGATTGCTACGTCAAATACCAAGAATCCCAAAATGCAAATAATAAACGAATCCCATCCGCAAACATGCGTTTGATATAATTCCTTCCATTCATATAATATTTTTTAATGTATTGAGCTGGCTTTATTAAACGACACCTGCACCTGGGTCAGACTCAACCCTAAAATACAACGCGTTTTGAAGACATATCTCGAGTCAGTCCTTCTACAAATATCAGTCAATCTAGAAAACCTATCTACTTTTGTTTATATTTTCCACCACGCATCAAGGCAAAACTGAACAATAAAACATGGAACATCTAAAAAAAACCTTTTTTTGCAATTCCACAGAGAGAAGTTATGGAATAAAGGCCTATTCCTAGAAGGGCTTTAATTAATGTTAAAGGCCCCGTTCTTTAGACCAGGGAATATAAAACTCGGGTTTTACATCACATCGTAAATGTTTTCTAGTACTCTAGACATATTCAGCATTATTCCCTGGACGTTTTGCAACTCGGTTAGCCATTTACTTTTACTAGTGTCGTAGTATCGGTCGAAAACATTCAGAGACCAAGGAATCTTCTTCTTCTTCAGCTTGCGCGCAAAGTAGCGAGCAAAGTTTATCACTTCCGTCTGATCTAAACTTCCGTCTTTGTTGTCTGTCGGCATCCACGCTCCAAGATAAGTCAGGAGACCGCTGATGTTGGTAAAATCGGTTGCTTCCTTGACTGCTTTGTCAACATTTGCCCGGCCATCAGGAATGCCGTCTCCAATCCAGTACTTCTGCCCTCCAACTTTCTTATTCGGCCCCGAAGCATAGATATGCCACTCAGCCAGCATGAACTGATCGTTTTTATAAATTTCTTTGTCGATGTTGTCCAGGTCTTTCCCCGTCTTTCCCGGTGACCCGAGAATAAGGATACGCTTTGCATTCTTGCCGCCAGTTGCACGAATCGCTGCAACCACTTCAGTAGTCCACTTGTTGTATTTGTCGGTTCTCATGCGAAGGCTTTCGTTGCATGTGGAATTCTCTCCTCCACAGCTATCTAGCCCCAGCTCAGTAAACAAATTAAAACTGAGCTTGTAGTCCCTGTTTCTCAACTGCGTGGCCACAGCCGTCCACCAAGCCACATAATTCCTGCGGTCATTCTCGGATGCATATGCTTCGGCAGGATGATGAATCCACGAGATGATCGGAGCTACACCAACCTCGAGACACTTGTCAACTACCGCCGTCAAATTCCCGAGAAACCGAGTGAAATGGGTAGACTTGTACGGTGGCGAATACAGGTCTGCTCTCGACCGAAGCCTGACGTTTCTGAAGCCCTTCGAGAAGATGTCTTCGATATTTTTGTCGTTGTACTTTAACAATGGTTCATCTGTTTTGAACCAGTTTGTTGCAAAACCTTGTTTGATTACTTTTTGGTAATCTGATGGACTTATTGCGGACGAAAGTATGACTGGCAAAAAGCCAAAAGCCACGAAAAGAAAGCTGAACATTGTCATCTGGAAACTGAGTCGCACTGGCCAAATGAGAGTCCAACGCTTAGCCTAAAAATACACACCTTCAACCAGATCTTTTGATATAGATTAGCATATGAAAGGCCATCATTTTAATGATATTGGCTATACAGTTTTCAAATGGCGTTACATTA
Organism: Dendrophyllia cribrosa; assembly: GCA_024195265.1. Lineage (NCBI taxonomy): Eukaryota > Metazoa > Cnidaria > Anthozoa > Scleractinia > Dendrophylliidae > Dendrophyllia > Dendrophyllia cribrosa. Next base: position 1,975,021 of record JAJLRJ010000004.1, read on the forward strand.
ATGCATTGTTTTATTGAACACTGAAAACAGCTGTGACTCGGGACGTTGATTTCAGTTGTTAAATGTATGAATAGATACTTTTTACATTTTTTGTTTGACTGACTGAGTCAAGTGCCAGTGTTAATCAAATACTTGGATAGAAACGCTGGGTTACTACGGAATCTAAAAAGCAGAAGGTAATAGCATTACAGGATCTCAACAAAACAGCATGAAACAAATTCATCAAAGAGAGATACATGCAAGCATATCCGTAGGGTATATATAATTATATTTATTGCATGTGATATACAAAAACTTCAATCTCTAAATCAACACCTTTATTTTCTGGTAAAGCTATAAGATGTGTAAAACAATAAAAATGCAAACAATGAAACGTTCTCTATGTTTATGAATTCTACATTTAAATGTTAAGGAAAACTTCGTTAAGGGTGTTGAATATGGTATGCAATAAGACTTATGTAATCATGGGACATTTAAAAAGATTGTTGGCTCGCACTTTTTACTCGTACTCCTGCTTAGAATGTTTATCCGATAGTGACCGAATTATACTTTCTCCTGACCAGTTGATATTTCGTAGAAATTCTAGTTTTAACCTGCATTTCACTAAGCAACCTTGCGATCATCGCAAGTATTTACTCACCTGTTGGGCATATTGTAAAGCCTGGACTAGACTCGATTTGTAAAATATGGATTTGTAAAACATGGATTTGTAAAACATGGACTTGTAAAACATGGATTTGTGAAACATGGATTTGTAGAACATGGATTTGTAAAACATGGACTTGTAAAACATGGATTTGTAAAACATGGACTCGTAAAACATGGATTTGTAGAACATGGATTTGTAAAACATGGATTTGTAAAACCTGTTGAACTATTGGACTTCTGCCGATAGATGTCGAGTCAAGATAATGGATGATAAAACTCAAGTCACGTTTTTCTAAGCGCGTTATCTGGAAATGGTATTTTTAGTTAGAGTAAACTATTCTTATTTAACTTTCTTATTTTTTCAGTAAAACCGTAATTTAGGCAACCTTTTCTGGACCTTACGTTGACGCTATTTAATTACTTTTGGATTATATTGCCACTTTGATACAAATAGGGTAAAATATAATTTTAATAAAGGAACTGTTGTCAATCAAGATCGCTCAAAGGTCACTCAGTACAATATAGGTTTACTAGTTGACACGTACTATACCTTAATGATATGGAATGGGCTGGACTAAACTTAACCAATCATGTACGATAAAGAAGCTTGTCGTCTTCAGTTTTCCTACATTATGAAACGAATTTCAAATGCCATTTTTACGTTCACCTTCCTTGAAAATGTCTAGACTTTACGATAGAACTCAACCTTGTAATTTTTATTTTTCTCCTTTAGTTTTGTTTTGGCTGAGTAGTTCCGAAATGGTAGAGAAAATTGCAAGAGAAGTCAGCTTCGACGCTGACAAACATATCGAAGGAATATATGTTAATGATTTGTCTTGACCAATCTTGGTGACGCTTACGTCAGCCTACATTACGTTTTGATCTGTTTTTGACGTTGATTGACAGCTAATTCTCAGCCCTAATAAAAGTTACGTGAGAAACATTCTGGTCAGAGATTTGTGAGTAACGATGTACTGTAAAGTTCAGTAGAAGAGTAAAGAGAAGAACTAACCACAAATGAGAGACTGATCGATTGAACCTCAGTTTCGTTGAGTGTTCGAAGTAGGTTGCTAGTCCCCCTAACGCCCTTCTAACAGATGGCAATTATTGTCATTTAACTTTTTATACATTGCTTCAAAAGATTTCCATCTCGGCAATATGTAATCATTATTTCCATCAGTAATATGGCTTTCAACAGGCACTTAAGATCTTAAAATACGAAGCAGCAATTCAATTTAGCGGTTCGTAGTTGGCGTACTTCTTGAAAAATAAAGAAAACTATGGTTTGGTTTTCCAGGTAATACAGCTGGTCAGATTTTTTCCTGAATGGTTCCCTGTCTTACGTACTCTTACTTCTTGTGATTTGCTATTCATACAGGTATTAAGCAAATATTGAGGTAGAAGAATCTTGTAATCTATTTATCACAAAGCCGTGTGGCATGAAATAAAAATAGCGGAGTTTAATATTTATTGCAGATTGCCGATTTTTTTGCGTTTCGTGGGAATACATTTTCGAAAATTGGGATTTCAGACTATACCGCTGAGAACAAATTTTCGCGGATCTCGGTTTTTCACGTACGGTACTTGTATATAGCAACAAGGAAATATATTGTTGTCTTGTTTTTATATTTTACTTTAAATTTTTTATACTCGTGTCATGCACGAGTCTTCGATTACAATTTAACGGCTACGGTAAGGTGTGATTCGAATGCCATCTGGGCCGGGCGAAACACGAAAACTACTATAGTATTAATTGAGAAAAATTTCATTGATCTAAATAAATGGAGTAAATTTCCGCGGACTTTTTTTTCGTTGGAGTTTATTTTCGTGGGATCTTATTTTCGCGGATCATTAGAAAACCCACAAATTCGCGAAAACAAAATCCCCCGAAAATCTCATGCCACACGGTAATATTTGGAGGTTAGAATATATGGAAATCACAATTTCAATATGCCCACGTTACAATAGAAATCTTATAAATCGGTCGATGCGAAACAATCTTTTTTTTCGCTGCTCGCTCGCAAAAGACGCGAAGCGCTGAAAGCGTGGATCCTCCCAGTCTCACTCTCCGTATTCACACTCGCTCCAGGCCTTTCGTTCAAAGACGGCGCGTATTCGCAATGACCAACGCAAAAATGCCACTGTTTTGCATTATAACTTACCGGAATTAACTTATGGATCAGTATACCTGTCGAAATACGGAGCAAAGACTCCATCGGTTCATTCCAATGTATGTTAAAAAATGCCTACTAGCTCAAACTCTTCACTGTCATATTTTTACCTTCGATTTTATCTCATTTTTCCAATTAATTGAATATTTAGCCATATTTTTAACTTGAACTTAGTTATTCTTATTTCTTATAGTTTTTAAAGTTGTAAATATATATTTTAGGTCATATTTATTTAGATACCAGACTGGCTAGTTTATCAATTATCCAACTGCCATGATATAAAGTTGTTACTTAAATAATTAAAATATCGATTAGCAATCGAGTTTCCGTTTGCAATAGAACAAAGAAACGGCTTGTTTTCTAAACGATGCATTTCCAAACGCATAAATGAAAGGGTTGAGTATTGAACTTGAGAGGCAGAAAACTTCAGCCACAGGCCTTAGTTTTTGTTCGATGTCTTTTCCTAAATGGACGAACGACTTTATTAAGTCAAGCATCATTATAGGGCCCCAACTCACAAGAAAGCTGAGTACCAGTAACGTCAAGATAAACACAGTTTTCCACTTTGATTTGATCACGGACCGGTTTAGCAATGAATGCTTGGCTCTGTTTGTTAGAAAATAAAACACTCTAGAGTAACAAGATGCCATGGTGCAGAGAGGGACGAAAAATCCACAGCAAAAGTAAACCGTGAACGAAATCTGGCTTCCAAGGAATGCACTTCGTCCAACAACGCAATGTGTCCTGGGCGATCGGAAGGTGAGAATCTCAGAAAAGTGATCACCTGTGTCATTTGCAATCCCATGAGTTGAATTGCTTCTTATTGCGTCAAAATGGCTTGTGAATCTAACGCTTGTTGCACTGTAGACAAAAGCTGCTGAAATCGTAATAGCGTAGAGCCAAATTAGGATAACAATCCTTCTTCCGTGACTGCAGGATTTGCGTCTCAAGCTCTGTAGTGGATAGATAATGTTTTTACTGCGATCTAGAGCAATCCCTGATAACAGAGAAAAAAGAACGGCTGCACAAACGTACTGGATGAACACGATGATCTTGCAATGGGTGGAAGAAAGGACTCCATTGTTCACTTTTTCGGTAATCAGCTCATAGCATTCAAGTATTCTGAACGCTATGTCGGTTATAGCCAAGTGAAAGATGAAAAACTTGGAGAGCGTTTTACGATGATCTTTTGTCTTCATCATAACGGTGCAGACAACTAAATTGGAGGCAAATGCGGCGATTAAGAAAATGTTACGAAACCAGCCCAAAATGTTATAGAATGTTGCCATTTCCTTCGAAAATTTCTTGAATTTCTGCAGTCCACTATCCATATTTATCTTCCACAAAGACTAAGCTGGTTTTCAACAACGACTGTATATATTTCACGTTTATATAGAATTTGTGTTTCGAAAATTGTTAACGCTCGGTCGCTAAATGTATGCAACAAAATAAATTAAAGAAGAAAAGCATGAATATTTTTTCATCAGGGTTTCCTTTTTTATGTAAAATATATGTTTTTGAAAACAAACATTAGCCTGTAAGACTTTCAGATAATGTGCGATTTTCTTAAACTTTCCCATGAACCCCGCATACAATAACAATACACCTGTAATGTGTAAATACAGATGGTTCTTAAAGAAAAGAAGAAAAAGACTTCATGAAAAAAAGTTGGAACAAAAGACAAAGCAAGAGATGAAAACTTTCCAATCAAAATAAACAGCCTTTGTTCGCATAGCCAGTCCCGGCTGCAACATCGCTGTATTCGCAAAGTGCACGCTAAATTGAAGATTGTTTAAGGTGGCTGAACACAGTTTGCGCGCGCTCTTCAATTTCAGCTGCTTACGTGAGTCAGCGCGCGCAGAGTTTTGAGAAAAACAAACATGGCGCCTGTTCAGCGATCATTTTATTTTGCTCAGCGTAGATCGCGAAAGTGTTGTTTTTCGTCTTAAAATCAAACAATTTGTTGTTCGTAAAAATGTTTGTTGAAACAATAGATAATATATAGAACCATTGAAGAAATACACTGCCTTTTTGGTCGTTTTTGTCTTTGGATCGAGAACCCAGTCAAATGCAACGCATGCGCAGTTGACCAAAAATTTGTGACTGGATGTTTTAGCGACTTTCCTCGGAAACGTGCTGATTTCTACGAAACTACTCATTAGAATTTCACGAAATTTGGCACAATAATAGTTCCGAATATGCCGAACTCACCTGCCATCAAAAATTTGAAATCTAACAGAGGAGATTTTTACAAAACGCAAACATATTAAACCACAGATTACGGAAGATCCCTCTGTCAAAATTACATGAGACCAGAGTTAACATGCGAATATTTTTACGAGTTTACTGGAGACAAATGATGGACAAAATCTAACGACTAGATTTTCTGAAAATAAAAGAAACCAAATATTGCAGGCTGATTTTTAATCCACCGTGTTGCCATGGCAACACCCTAAAAGCTCAACAAAAATATCAAAATATATAGCTTGTTGCTTAATCGTATGCCTCACCAATTTTGGGCGCCCAGACGTTAGTGGTTTTAAAATGACAATGAATGACGCATAAGTACAGTGAAACTGTGTTCAGCCACCTTAAAGGGGACCAAAAACAGCTAAAAATAGATATTAAACCGTCTAAACGGCTAAAATATATATCATTTTTCTGAGTAGCCAAAGTTGTCTGTTTAAATATTTACAGTTTTGAAATTTGTGGTTCACCAACAAAAGGAAGCTAATCACGAGTAGTTGATCTTTTTAGTTAACTAAAAAGGGTTGCTCGCTCACTTCCAGAGTTAACAATGGAGACATTTCAAAGGGGGGCAGACTTCAAATAAATGTGGCTTCTAAACATATCTGAATTTCGTAACTGTTCATCAGTAGGATGCCTAAAATGTGTGCAATTCCACAATTGGTTTCGGCTCCGTCAAATCCTATACCAATTGCAGAACATTTTAGGAGGAGCCACCCACAGTGTGAGCACAGTTACTGACAAGACATATTAATAAGGAAAACAACGCAAAATAAATGTAGTGCGTTAAAAAACGAACTAAGCACACACCGGTCAACTAAATAAGCCAAGCACGCGCACAACTTAAGGAAAATTGCGCGCGTCGCACCTGCATCAAACTGAATGGAAGCAAAATAGAAATTAAATAGGGGTGCTAGGATGATATAAAGGATCTAAAATAACAAAGGATACGGTAGTGTCTCTCAATTCGGGATTACTAGTCTCATCCCCCGTTGTGTAGTGCCATACTTCTCAATGATATCACCGTGGCGTTTGAAGAATTCAGTAAAAGATTTACGAAGGAGCGTAGATTTGAACCCTTGGTGAAGGAGACGTGATGAAAGTCGGCGAAGTCTATGTATAAAATCCAACTTCGATGTGCAAATTCTAGCATATCTCACCAATTGAGATATTTAAACACCACAGGCCGGATTGGCGGGAATGTTGCTGTCCATATGAGTCATCCCTCTTGTCGTAAACGCTGAGATGGAAAGGTGCGTTGCTGTCACCATTCTTGATTCTCGTGTCCAGATAACACACTTCATTTGATGCTAAGGTAGTGTCCTTTAGTTCCAGGTCCGATGGGTAAATGTCGCTGATGTAATTTCCAAAAAACATTGTTAACGCTGAATAAATTATCGATATAACGAAAGATGTAAAGTTGCTAAATTGGACGGCTTTGGTCATATCTTGCTTCATTGTTCTGATCATGAAATCATACTCGAAGGTGTGGAGGAACAGATCAGCCAACAAAGATGTGCGCTGTTAGTGCCCATCGGCATGCCAATAATTTGCTGAAAAACCGAGTTTCCAAAGCGGACGTAGATATTGTCGATAAGAAAGTCAATAGCGAGGCACAGTTCCCTACAGGAGAAGTAAGTGTACTTCGTAGACTTCCTATCATTAGCCCAGAATGTGTGGAAATTATTAGTTGCTATGAAACTCTTCCCTCTGGTGTTAAAAACCCTTTCGAGTAGATCATGGAGTTGATGTTTAAGTTTGGCGTGTGGAAGGCTAGTATAAAGAGTGAAAAAGTCCCAAGTACTCACCTGATTAAGCGAAAGTTGTTTTTCCTGCAATGTGCGAATTACATCCAACGAATTGTTGATGATCCACATGCAGTTGGCACCTATTCGTTCCAAAATAGTCTTGCAGTACGAAGTACAGTGACTCTCAGTAATCAATTTGGAGATCTTAGTAGTGGTGCATGAACTTGAACCTGCAATAAAACGTGCTTTGTACATGTTATGTAGTTCTAACTTTTGAGTCTGTCGACGAAATCCTATGGTGTGACCATTCAAACAAACAAAACCTCTTCGGCAGTACTTTTGCATGGTACCATTTGTTTTTCAATATTTTACAAAATTGGATTTTTTTGCATCCCTGGGAATCAAAAGGTTAAACTATATGTTTTCAAGACAGCTATGTTTACCTGAATTAAGCTGCAGCATTTTAAGCATACTAAAAACAATTTAAAATAGATTAAATAAGTTAACGCCATAAAACACATCATAAGACAACAATGAAGCTCAAGAAAAGTTGTCTGTTTTAATATTTGCGGTTTTAAAATCTGCGGTTCTACGAAAGTCGTGCTTGGAAGTTTGCTGAAAAGAAAGCAGCTGCTATGTTTATACGAATTTATGGAAAATAAAAGTTGGTTTTATCAACTGAGTTGGTATGATAAATTAGCCACCGCGTATTACGGTTTCAATCTCCTTAAAGGTAATGTCACCCGGGACGATTCGCAACGACCAGTTTTAGCGCAACATGGTTGCGCAGACGATCTTCTTCGCAACTTTTGCGTTGCGAAGTTTTTAAATCAGCTTAAAAAACTTGCAACGCAAAAACACGAATTTTATTCAAGTTGTTTCGTGTAACATGCATACCTGTCGTTAATTTTGTTGCGCTAAAAATCGTTGTTGCGAATCGTCCCGTGTTGAAGGAGATTCGAAAACTGACGTTTCGCCCCTTCGTCAGAGAGACTCAAGGAATTGTGGGTTATGTATGGGTTATATAACGATCGCGAACAGTGAAGCTACACTATTGCTGGAAACAATGGCAACGTGAAAAACAAAGATAAATTAGTTGATGAAAAACGTTCGCCGATTCTATGGGGATAGAAGTTTGTTAATGGCGACGTCCAATTTCTTGCCTTCCGGAAGGCAAGACTGGTCGTCGCCATACGAAACTATTACTTCACTATTTCAAAAGGTATTACGTTACGTTAAAACTTGGCTATTTAAGATGGTCTTTCTAATTTTCCGTACGTATCTATTACAAACCTCGCAGTCAATGTTTGATTCTGATTTTTTCGGACGAGTGTAAAAAACAATATATACGTAATTGGCGTTGACTGATAAATTCAAAAAATAAAAATAAAACCACTCTCATCCTTTTTGTTATTTAACAGTGAGATAACTTTTTGCTCTGAAAACACAAAATAAATTGTTGTCCGAGAACATGTCAGTCCATTTTGCATTAGCATCTGATTATCAATTCAAAGAAAATTAGAATGGAAAGTAATTAGTCAGAATTTTGAGAGCTTGATGGTTAGCAGTCCATGACGAGGACGTCGGCAAAAATAGTGAGGTTTATTTTTCTTATAATATTATGACTACACACTTTCACTTGATTCAACATCTAAACACAAATAGTGAGCTATCTATCCAATAATATCATTATAACAAAATTCAATCAACTTAAATTACTTTTTTGTTGTTATTTTTGTCGGTATGGTTCTTATTATAAACGGAACCTTTTCAATAAAATGTTAAAAAGAGGTATAACATTACTTCTTGGGGATAGAGAAAAAATGGTTCGCCGCCAAGATTAAGAATAAAATGATTTTCGGTAAATCAACATGTATGTAATTTCCAGTCCAAAAGATTTCCATCGAGATATCGACCGACAACCTATGATTAAAACGCGAGTTCATTTGTGTATCGCCTTCATACAAGAGAATGGCGGAAGAAAATATATCCTGCATGGGAAACACTTCTAAGAAATCGATGACTGTTTTTTCTAATAATACTACAGCGACTTTATCGACAGAGTTTCAAGCCGCAATTTTAATTATTCTTGAAGTAGTGATTGTGGTCGGGAACACTTTAACGATGCTAACAGTCTTGAGTTTGAGAAAACGTCCTTTGGTCGTCGACGTTTTAATTTTCTCGCTGTCTCTGGCAGATGTCATGAACGCCGTAAGCAGCGTAACAATCGCGATTCTGATGCGGTATTTACTCCTTCGTGATCACGAAATTCCTTGGTTGATGTGTCAGGCGCAAGGATGGTGTATCGTGGCTTTCGAGATGATGAGTGTATTCATAATATCAATGATTTGCCTCGATCGCTTCACAGCAATAGTGAAGCCATTTTGGCATCTACGGCACCTTACTCGTACCCGAACTGTTAAAGCTGTTACTTCGATATCATTTGTTTCATTTTTAGCTGCGTCCTGTCCACTATTGGGTTGGGACTCGTACCACCGACTTGACTGGCTAGCCATATGCTTGTTCAACTATGGAAGTAGCTATGCAATTTTCATCGCCATTTTTGGATATATTCAGTTAGTTTTCGTACTGTTCTCTTCGGTGGCAATTGTTTATTCACTTAGAAAATTCTCTAAGAGGCAATGTGAATTAAAGGCGAGGTACTTTCCCAAAGGAAGTCGCATCAGAAATACGGAATTTCTGCAAAAGCTAAAAATGCAAACACAGAGTCAAACGCAAAGTCGGCAATTAGCAAAAATTGGTCTGGTGGTGGTTGTATTATTCTACATGAGCTGGCTTCCACTAATGGTGAGTACAATGAGTTGTCTGTTTAAGTCAAATGGAGCATCATGATTGGTTAATTTTCCTCGAGTATCCAAACACCCTGGCTTTTTACTACGGTAAAAGCCAAATGTGCCGCCTATGTATCCATGAAGAATTTTCCACAGTAAAAAAAAGTAATAAACACATTTTCCCTTGGATACAGGGTCATATACCGCGGTAAATGGGTACCGTGTTACCGCACCTAATTCGATAACCATCGGATTTTCTTCAATCACAAAAATCCGGTTAAGTTGTATTTTTTGCAACCAATTTTTATATGGTGTATCTTCGGTAAGCTCGATATTAAATGCCACATGATTATACTCAGACTGAGTAACCTGATCTATACAGCATCAAATTGATAATTTGTAACTCATCAGTGAGATGAGACAGACACTGAATTTCTAAAGCACCGTCGACTTATTATCACATACCATCTTTTCAGTTCAAGCTCAATTGCTGTATTGTATCAAGTTACATGTACGAAATGTCAGCTTAATAAAAAATCGCGAAGTTTTGTTTACAATTCAAATGAAGAAAATAATTTTTTTTTTGTCATTTGGTAAACACTACCTTGTTTAATGAATCACATACAATATCCAATTTCATATTTCGTAAATCGCTACTGATAATAATAACTCTTAATACCTTAATACCGGATTAGTAATACTTGGCAGTGAAGAGAAATGCAAGTTTTACTTTTTTAGTAAAAACGTTTCAAGTGGAGGCCGCAAAATCATGATATGAATAAGAGGAATACAAAAGAATACTCTGTCATTTCCAAGCGTACAGCTTCTGTTTGTTCCTTACATGTGGCATGTTTTGTGGAGGCGTGCAATTTAAGTAATGCTCCACATAAGAACTATAGTAAACTTCATTGTTCTGCGGCATTGGCGCTTTCCCGCATAGAATATCTTTGGTTTCAAGAATAGAGGAGGAGCTGATGGTTCATAATTATATTTCATTATAAAAATAAAGAAAATCCATTTGCGTCAAGTAAATTTTAGGAAATGTTCGTGCTTAACCAAATAAGTTCCCCAAATACAATATATTTTAAAACGATTGTGATTGGGTCTCAAATTACTTGAAGCCTTTCAAATATTAGACAAAATGCAACTTGAACCTTAACTTTTGAGCAGTTTTTGAGTCTAGGCCAATGAGATCACTAGTTGTAACAATGAAAAAAGTTGACATTCCATCGTGCATTGCCGTTCAGCGCTATCCTTCTTATGCGGATCATTACTTATAAAGGTGTATGATTAAAATGATCAGAACTACAACAATTGTTCCAGAATTTGTATTTTTAGAACTTTCTTCCTTAAAAACTGCGTTCAAATGTCTTTCACAGCTGTGTATAACAATCAAGCAAGTTTCAGCCATGGCGGACATCTCTCAGATGGTTTTTCTCGCTTCGTTTCTGGCCCTTTCAAGTCCTTTAGCGAATCCCTTTGTTTACTTTCTGATGTGGAAGAGGTACAGACAGGCTTTTGTGGAGATGACAAGGACGGTGATATGTAGACAGGATCTGCTGCAATTGAGGGTGACAAAAGAAAACGACAATGGAGGTAAGGCACATTGAGTACAGTACACTAAAAATCCCTTTCACTTCCCTATTCTAGAATTCCGTCCTGCCACTGACCAGTTTTCCAGTAAACGATTGAAAACCATATCTTTCATAGCAGCGCATACCCATAAAGCTTATTAACGTCCCCCCCCACCTCCACCTCCCACCTCCACCCCCCACCTCCACCCCACACCCCTCCTCGAGCGTTAAATTACTGAAGGTAAAATCATACGGCGTAAGCCGTTAACCCTATTCGGCCTGGGCTTTTTTTGAGTTCCTGAGCCTGGGGGGGGGGGGGGGGGGGGGGGGGGCGCACATTGTGCCCCTCCTTCGTAACTTCACGAACATTAAGGCTATGACAATGAAACCTAGAGGGTACATAGTACGTCCAAAACTGTCTCCTTTGCGGTCCGCACAATGGGACGATGACGTCATATGACGTAGTTATTATGTAATTAGTTATACGGCCGCCATCTTGGATCCGCCCTCTTGGATTTCTGAATTTTTTTAAAACCTCTTAAAAACCGTCCAAATTGACGCAAAATTAATCAAAACCAATAAATAAACGTTAAATGACGTAAAAATACAAAAGTTATACCAATAAACATTGTTTTTCTTCATTCAAAGGAAAAATATGCAAATATCAAAAAACATGGCTGTCAAAATCTTGTTGCCATGGAAACGTCAAGCCACGTGATCAAAAAATTGTCATATAAAATTGTTGCCAGATAAATTTTAGGAAAAGTCACAAAGTTTGATGCCGTTTGAATACATATTAAAGAAGTTATGAACGTTGAAAGTTAGCGCGGGCACTTTGTGCCCCCCCCCAGGCCGAATAGGGTTAAACGTCATTTCCAAGGTTAGCCAGTTTTGCATTGAATTGACAATCGGGGCTTGAAAAATATTGTCACTAATTGTTTGTGTTTTTGTGCTGTTTGCAGGATCTCAAACAAACCGTCAGCCCACCAAAGACTTGTTATTGACTTTGGTTCCCAAGTCGACATCGGCAGAATCCATTTTTGTCTCTCCACCCTCGTCATTTACTAAAGGAAACTATCTTGAATCTGCTACGAATCCCGAAGCTCTGCAGAGGAGGCCAAGGAGTAGACCACAGCAAGAAAGAGACAATATTGATTTTCAAAAGGAGCAGAGGAACACAAGTGACCTTGAGAAGAGTGAAATGACCTTCTGCTTCGATAAGAGTACCGGTTGTACATGTATACATTGCCACAGCAGCTCAGACAATCAAGTTACAATATATAAAGTTTTAGAAACGTATGTTTAAATTACATATCACGCCGGGCCAGCAGGCAGCACAAAGCGGCACCCTAGGAATAACTTTTGAATGCCTTAAGTGAGGGAGCTTAAACTTTGCAGGACGACAGACATTTAAATTCCAAACGATCGTATGATTTTTGTTTTTTCAATTTCAACCGTTTTTGGCGGAAAAATGACGTCACAAGGGTAATACCAAAATTATTTTTTCTCGTTTTAACAAAATTAGTCAGTGATTTTGAAAGAACACGTTAAGACAAATTTAAGTGTGAAAAAATTATCGAAAAAACACGATCGGTTCAAAAGATACAGAGATCTCAATTTTGAATTTCCCGCCATTTTGTTACTATTTTTAGAAACAATAGGAAGTTTAAAAATGCCATAACTTTTTAACCAATTGTGGTTTTTGGATAATTTTTTCACACTTGAATTTGTCTTAACGCGTTCTTTCAAAATCACTGACTAATTTTGCAATAACGAGAAAAAATAATTTTGGTATTACCCTTGTGACGTCATTTTCCCGCCAAAAACGGTTGAAATTGAAAAAACAAAAATCATACGATTGTTTGGAATTTAAATCTCTGTCGTCCTGCAAAGTTTAAGCTCCCTCACTTAAGGCATTCAAAAGTTATTCCTAGGGTGCCGCTTTGTGCTGCCTGCTGGCCCGGCGTGTATAAATTAGTCAACGGAAAGTTTAACGGGACCTTTATGCATGAAGTTAGTTGTGGACAAGAGATTGTGAGGAGGTTTGACGGAGAATTACCCCACATATGACGTGTCTGAATCACGTTTGAGGTGGGGGGGGGGGGGGGGGGGGGTTAATGTTTTGCATTTTGTGAGGATGAAGTGCTCCTATTGTCACACTTTTGCCCCAATAAACTCGATTGTTTGGAGGCCCAAATCCCTCCAGTCTGTTTGGATTTAGGTTAGTGGAGGCCAACCTCTACTAGCATACGTGTAGCCGTACCATCCCGTTTCTTCTCGGGGATGGGGGTGGGGAGGGGGGGGGGGGGGGGGGAAGGAGTGGTACGGCTACACGTAGGCTACCCAACTTCCTCCCATCAGTGAGGAGGCCCAACTCCCTCCGATCGGAGAGAAGGCCCAACTACATTCTCTTGGTCCATTGTGTGCACCTCCCTGGGCCGTAGGGTTTCTTTCTTTGCTCGACACTTCAGGGGTACACGGGGCTGTTAATTAGTTTTGCACTCTTGAGCACTTTGTCTCCCACTTCCCCATAAAGTTATTGTTGTATTGTTTTGTTAATGTTGAAGGGATAAATCCCTTTAAGCCTCAGTATCAAAACACAAATTCTCCTTACTAACCTCGATACACTATCGAATCGAATCTATCATGATGTATAAGATCTTACATGGGATGACACCAGAATATCTACAACGCGGATGCTTATCGTTTAAGGAATACCGAAAACAATCTAGTTCTTCCACAACGTCGCACTGATTATCTGAAGAAACGTTTTTCGTACAGTGGAGCTTAGTTGTGGAACAGCTTACTCACAGAATTAAGACAAGCGACATCCTTAAAGAGTCTGACCCATCCAGTTTGCATTGGGCGCTTCTCTTATTGTTATGATACGGCTCTATTCCATATTTGGGCAAGCATATCACCTCTTGCACGAGTGAATTTCTCATCTACAATACAGTATGGATTTTCGGGGGCCCTGAAAATGGCGGATGAACCAACGTAGGCGCGCAATGCAAACTGGGTGGGTCAGATTCTTTAAGCGAGAATTAAGACAAACTAAGTCGCCATGGTTTTTAAGTAAAGTTTTAAGTATATTTTTGAACACGGCCACCATGAAAAGCAGTTTTTATTTTTTATATGTTGTACCTCTTATTTGTAGTTAGGAAGATAGGTAGCTAGATGATTATCAAATGATAAACAAGCTGATGGAAATACCGTGTATAAATAAAGTTATCTAGTATATACTGAAACATTGGATAGCATTGTTGGCGCGCTCTGATTGGCTACTGAAACTCGGAATAGCAAGTGCTATTCACCTCCCAGCAATTTGCGCGCGAAAATTGTAATCGTTGACAGGAATAAATGAGTTAAAAAGCACCATTTTCGTTATATTATCTCACTGTTTCAGTATATACTAAAACAACTATTCACCTCAGTGTGGGTGGGTAGTGGTGGATATTTACCTCGCCGCTTCGCGGCTCGGTAAATATCCACCACTACCCACCTCCACTGAGGTAAATAGTTGTTAAATATTCTATTTTAATTGTATTCTACTCATAACATGGTTTAGGGGGGTTGGGATACATCACATAGTTGCAGCTCAGTGATTGTTCTTCTAATTTTCATGACCGGCTTAATGATCACCATTGAGGTTTAAAGGGTTACTACACACAAGGGAACAGGAGGAAGTTGATTAATTGATCTGGGAGAGATACTTCTGTTTGGTGAGAGTATGCGGTCTCTTTCTGAAAAATTGCTCTTAAGGCACTGCAGTTCTCTTCAACACAGCACCGCGGTTAGTAAGACCGTATCTGACAACATTAGCGCTCAAAACTAGAAAGCAAACGCGGACAGCAGTTTCGCCCTTATTGGGGCTCGTCAGCGCGTCGTAGCTGAAACACAATGAGACTCAGTGATACTTCACCTATCTCAAATATGTCGCTAGTCATTCTAGAAGAGAGCTAAGGGAGGTGATTGTTTATCATGATCAGTCGCTACACATTACGTGTGGTAAGTAGCCAAAAATCAATCCGATCTCCGTGATCTAATCATGACAGTGCTGCGGCGAGAAACAAAACGGGAATGAACAAAACCATCCTCCAAACATAAATGTGAAACAAATGGCCCTTTCCTTTTTTAAACGTAACTCGTATCCATTTCAGACCAAAACATGTGATTTCCTATGCCCTCTTTCCGATCTATAGTAATCCTTGAGAATTTCTCAGTGCAATCCCTATCTTAGAGTAGAAGGCAAAATTCACCAATTTCTTTTTCAATTCATTGCATGGCATCAAAACGCGTATGCCTCCGTTATGTTAATTTAACCGCTTTAGTGGAAAGAGAAGAGCTTTCAGGGATAAAATCTTGCTTCGAGGAACTATATACGGTTTTAGCAATGTGAAGAGATGGGTTCGTTTTACGGATTTCAGCACCAAAGCGGAGATTTAAAGAATTTCCAAGTACAGTAGTCGCCGGAGGGACTTAAAGGTAAAACAAATTACATTTTTCGATGGGAATTTATCTTGATATCAATCTGTGATTGACTTTTTGTTTGTGTTCTCGTTATGTTTTGGAGAATTGTTTATAAACGTGTAGCTTAAATTCAGTTGTATTAATTTCTTGAATTTCATCAAAGACACGGCTCGGCCTCGATGCGCTATAAATGGTACGCGTTTGCTTTGAAACAAATTCATGGAGATTTGAATAAAATTTTTCGAAAGAAGATTGTGTTGTCCATTTTTATGTGTTTGTTCATTCATTACAGAAATTGAAAAGCGATTTTATGTAAACAAAACAAGACTTAGATTTTATACTCGCGTCGCCTTATGCAAATATGCCTTTTGTGTATTTTTGCAATTTTGATTTCCAAATCAGTTTCTCGGGCATTTTTTGACAAGCAACAACTGTATTTTCGGAAAATAGTCGTAATAGTTATTCTAGACGGAGAAAAAGTTGTTTTTGTGAACTTTTATACGGTCTAAATGTACTGTGCAGACGGTCGGGTAATACTGTTTTTGAGAATTGCTAAAATTGAAAAATAGCCCGGTCGTCAATATTAATCTTAATTCTAGTGCTTCGCCTCATGGGCTATTGACCCGTAGCCCTTTCGGGCTACGGGTCTAATTGTTAAATATTACCCAGAATATCTCGCGGTATTATCGCGTACTACACTTCAATGCTTCGATGTGATAACCTTTCCGAAAATAGCTGTATAGTGGCAGGCGGAAATCGACATCACAACTGCGCTATATGCTTATTAGTGTGCAGAAAAGCTTGATTGCTTGGAACAATGTACATAAGACATTTAATCAACCACTATTTATTGCTCATTTTATTCTTGACGAGCCCAATTTGTGACAAGAGGTGATACCAATTGCATTGTATTTTACTCATGGCTCCTTGAAGTGTTTAAGTTTCAGTTATTTAGGAACAACTTCTACGCTACTACCATCAGTTTCTCGGACGATCAATGTCTTGGTGTTGACGGTATAAACTGTGCCATCACTGTTGTCACAGTACCCCACCACCTGGAACACGCTAACCACTTCACCAGGCTTCACTGGTATGCGAGCTTGGTGGCTCTCCTGACGCGAGAAAGAACTCGACGAGCTCTGTTCCCAGTTAAAGCCGGTGGTTTTGGAATAACCAAGCTCTGTTGAGAAAACACTTTTCAGGTTGAGCCCAACGCTGGCGGATATGGAGTCAGTGGTACTTCCTCCATGTGAACTGCCCTGTGAAGTCGTGGTGCCCTCTGTGATTGTAACTACCTTGGTGATTGTTGCGTCACTCAGCTCGTTTCTAAGAGTCGATATTCGCTCCAACTGTATACATATAAAATATAATTTAACAGATTAATCTTAAGTAATAAACTGTAGCTGTACTAAGTTATGTATAACCCTGCCCAAATGTAAAGTCTTCACAAGCGTAATGGCTCACAACTGCTATCAGAGCTTAACCCGATTTCTGTAGCATGAAGCGACTGAGAGTATTACTACTCCATCCTGGATGGGATGCTAGTCCATCGCAAGGTTTCCCCCACCCCTCCCTGCATTATATCGCCGGTACCCATTCATACACCTGGGTGGAGAGAGAAAACGTGGGGCAAAGTTTCTCGTTTAAGGAGAAACAACACGACGGCAGAGACCAGGCTCGAACCACCGACCTTCAGGTTAAAAGTCCGACGCGCTAACCACTAGACCACCGCGCCTCCATTCCTGCCCAAGCGAGGTTGTCATAAAATGTGAAAACGCTGAAAGTCGGGCGACATTAGCCCATGGGTATGAAACCTTAAATAAACACAAACATATGGAAAGGTAACGATGAAATGTTCCTGATTGTCACCACACATGATGCTTTCAACGTTGCAGATCCTACCAGTAAAATATGACCTAGCTCGCCACGAGTCTCTCGTAGCTCAGTGGTTAGAGCATCCGACCGGTGTATGAACCTAGTATATGGCCTAGCTCGTCACGAGTCTCTCGTAGCTCAGTGGTTAGAGCATCCGACCGGTGTGTGAACCTAGTATATAGACCACTTTCATAATGGCGGCCGATTTATTTATTCTTTTATATGTATGTTAATTAGCCTCACTGGCCTCGGTAACATGTGCAAAACTCAAAAGAATTTTTACTTTAAAACGAGGCCGGTGAGGCTAATTAACATACATATAAAAGAATAAATAAATCGGCCGCCATTATGAAAGTGGTGTATGGCCTAGCTCAGCACGAGTCTCTTGTAGCTTAGTGGTTAGAGCATCCGACCGGTTTGCGGAAGGTCATAGGTTCAATTCATGTCGGAGGCTCGTATTTTTTTCTTTGTCCCACGCTCAAAACACGATGAACATTACATCTTTGTCATTTCATACCGAGCTTAAAACTTACATCTTTCTTAAAGTTTATTTAACACCAACCGATATGAAACTATGCCAAAAAAGGGTCGTATTCTTGTAGATGGGTAACGGTAAATGTTTGAAGAAACTATCGCCTTGGCACTACAGGAAAACAAGCGAGGCGATTGGCAGTTGTTTTCTGCAGTTGAATGAATAGGTGATGATTGGAAACGGATAAACGATCAAATGACCTAATGAAGAAATGGACGAAAAAAAGGTGAAGATCAGTACTTATAAATGGACGAATGTAATTTGTAGCTGAAAAAGATTATACCTTGTCCAACGGCTTGCAGTCAATCTTGCATCTATATAGATATAAACAGACATTATGATTATAGGCTTACAGAATGCGTTAATTAAACGATGGAAAACGTTAGTCGTTGACTCTCCTCAATTCTCTTTAATTTGTGTTAACGCAATCATATGTTTTATGCACTAGATGCCTCCATTTATTACGGTTGTAGATCACATATAATATAAAAATAGAAAATATAACATGGAGAACAATATAAGAGTAGAAAACTAAGATTAGATATTATAAGATAATATAATATACATGTAAGAAAAGAAATGACAAGATAAGATAAGATAACATAAAATAAGATAGGAAAAGGGAAGAACAGAAAAGATAAGAAAATAAAACAAAAAAGGTAACATAAGATAAGATAAGATAAGATAAGATACGATAAGATAAGATAAGATAAGATAAGATAAGATAAGAAAAGATAAGATAAGAAAAGAAAAGATACGATAAGATAAGATAAGATAAGATAAGATACGATACGATAAGATAAGATAAGATAAGATAAGATACGATAAGATAAGATAAGATAAGATAAGATAAGATAAGATAAGATGAGATGAGATAAGATAAGATAAGATAAGATGAGATAAGATAAGATAAATGAGATAAGATACGATGAGATAAGATAAGATAAGATACGATAAGATAAGATAAGATAAGATAAGATAAGATAAGATACGATAAGATAAGATAAGATACGATAAGATACGATAAGATAAGATAAGATAAGATAAGATAAGATACGATAAGATACGATAAGATAAGATAAGATAAGATAAGATACGATAAGATACGATAAGATACGATAAGATAAGATAAGATAAGATAAGATAAGATGAGATAAGATACGATAAGATAAGATAAGATAAGATAAGATAAGATAAGATAAGATACGATAAGATAAGATAAGATAAGATAAGATAAGATAAGATGAGATGAGATAACATAAGATAAGATAAAATAAGATAAGATAAGATAAAATAAGATAAGATAAGATAAGACAAGATGAGATAAGATAAGATAAGATAAGATAAGATAAGATAAGATACGATAAGATAAGATAAGATAAGATAAGATGAGATAAGATGAGATGAGATGAGATGAGATGAGATAAGATAAGATAAGATGAGATGAGATGAGATGAGATGAGATAAGATAAGATAAGATAAGATAAGATAAGATAAGATACGATAAGATAAGATAAGATAAGATAAGATAAGATAAGATAAGATGAGATGAGATAACATAAGATAAGATAAAATAAGATAAGATAAGATAAAATAAGATAAGATAAGATAAGACAAGATGAGATAAGATAAGATAAGATAAGATAAGATAAGATACGATAAGATAAGATAAGATAAGATAAGATGAGATAAGATGAGATGAGATGAGATGAGATGAGATAAGATAAGATAAGATGAGATGAGATGAGATGAGATGAGATGAGATGAGATGAGATGAGATGAGATGAGATAAGATAAGATAACATAACATAACATAAGATAAGATAAAATAAGATAAGATAAGATAAAATAAGATAAGATAAGATAAGATAAGATACGATGAGATGAGATAAGATAAGATAAGATAAGATAAGATAAGATAAGATAAGATAAGATGAGATGAGATAAGATAAGATAAGATAAGATGAGATGAGATGAGATGAGATGAGATGAGATGAGATGAGATGAGATGAGATGAGATGAGATGAGATGAGATAAGATAAGATAAGATAAGATAAGATAAGATAAGATGAGATAAAATAAGATGAGACAGTATATGTGGAGATAGGAGTCTTTAACATACACTGCTTTATAAGTTGAAAATAAGTTGGCGCCTAAATCCAGCCTGCCTTCCAGCCCATCCACTTCACATCCATTATGCACCTGCCCAGTCCCACAGAAGTTGTAACAGTAACAGAACTTGATTGTCTTCTTAGTCTGTTCTTCAATCAGGTATCCAGAACATGGCTGGAACTTGCTGTATAGGTCGCCAGTGGTGCGGTATTTCTTTACCCAAGAATCGAAGTTGGCTTCTTCGGCACTGCAATCGTTTTGCAAATCCCGCAGCATTTTTGCGGTCTAGTAATGACAAGAGAAACAAGGATACAAATTGATGAAAATACCTTTATCACGGGAAGCAAATGTTATCCTTCCAATACTATGGATCACACAAGCCAAAGAGATTTGCATCAGGGCGGTGTTGCTAGTCCATTAGATGTTTTCTCTTAGCTTAGTCTGTTATAATAACAATACTATGATGTAATATATATAAAAATTTTAATATGCTTGTATATACGTTAACATAATGAAACTAACGGCGGTCATTAATACAAAATGTTTGTGAAAAAGGCAATAATGCAAATCGTAGAAATAAACTAAGCTGATTTTAATATTTATCTTTAACTGGTTTAGAAAAAAGAGAAACAAAGTTAACAGTTGCGAGATAACTGACACGTTATTTTCAAGGAATTCTGGTAGAACAGGTTGCGCTGTTGAGATGGCTGGTACATTCCAGTTAGGTTCGAAAGGTACTTGTAGTGTGGTGCAATACCTTATAACTGCATGTTTTCGAAACATCGCTCCAGGGATCAGGTGCTCGGTTAAAAGCGCAAGAGAAGATTTTGCAGCCCCATCCTGCATCCACTGCCTTGGTGCACTCCTGGCGTCCACCACACCGTTTGTAGCCTCCAGAATCATCACCTGTTTAAACAAAATAAAATGATAACACGCTTAAGCCTTAGTCAAACAGCTCCCTCTAAGTGGCAATGATACCTTTGCCTTATTCTTAGTTCCTCAATGCACATTAGGCGGGCCCTGGGGTATGCACTTTGTTGCTGTTATCACGTCATCATTATTGCTCGAAAAATTGCAAATGTAGCGAAGAAAGATCCTACACTGTATAAAACATGCATAAACAAGGAAGAACAGAAGGTACCCGCGTTGACTTTGAACAGTTATCCACCAAACTTCGTGACATTTTCTGAGTTTTCTTCCTCTGAATTTTCTTTTTTCTGAAATTTAGCTGGAAACAATTTGCTGTGACAGATTATTGTTCATGACATAAACATGGCAACTGTATTTTGACAAGTAAGCTAACCCAAATTTTGAATTTCTGCTTAAAATAAAGGTTTTGCGCTGCAGCAAAAGTACAATTTATAATCATGTTAGAATATTTCCTTTTGATTTGATTTTGATTTATTCAGTTTGACTCAATTTTGTGGTCCCCCCCGGTCCCAGAAGATAAAAAAAAAAAACAGTCTGAGCAGTTAATGGGTTGGGATTTCTTGATTGCAGTGTCAAACTGTAAACCACTAAGTCAATCAGAAGTGCTGTAACAATATCAAACACATTTAAGCCACGAAGTGAACCAAGAAGATGCTTCACAAGAAGAGAGGCTGTAAGAAAAATTTAAGGAGCAGAAATAAATGTTATTAGAGTTATATCATTTGTATTACCTGCCATCCAACAAAAGTTGGAAAATCCAGAACCGGAACTGCTTCGACAACCCTCCATTACACAGTACCCATCCACGCATCTAAGGAAAATATGTTAGTCGCCGACGTGGAAGTATATGTAGAATTGAAGTGCACAAACGCTGCGATTTTGTTGCGCGTAATGTTGCGCGTGTGTCCGGATCTAAATGCTTGTGTAAAACATTCAAGTAAAAAAGCTAGCTACAATTTCTGACAAAATGGCGGCAAATGGTGGTTCCCTCCCTCCACACATTTCAATATTGTTGGAAAAATATAATAAATATGCGCGCTCATTGTGTCATCCAACATTTAAATAGGGGATAGGGGAAGGGAGTTCCAGTGACTTCTGCGGTACTTTCGTGTAAAATGACAGCCAGCCAGCCAGTCAATCAGTCAGTCTACAGAGCCACCAAACTCACCCTGATCTCACACATAAAGCAAGTGGAACAAGAAGCTGAATCGTAGCAAAGAAGAAGCAACCGTACAGAGCCATAGTCGTCATTATTGTAAAGGACGTCTTCACCTTATTTCTGAAATATAGAATAATAGAAAACTGGTTTTGAGAGAAATACAAAAGAGAAACGGAAAGATCTATTCTGTAGGCTCAAGATTTTTCTATAACTATATGCAGCTCATTTAAACAGATTATAATAGAAACACTTAATAAGAGTTGAAGCAAAGGAAGAATCGCGTTTTTTGGTGTCATTTGTCGACTGAAATCAGACTTTCGATTATGAAACAAACTTAAAAAAGATTTATGTAATGATTTCACCACAAAAATTGGATAAAACATTTCTTCTGGAAAGTGAAACAAAATCCGCTTTCTTCGACTAGTTACCTTTCTGGTCGCAAATGAAAACTTCAAGAATCGTAAAAGGTGCTTTCACAGTTAAATATGAATTGTGGTAAAAATGACCATGGAAACATGTTTTATAAGTACAGAATTATTGTGTAAATAAGGTGCAGACACCAGCTTGTGCAGACGTTAGACCCTTTAAGAGACTGAATGCGTCATTCGTGAATTTAAGTACATCTTGTGCAATATTTAAAGCAAACAAAAAGTCAGTTATTTTTGTTGTAAAAGCTGCTTGTCTGTTAAGCAATAACGAGGAGAAATGTAGCCTGGAAAAGTTCTGGAAAAGCTGAGCAAATGTAATAAGATTTCAGTTTAATTTTTTTTCCGTATCCGGCCCCATTCTAATTGTTATCGTATCCGAAAATTAATTTAAAAAAAATTCCCCCAAAAAATTGAAAATAAGAAAAACTGCCTGTCAAAACTTGGTTGCCATGCAAAAATTACATGTGAGAAACAGGTATCTGACACTTCTAAATTATCTGTAGAAAAGTTAGTATCACTCTTCCAGTGCCATACAACTTGCTTTATCTATCTAGCTAGCTATTTCAATATCATAACGCTGGACGGCGGTTCGAGCAAAGGAACTAACCGATGCTGGCAGTGGTTTCTCTCTTGTACGGGCGTAGCTCGGCGTAGTAGAATCCACTGCTCGCAGGGTATAAAAAAATGGACGACCAGGATAAGACATATTAACAAATTAAAAAATGTTCTCTGGTTAAAAATATTAAAATATACGAGCTTTCGATTGCCAGTCTGCAATTAGTCTGCAGTTAGTCGGGATGTTTTTCAAGTGGGCTGATCCGTCAGATCGCAGTCCTGTCATGTATCAATAGTTTAACTGAGCCACTTATAAGACTAGTCAGAAAGAACGGAATTCGAGCCACAAGTAGACCCCTTAAGACCTTACAACAGGAATTTGTTTCTCCCAAGTCAAGACCACCAATTGATCTACAAACAAACGTTGTTTATAAGATTCTTTGTGCCGATTATCCGTGGAGCTAACTTTTAACTAGAGAACGTTTTTTTTTTCAAAATTTGTTAATACGTCATATCTCGTTACCATATCAACCGATTGTCGTCAAACTTTACCAAAAATGTCGCAAGGATCACCAAACAACTACTAAAAACGTCATAGAAAAGCTTGAGGGACGGGGGAGTGGAATCCAAACCCCCCCCCCCCCCCCCCTCCCCTGGATATGAAGAGTGTAGTAATCCTCCGGGATATGGAGAAGTAACTATCCTCTCTAGGGGGTAGTTATTTCCCAGGGTATGGAGAGGTAATAATCCTTTCTAGGGTGTAGTAATCCCCCTAGATATGGAGAAGCAATAATCTTCTCTAGGGGGTAGTTATTCCCTAGGGTATGGAGAGGTAATAATCCTTTCTAGGTTGTAATAATCCTTCGAGGTATGGAGAACTGATTATCCTCTCTAGGAGGTAGTTATTCCCTAGGGTATGGAGAGGTAATAATCCTTTCTAGGTTGTAATAATCCTTCGAGGTATGGAGAACTGATTATCCTCTCTAGGAGGTAGTTATTCCCTAGGGTATGGAGAGGTAATAATCCTTTCTAGGGTGTAGAAATCTCTCGGGGTATGGAGAAGTAATAATCATCTCTAGGTGGCAATAATCCACAGGGGTATGGTAAGGTAAGATAGCAAGAAGGTGAGAACACGATAGAAATAATTTTCTACGGTACTGTGACACCTTCTTGTTTCATGTTATAAAAATAGGAGCAGATTATTATTGTTCCAGTGAACATAAAGAAAACATATATTTTTTATGTGCCAAATCAATTTATGTTCTATAGTTGCTACATTGGCTAATCCTGATTACTGACACATATTTTAAAGTTGAGTTGACTAACAAAGACATTAGAAACTTACCAGACCATTTCAACCAAGAAAAAAAAAAAGATCTTTCTTTTTTAAACTCAATGTTTAAATTAGTAAACGTATTTGG
Organism: Dendrophyllia cribrosa; assembly: GCA_024195265.1. Taxonomy (NCBI): domain Eukaryota; kingdom Metazoa; phylum Cnidaria; class Anthozoa; order Scleractinia; family Dendrophylliidae; genus Dendrophyllia; species Dendrophyllia cribrosa. Next base: position 1,999,683 of record JAJLRJ010000004.1, read on the forward strand.
TTGAGGTCCATACGCTCTAAAAATGCCTTGTTGGTTGAAGTAATTGATTATTTAATTTTTGTTTTTTAATTTTTCTTTGTGTGGGCCGTTTTTGTTGTTTAATTCTGATGCCTCAGGCGTGAACCATAAGACGTCTCAGAGGTAGTTAGGTGATCTTGTTTGCGCTCGAAAGTTTTATTTTAGGTGCGTCGCTGTCGAAGTCTTTTAAAAACAAGGCCCAAAAGCCTTAAGTCGGCCTTTCGCAGTTGCAGGATATTTCTTTTCCAAGATATTTGGCTTACAAGCGCCGCTAAGAAATTTAGTGATTGGCCACACCGCCTTAGGATATAAAGCGCACTTTTGAAAGTGCGATGGTCGACAAAAAAAAGTGGCGCTCAAATATTTTTCTTTTAGGTATGTCGCTGTTATATGTTTTGCTAAAAAAAAAACAAAGCAGTCGAGCTTTCGCAGTTGCAAGATATTTTTTTTCCACGACAACCGCCGCTTAAAAATCTAATGGCTCGTAACTTAGGATAATATATATAGATAGGCTGAGCCTAACAGCGTCGCTCTTTGAACAGAAAGCCGATGATAAGCTTAACTAAGATGAAAGGTCGGAAGCACAAGAATTAAGATTGACGACCGGGCTATTTTTCAATTTTAGCATTTCTTAAAAACAGAATTACGCGACCGTCTGTTCAGGACATTTAGACCGTACAAAAGTTCACAAAAACAACTTTTTCTCGGTCTAGAATAACTAGTATGACTAATTTTCGAATAAAATACACCTGTTACGTATCAAAAATTGCCCGAGAAGCTGATTTGGAAATCAAAATTGCAAAAAAAAGTACACAAACAGATTTGCATAAGGCGACGCGAGTGAAGTTAGAACAGTTACTATGAAATCCAAGTCTTGTTTTGTTTACATAAAATCGCTTTTCAACCTATGTAATGAATGAACAAACACATAAAATTGCACAACACAATCTTCTTTCGAAAAATGTTATTCAAATCTCAATAAGTTTATGTTTAAAAGCAAAACGCGTACCAATTATAGCGCTGTCTTCGATGAAATTCAAGAAAACAATACAATAGAATTTAAGCACGTTTTATAAACAATTCTCCAAACTAACGAGAGCACAAAGAAAAAGTCAATCAGAGATTGATATCAACATAAATTCCCATCGAAAAATTTATTTTTTTTACCTTGGCATGGAAATCCTTGAAAATTCTTTAAATCTCCGCTAATCGGTAAAACAGACATCTCCCCTGCATTGATAAAAACGTATGAAGTTTCTCGAAGCAAGAGTTTATCCCTGAAAGCTCTTCTTTTTTCACTAAAGCGGCTTCTGAGTATCCCTTAATTAGTATCCCTGTCTTGAGTAGCAAACCGCGGAAAACTGCAGGGAAATAACGACTTTAATTCTCCGCTAAACACAACAATCCAACTAAAGTGCTTACCGAGTTCACGGCTGTGTGGCCGCGCGAAAAACAAAGCCTCGGTACGCCTCGGTTTGCTTTCAAAATTGCTAAGATCCCTGATGTTGCAACACGCGCGGTAAACGGACGCGCCCGCGAAACATTCCGCTAGCCATGACCATGAAAACTGACGGGCATAGATTTTGTTCTATGAGTATGGGGCTCCGCGCGGACCTTCGACCCGCATAGCTCCGCCATTAAGCACACTTTTGGAAGTACTATGGTCGACGGCTAAAAATTTGGCGCATGGTGTCTGAAATACGAACTTGGAAACAGTTTATTTTGGTATCTTCGATGTTCTGAAAACTTGGAACTCTGAACTTGGAAAATAATATATATTTTGGTATCTCAGTGACGTTCCTACGTAGAAATAACTCTCTGGCGTTAGGTTATTTTTTGGCATTGTTTGAAAATTAAAATTAGACTACATATTTTTCAGGTATACCTGTAAACCTAACAACGCCATATTTTTTTAGTAATCCTAGTTATGTCTGTGTTAGGCTACATATGTGAGAAGATGCCTGTCGTATAATGAAATATTGTATTTATTCAGCGAAAAGCTATATAATACCGCTGGGTATTTTTACGAGTTAGTTTTTATTTTTTTCGAGTCTTTTAGGCGAGAAAAAGATGATTAAAACCGACAAGTACCACTGCTATTTATAACCTTGTAACTGCTATGTACGTTAACTTTTGTGTTGTGGTGTGGGTATTGTTTATTGTCCTTTGAATCGTTTGTTTTACTTTACTTCACTTACTTTATCACTTTACGATTTTAGAAGATTTTAGTGATTTTTAAAACTGAAAGTGAACAGATTTTCAATGCATTTTTATTTATTTCTTCTTCTATTTCTGCCACAAGGATGGCGGGAGGGGTGGGGGGGGGGGGGGGGGGGGGGGGGGGGGGGGAAAGAACCCTCTTTCTCTGTAACTGCACGAGAATTAAAGTTACTGACAATGAAATGTAGACGGCATGTAGTAGGTCCTAACAACGCCTTATTTGTTTTAGTAATCCTAGTTATGTCTGTGTTAGGCTACATATGTGAGGCCACGCACTCAGTACGGGCATAACAATGCCTCTCTCTACTCTTGGCTCAAACATGTTTTGTTATAAAAATTTGACATGAGTTATAATCACGATGGAAAAGTATGCGAATTTTTAGTGTACAGTGTTCTTTTTGTTCTTAGATTAAAACATTTTCAGAATAATTTTGGCTAGTTATTTTGAAAGCTTTTACTCTTTTGAGTTGGCAGGTATGCCAACTCCTGCAAAACAGTTGTAACGGATAATTCTAGGTTCCTCATTTGGTGACAGACATGTAATCCGTAATTATTTGCCTTGGGTATTTCTTGGTGTTGAGGAAACTTATTTTTTGCTGATTATTTGACATGACATTTTAGGGTGCGTATTCGAGTGAAAGTATCACACGTTATAACGCTCTTCTGAGCGTGCGCTCGGGAAAACTCTTTCAAAAACATAGATTTGGGAGAAGACAACTGTCGTTTAATGAAATATTTATTCAACGAAAAGCTATATATAATACCGCTGGGTAATTTTACGAGTTAATTTTAATTTTTTTGGAGTCTTTAGGCGAAAAAATGATCTTTCTTTTTAAACTCATTGTTTAAATTAGTAAACGTATTTGATGGAGGTCAATTCGCTCTAAAGATGCCCTGTTGGTTGAAGTAATTGATTATTTCATTATTTTTTTTTTTGCATGGGCCGTTTTTTTTTTGTTAGATTCCGATGCCTCAGGCGCGAACCTACAGGATCTAAGGAGTGGTTAGGTGATCTTGTATGCGCTCGAATGTTTTTACTTTAGGTGCGCCCCATGCGTCGCAGGCGAATTTTTAAAAAAAAAAACAAAGCCCCAAAGCCTCAAGTCGGCCTTTCGCAGTTGCAAGATATTTCTTTTCCAAGATATTTGGCTTACAAGCGCCGCTCAGAAATTTAATGGTTCGCCCTTTAGAAATATTAAGCGCACTTTTAAAAGTGCGATGGTCGACAAAATAATTGGCGCTCAAATATTTTTATTTTAAGTGTGTCGCTGTAAGATTTTTTTGCTAAAAACAACAAAGCAGTCGGGCTTTTGCAGTTACAAGATATCTTTTCCACGAGGGTTGGCTTGCAACCGCTGCTCAAAAATCTAATGTTTCACCCCTAAGGATATTAAGTACGCTTTTGAAAGTACTATCAATGGTCGACTAAAAATTTGGCGCATGAAGTCTGAAATACGAACTTGGAAAACAATTTATTTTGGTATCATCGATGTTCTGAAAATATGGAGCGCAGATGAATCTACGAAATTGGAGAATAATATCTCAGTGACGTTGCTTCGTAGAAATAACTCTGTGGCGTTAGAGAATTTTTCGGCATTGTTTGAAGTGAGTTTAAATTTGACTACATATTTTTCAGGTATACCTGTAGACCTAAGAACGCCATATTATCTCGAGATGCTTCTGGTAATCCTAGTTTTGTCTGTGTTAGGCTACATATGTGAGGCCACACACTCAGTACGGACATAAAAATGACTCTCTCTACTCTTGGCTCAAACATGTTTAGTTGTATAAAAAAAACTGCATACAAATTTGACATGAGTTATAATCACGATGGAAAAGAATGTTAAATTTTAGTGTTTAGTGATATTTTTGTTCCTTGCTTAAAACATACTCAGAATAATTTTTCGACAACTGTTTTATACCTAGTTATTTTGAAAACTTTTACTCTTTTGAGTTGGCAGGTATGTCAACTCCCGCAAAACGGTTGTAACGGATAATTCTAGGTCCCTCATTTGGTGACAGACATAGAATCCGTAATTATTTGCCTTGGGTATTTCTTGGTGTTGAGGAAACTATCTTTTACTGATTATTTGACATAGCATTTTACGGTGCGAATACGCACCAAAACGAGTGGAAATCTAACACGTTATAACGCTCTTCTGAGCGTGCGCTCAGGAAAACTCTCTCAAAAACATAGATTTAAAGATACGACTGTCGTTCAATGAAATATTTATTCAGCGAAAAGCTATATAATACCGCTGGGTATCATTACGAGTCAGTTTTTATTTTTTTCGAGTCTTTAGGCGAGAAAAAAAAAACGTATAACCGCTATGTACGTTTTTAACTTTTGTGTTGTGGTGTAGGTATTGCTTATTGTCTTTTGAATCCTTTGTTTTACCTCACCTAAGGATCGTAACATCATCAACCCCAAGAAACTTCCACTTCTTTTAATTTAATTTATTCCTTTTTTATAGACAAATAAATAAATTAATACTTAATTGTCCTCTCCTCCAAAGGAGCTTTTCAGGGATAATGAAACACAACATAAGAAACATTAAACATTGGAGTATCAAGAATCTCAACAGACAGGCGGCAAACCAGTTGACTTGGCCACATTTTATAAGCCTGGCAGTGGATACGAGGTGACCTGCGTAGTAACTAGATTTAAAATTATATTTTCTTAGACTCGGAGTGAAGTATTTTTTCTGTAAAGAACGTTAAGTGATCTACAATTAAAATAGTACTATATAAATTTTAATGATTATGAATGTATTAGAAAAATACAAATTTGCACATTTCTATAGTCAGCATCTCTTTGTTCAAATTGACAATAAAAGCAATTGCTTTATCACAAGCAGCTATTATCTTTTTATTATCTTGAGTTGGCAGGAACTGACTAACGGCTTTTAGTGGTAAGTTATGAATATTTTAGGACAAGTTCTTCAGAACAGTCATCTTTTGATCCACTTACTCGACGAACAAATTACCGCGTTTTTATTCTACTGTAGAAAAAATTCGCCAGGACTACAAATCTGTCTTTATTTTATAAGCGAGGTATCTCTAAAAGCAGTGTTTGTTAAATAATAGCGGTGTTTTCAAAAGCGAGATATAAGTTTAAATTTATATTTCTTCTTTAGATTTCGTAAGAAAGAAGATCCCTGTAAATCAATTGCAGTGACATAAGCCGAATTTCCAATTTGTTTTTATTTTTCCAAAGAGAACCTGTATAGAGACCTCAGTTTTAAATATAAACGATCGATTTCCTTTTAAAACTTTTAAAAATTTAGTTGGAAATTTGCTTTTTGAGTCTTCAGATGCTTCCATCAAAGAAAATAGACTAACACTGATTGGGTTACTCTTAAAATGTTGGAATCCTTACTGTTGCAATGCCAATGTCTCATAGAATGATAAGGTATCCGTTCGCTTGGTATATTGTTGCTTTCTCGCTAAATAATAGCCGCGGTTACATGTTTCAAATTTTACCTAGGTAAATTCGAAATAGCAATAGGCGCCGCACGCTCAATTCAAATTGACCGTAGCCGCGGCTGTCGTTATTTGAAATTTACGTAAGAAAAAGTTGAAATTTTATTTCGTTGGACGTTCACTTTCTGTTCATTTACTCTCCTGTATCATCTTTCGACGGAACGCCAAATTCTGCCCAAAGAAGACAGCGATCCCGAAAAACGGCATGCCAGCTGAAATATATATATATATTTTGGGATTATTTTCCCTTCCATTAGAAAGGTATAGGTTACCCCAAAAAGGTTAACCCAAACCCAACGTCCAATTTTAAAAACCATGTCCTTTGTTATTAGAGCGAAAATATGGTCATGATTCAAAGGAAGTTTCTATGTTTGTATCAAACGACCGCTTTCTGTGACACCTTATATTTGAAAAAATGCGAATGGTGAATTGGAAATAAGGCGCATATGGTCTAAAATTAGGAAAATAAAGATGACGTTTCATTTCTTTTATCTCAGCATTCTAACAACATATGTTTTAAGATATGAGTTATTCATTGATTAGCTAAAATATTAGACTACATATTTTAGAGGAGCGAACGTTGACCTGCTACCAAAGTCGCAAGCGAGACACCAGTTAAGTTGTCAACGTAGTTGTTTTGATTCATGCGCTTACTGCTTTCCCTGCCGGATGCATAACAATTTTATTTTATCACTTTACGATTTTAGAAGATTTAAGTGATGTTCAAAACTGAACGTGAGCAGATTTTCAATGCATTTTTATCTATTTCTTCATATCTGCCACAAGGATGGCGGGGAGGGGGGCGGAAAGAACCCTCTTTCTCTGTAACTGCACGAGAATTAAAGTTAATATGACAATGAAACGTAGACGGCATATAGTAGGTCCAAACATGATTAAGTTTAGGTAGGCATTTGCCTAAATGCTTCATTTAGGTCAGTTGTAAATGTGAAAGTCTGACTCAGTGTGGGAACTTTCTGCGGCTCCTCCTCCTCGGTCCGAACAGGTCAGTTCACTCTAAAATTTAAAATAAAGACGATTTGAATCAAGTTTTAAGACTGCCTTTATTTATTTCTTAGCTGACAAGGAGGCAAAATGAAAGCATTGAAGGTAGTTATGGTCCTGTTCTGTTTCGCGCATGTTACCTCTACAGCCAAGCAGGACAGTGGCTCTGTTGAGTACGCAATATTGTTTGATGCAGGATCGAGTGGAACACGGATGGAAATAACCCATTTCTTGGCCAGCGGACCCTCGTTGCAGCCATCTGAAGTCATTCAGCTTGATGCTGATCCTCATAAAACTGAACCTGGACTTGACGACCTTCATGACGATCCTTCTCAAGTTGAAGCTTACTTGATGCCTTTGTTGGATGCTGCCAAGGAGACCATCCCACAAGACAAGCAGTCGTCCACCCCAATATTTTTACTGGCAACTGCTGGAATGAGACTATTGCCTAAAGATCAGTCAGATGCTCTCTTAAGTGAAGTTAGAAAATTGTTTAATGACAAAACCAAATGTCCGTTTTTATTTCAAGAAGATAATGATGCTCGGATCATCCAAGGGTGGGTCGAAGGGATCTATTCTTGGGTAACTATTAATTTTTTGGAAGGAGTTTTCGGCACAGATAAAGCAACCTATGGAAGTTTAGACCTGGGAGGGGCATCTCATCAAAATGCTTGGAAGTTCGACGATAAAACCAACCCCGATGTTACTGTGATAAAAGTTGGGGGACGCAACTATAACATTTTTTCTCGCAGTTATCTGGGTTATGGGCAGGACCAAGCTCGAGAAACCTATCTAGAATTCCTTGCCAAAAAGGAAAATTGCAGTGAAAATCCTGAATGTGTCGTTCAAAGTCCTTGCCATAATAAGGGTTTTAAAGAACCACTAGAGTTTAATGGTCAAGAGAACATATTTGAAGGCACAGCTCAAGTTGAAATCTGTGAAAACATAATCCGTGAGCTGTTTTTCTGTCAGTCATCAGATTTGGAAAAGTGTCCCTTCTCTGACCAACCCAAGCTAGAAGGGAGATTTTACGGGATCGCGGCTTTCTATTACGTTTTAACAGGTATAGATGCGGTTTGTTCTGATTGCAAAACAAATATAGTCACGCCCCGAATTGCAATCAACGCCACTGAATCCTTTTGTGGGAAAGATTATGACGAGATAAACGTAGACTCCTACGCTAAAAATAATTGCTTTGGAGGTGTATACATTTACGAGCTGTTCACTGCAGGCTACCAGCTTAGTGTAGATAAGATGATTAGGGTGGCTGATTCAATGAATGGGTTTGATCTGAGTTGGACCCTCGGTGCAGTGCTTCATAACACAGGCATCTTAAACGAATAATAATTTGATCCTAATGTGGCATTATTTGAGACAAAACTGTTTAATGGGAACGCCTATAGCTTTAAAATAAACTGTAAAAGTAGTAAGTAGTAAGAGAAATTGAGGGGAATAAAAATAAACCGATTGTTAAAGTGAGACATAGCTTTGTTTCCTTTTCTTGTTTTTCTGTTATTTCCATATAAAACCTTCGGACGTACAGTCACGCAAAGTTTTACCCCCACCGTGGTACATTGCTCTGTCAGTGGTGTCACAAAATGCGTTTTCCAAAGGGTACACAACATGATTTTGAAAACATTTGTTATCAAATTGCTGAATAAAGTGCGAGTATTGTTATTCTGCCTTGTAAGATGGAATTTGTTATGGCTAAGCTAGTTCGCTTGTCACGTGAGCTATTTTCCTAAAGTCCTCGCTCTTGAGCTTAGAGATGCTTACATAGCCAATTCGTGCGGGCACTTAAGATGAAAAATAATGATACTCAGAGATACTTTCATTTGATAATTTATGTTTCCTATTATACCCTGAAGGTTTTAACCATTGAAGTTCAATTAATGGAAAAAAAATTGAAGTTCAATTAAATGTCGCGTGACCGAGAATTGGAACTTCCAGAATGTCTTAGATATGTTATAAGGTTCTCCAAAAACTGTTGACTGCAAATTTTTAAAACGATTGAACTAAAACTTCCTTTCAAAGACATTTTGACTTAGAAATATTAATGTCATCTTGAAAACCAGGACATCACACGGAAGAATGTTTGATTAATATCTGAAAAAAAGAGTAGCAGCCTGAGGCGAGAGTGACGGCGCATTGCACTGTGGGATCAAAAAAGGCGGTAAACCTTTCGGTGTGTTTCCCAGTGTTTCTTGGCAAATTCAGTGAAATTGTTCTTAAGTGACGTTTCAAAAATAAAACGCTCCATAGTTAAAGGGACACTGTCCCGGCTGAAATATCGTGTTTTCATGATTATTGTCAGGAGCCTGCTTTAAGCCTGCTTTAGCTACTTGCTTTATTATCTAGAAATTGGAAGAAACCATCGCCTAAAGTGATAGAAGCAAAGAAATATGAACTGAACAGACAAAAGGTCAAAACTTCACACGAATGGCAAGTTTGATTTCTTGACCGTCTGTCAATAAATCAAATTTCATGAACTGTTATCCACTTCCATCCTTGCAATCCTGCACTTTATCTCCAAACTACTGCTTTTGTTTTGCTCTATAGAATCTTTTTATCCAACTAAGTTGTATATTTGGTGGCATTTGGCGATATATCTGAAAATAATCGAAGCCAAATTTTGCTCTTCCGGCGGGACATTGTCTCTTTAAGTGCGCGGTCACTAGGCTCAGTGCCACTCTTTTTCGAAATGGTTTATTTTAACCAGTCGGATTGGTAGATTAGGTAGCTACCAGATACCAAGAGTCGCAACCATACAGCAGTGTCAAAGTGTAACAACGTGCATTCTTCGACTCCTTTCTAACTCGATCAGTAGCTTTTTTAAGTCCATATAATAATTCAAGACGATTGGTGTTTTAATACGATTGCAAACTGAACAATTATTTATTTGCATATTTGTCACAATAATTATATTTCCATGAACATAAATCACCATCTATTAGTAGAATCCAGTTTAATTTTTGTTATCATTTAACCTGAATTTGCAAGTCTACCCTGGCGTGCGTTTCTCGAAAGTCACGAAAACCTAAGTTACGTGAAGAATGTTTTGCAACAAATATTTAGTTTTTGTTGATTGTGATAGCTAAGTAATGAAACAGTACGTCTACTGCACAAGTTGGGCTGGTTTTCGGCCTGGAAACCTCAACAACATTAGAATTTAAAAATAGCTTTCGGGTCTGAAATGCGTCTTCTGAAGTTTGGAGAAACGCACGCCTGGTTATTTGACCAATTCGGTTTACAACGTATTTAGCACTGATCGCCCCTAACGCAGAAGCTTCTACATATTGATATAAACATTTTTTCTGGTTGCTCTGTAAAACAGGCATTATTCATCACTGCTTCCAACAGACAGTAAGACAGGTCCCTTGGATCTGGGCAATCAGCCCTCTGAGAATCTATGAAAAAGTAAGAAAAAGATACAATTGTTGGAGATGATCTAATGAATTCCAAGTATGTTTATTGTAGAAAGAGCATGTGCAGTCCAAACTCTAAGGGAGCAGTGTCACGGGATTTTGCGTCATTTCAGAAACCAAAAAGTGGTCTAGTTTTGTGAGAAATCACAACCCTATAGTGTACCAAAACTGTTGATGAGTGTCTCTAGTCCGTAGACGGACCGGTTCCGACATGACGTTTTTCAATTTCTCACAATTACGTTTGCAAATTCAAATGAGCTAAAACAGACTATGATTCGTTCCTCTTTCAAGAATGTTTGATTACTTTCTCATCTTCTTCTCATTTTCTCTCTTCGGTGAAATCTTCAAAAATTTTCACAGTTTATATAATCTGGCCAGGCCAGATAAGAAAAATAGATACGAAAAAAGTATGGGTTGTAAAGGCAGTTTCTTCATTATTTCAGCAAATTTATGTCTTTCGTCTCTGCGTAAAAACTGGTCTTATTGATTTTCCTGAAAAACGAGCGCCGAGAACAGCAAACGAATTATAACCTAGTCCGCCAAACTTTACGGAATTTCAGCGAAGTAAACGCGAGAAAATAAACTGTTTATTTGGCTTTTTTGGTCATGTTGACGTAATAAAAAATCAGAAAAGCCCTACGTTTTCTATCATGACCACGAGCAGATTTCTGAAGCTTTCGCCATCAGTGTACGCGCGCTGTTTTAAAACTATAGGGAGCCACCTTAAAACGTCATCCAACATCGAATTTTTTTTTACAGTATTTGGATTCACATATTTCAAAGAAATTTTCAATATTTAAACCGAATCTTTGAAGATTTCTTTGGTGATACCGACTTATACAATTAAAAAAGGCTGTTGGTAAAAAAAACGCACTGACGGAATTTTTGTAATTTTATCCGCCTTTGATCATCAGAAACTAGGATGTGCCGCATTCAATTATGAACAGCGCGCGGCTTGAAATTTGTTGAAGTTATATATTCCAACGAAGGCGAGTCTAAATCAAATAGTTGTATAAAAGTGAAGGTAACTGTGGACGATGAAAAGTTTTATTTATATTTGAAAAAGGATTTAAGAGTGCGAATAGGCACTAAAAAGAGTGCAAATATGACAAGTTATTGCACTCTGCTGAACGCGCGCAAAGTAAAACACTTCCAAAAACATAGATTTGCATGGGAGAAGATGCCGGCCGCATAATAAAGGCTCATCATCGGCTCATCATTATTGCTCGAGCCTCTGAACAACCTTTTTTATTTATCTAAAGAAAGAAACACTGGGTGTATCGCTTGCCGAAATTCGCTTTTCATACATTGCACAGTTGAAAAAAGGGTACCAACTGATGCACACCACACACAGAGATAACCCAACCTGGTAATGATAATTTTTTTTTTCAAGGTGTGTTGCGTTTTTTTCTCAAGCGAGAAGCTTTAGACCTCGCAGCTTTTTATGTTTCACAAAACTCTGGAAATTTTCATGTGAATTCTAAATCTTGCAAGCATTGTTCGATTTTTCTTTGCCGCTTTTGATTTCGATTCCAATACTTGGCACGCATGAGGTAGATTGGCAGTACAGCGATGCGGTTTCATCTACGGAATTGACAGACGAGTGTAAAATCATATTTTTGAAAACGCTAAATTATACATAAAATGTATAATATTTCTGTATAGATATTAAGAAATATTTAATATTTTCCATTGCATGCGTTTTTAATTTCCTGATACCGGTTATAAATCACTAATGTCAATATTGCACCATGGCATGCTTAACAAGAGAGGCATTAATCAACGTCCATCTATTTGATTGTCTTTTGTACTGTGAAAACCTACTTAATTAATCTGAGCTCGAGATAGCAGTTTTTAGTTTTAACCATTTTAATTAATGACTGGAAAATTGTAAAGAAATCCAAGGGAAATGGGTTTCCGTTTTAGATAGCCATCGCACTTTCTCTTTGATGTGTTAATTAACAGGGGATTATCATATCTGTTAAAATTATTTGAAATATATTGGATCCCTATCTACCGTCTAATTACACAGGAACACCCAACGTATTCGAAAAGCTTAAGTCACCTTAAAAATTTGCAATAAATCAGATTAAAAATTAGAGTTTTCTTCAGTAAAATGTCGCCTCAAACTTTCGTAACATCGGAAAATTTAACGCCGTTGTTTTCGGGGGATGAAAAATGTCGTTTTGGGTACGAAACAAGGTCAGCTGGGATTTTTGGAAAAGTGAAAGCAGTTGCATTCGGGGGAAAAGTTTCCTTTCGCTATAATTTTTTGTTGCTGAAATACTCAGCTAAAACAACCGAAAAGCTCAAACTGCATTTCGGTTTCACGTAGTTTCCTGTTAACCTTACTCCCAAAAGTGCCAAACATCAAAATTCAAGAAAAATCCCAAATTTCATTTTGTAAAATATTTAAAAAACAAATGGTACCATGCAAAAGTACTGCTGAAAAGGTTTCATTTGAATGGTCACACCATAGGATTTCATCCACAGACTCAAAAGTTAGAACTACACTACATGTCTTTACAATTGACTCTGGGAGTGAAAGGGTTAAAGTGATATGGAAAAAGCAGTACAACGCCACTCAAAGCGTTTTACTAAACATTCCTCCTTGGGTACCCTGATTATAAAACAGTAGCATTAACCAAATTGCCGGTTTAATTTATGTTTCATTTTAAGGAAACCTCTAAAAACATAACTTTAATATATAATGTATAAAACCATCAGAACAATCCCTAAATTGAACTGAACGATTTTCGGTTATATTTTGCCGAGTAATCTATTTTTAATATTTGAACAAGTCGTACTGTAGTTTATTATGCAAAGCGAGTAGTTTATTTAGACTTTGCAAATCCAAGGCTAATCCCCGACTAATTCTTTACTCACAACATTACTTTTTTATGATTTTCTAGTCTTAAAAGATAATGTACCGCAGTGGTAATAACATACCTTCTATAACTGATTTCTTCCTTTCCATACCATGATGGGATTGAGCAATGCTTTCATGGAGAGGCAGAGTGTTGGCGAAAAGAATCAGCGAAGAAAGTACAGTGAAAAAAACTGTGTTTGTGAACATTGTCTCCTCTTTAACCCGCTAAAGACCGCTGTTTGAGAAAAATTAAAATGCAAAAAAAATTAAAATGCAAAAAAAAAAAAACTATAGCAGATTCACAAAAAATCATTATTTTGATTTCAACGTATGTGTTTTTGTATCTTGTATTTTAGCATACATTTTAACTTACTGAGTTTCTTTTTTTGGAAATAGAAACGATTTCAATCGCCAAGAAAAATGTAAGAACACTTCTGCCTAGTTTTGTTGAAACCCTTTTTAAAAAAAGAGTTAAACGTCCTTAGTTCTTGTGTAGCATACTTTTCTTTACCAAACGAGCATTATTAAATGTATTTGTAATATACAAACCCTCCGCATTCAACTTATTCATGCAAGATCGATCAAATAAACGACAATATTAACTATTAACGTTACAACTCATCCAAGAAAACGGCAAAATCGGCATTTAAAAGTCTTTGAACGAAAAAGAGTAAAATCGAAACTTCTAACAACAAACACACTTCTAAACACAAATGTCTTACCTTCACCCCACGACAGAACTGTAGTTGTGCACACCTTTCAAAGGCAGCTGACTTAACCACCTGCCGCGCAAAGCTATCATTAAGAGTTTTTTACCACATAATGATCAATTGTTTGTTTCGGTTAATTATTTTCACCGAAACCAAAAAGCCTCCCAGTCATATACTACGTTTTATAATATAACAACATGGGATTAATAGCTGGCAAGCTCTTAAAGTTGAATTTTGAACACGCTCGTGACACGATCAACATAATGCGTCTTTCTCGTTTCACTACCGAGTTTAAATTTTACCATCTTTGTTCTTAAAGCAAAACACAGGACGCATGTAAATAAATAAATAAATAAATAAATAAATAAATGATAACTTTATTTAAACTGATCAGCAAACCTAAAGATCAGCAAACCTAAAGATTAACTGGTATTAACTGGTGCTCAGTATGTACATGTATAATATCTAAATTATAACAATCTATAAAAAAATCTATAAAATTCAAGTCTACAAGTCACCGTTTTGTCACTAAGTTCTCCAAATCAGGTACTCTCGGCAGAAGTAGGAAGTCCAAGGTTTGACATAAGAAAAGAGACATTAGTTGAACTTCGTTGTCTAGGTTTCAGCTGCGAAGATTTCGCGCGCATGTTACTGGTCTCGCGGTGGACTGTTCAACGCAGAGTTTCAGAGTTTGGTTTTAGCAACCTGTCACTATTTAGTGATCTCACTGATGAACAAATGGACAGCAAAGTTGCGGCATTTCAGATGGAACATGGCTGTTTTGTTGGATGTCAAATCTTGGCCTTACTACCCCTCCCTAGTGTATTTGATTTGGAGAACTCAGTGACAAAACGGCGACTTGTGAGCACCTTTTTCGACTGCGAAATTCACAGCCGGCACGCTGGCAGTTCCAAAATATTAACTGGAAATTCCTCGTTTTTTCGAAACTCGCACTGCTATTTGCCTCGGATACATAAGGAGACACACTTTGTAAAACATTGACCACGGTTTCTAAACGGATACTTAAGCTTTCCTTCACAGCGATATTATTCGGAGACTTGTTTCTCTTGTAATCACACAATAAATGGCCTGGTTTTTATTGATATCTATTGAATTGCGCTCACATTTTATTTATTTGCACACTTTATAGACACTAAATACACGTTTTAAGGTGCTAAGAAGACAACGTTGCAAGTAAGTTCTGTCTTCAGATACTTTAAATATCCATCTATTGTATATATGCAAGTAATTTACAAGGGTGGCATACTAACTAGCGCTTGCAGTAAGGTACACAAAGTGAAGGCTACAATATTACATGCCGGTCAATTGGCGTACATTGTATGTATATTTTAAGAGAATATATAAAACTGCGCTTTAAAAATCTTTCAGCATCTCTCTAGTACATATTCCCACAAATAAAACAACTACTTTTTTTTGACCGTGATATAATTTCTTCCCTGTATATTTATTTGTTACGTGATATAATTACTGCGCTTCTGTCCCGAAAGACGCACGATGATCTAGCGCCTACTAAATAAATATAACGGTACCTTTCCTTGTCCCTCTGTTGAAACAGACATATTTGCAGAATCCGTTGAAAACTGTGAACCTTTAATAAAGAACCGAAAATAATAAAACTTTCACGCAAATAACCAAATCAAATCCATACTTTCGATAGAAGCAGCTCTGTGGGTTAGTCGAGTTGAGACTGTAAAGTAAATACAAACATAAATGGTAGCACATGACAGTTAGTTGTTTCCATTGCTTACCTTTTCGCTGACTTTTGATAAAATAGCCACAGTAGTCAACAGCAAGGAAAATAAGTGTGCCTTTTTGGGGAAGAACTACAATGTTATAGAATGTGAAACAGATAATTTAAACGGAATATTCGAACCGACAATAACAAGAAGAAGATGGGAAAGCATGCGGTCGGCAAATTCAATAATCTCACAAAGCCTTTGATGCTCCATCATCAACGATGAGACATCCATAGCTGACTTTCTGTTGTGCGGATCATCAAAAAACGATTCCACGATTAAGCATGTGAGACAAAAAAAAAAAACAGTGGAAGCAACCAACCAAACACGGGAACCAATCACGAGCAAGAGTAAATAAGTTATCCGAAAACCAAGCCATGCATTCCAAGGTTCAAAAGTCCCGAGATTTACATCCAACTTTATCTCGATCATAATTACACATACCACGGTACACACAAGAAAGAAAAAAAACATCATCAAATATGTTTAATTTTAGATCGGACTTTTTCCATCTTAACATTATCAGTGTGGATAGCGATTACTTTGCAAAGAATTTTTTTAAAGCGAGATTCCTTTGTATCTGTTAAAGGCAGCACAATCAAGCAAATTGTCTCGTGCAGTCAAGACACCACATAACGAATGTCCCAATAATATAGAAAACACCCCCAAAGAACATGCAGACCAAAGCCATAGCGGCATTGAACAAAGCCAGCAACTACAACACCACAGTATAATCTAGAAATATAACTCGGTTTTCTGAAAGAAGCAGAGCATTGTGAAAGACGATTCAAAGTCACATCTCTAAAATATATTCCAAAAAACTTCGTCACTTTCAGCACCGGACTATATATTCCTTCCACCGCTTGCAGAAACTCCTTGTTAACGCCTTCGTTTTGACTTGACTCAGCAAATGAAGTATCACCCATCCCTGGTTGCCCTGGCTTTGACATTAGGAAAATGTTGGCACTGGGAACGCATGCTTCATCAGGTTTTACTCGAGAAGACATGTTTACGCTTAGAAAAAGATCTTACAACTGTTCCTACTAATCAACTGCAAATATAATTTGTGTCATGTCCCTGTGTTCGGTGTGAAAATATTAATTATGACTGTGTTTGACGTTTGCACTCTGATTGAGACAACAAGTCATTTTTATTACTTAACGATCTGTTTCCATTGCAAAACCAGATAAAAAATATGTACGAAGATGATGGAATCAGAAAGGGCGATGTATTAGTAATCTGTTGATGCATAACGAGATGTACAAAAATACTAATAATTGATAAAAGCCATCTAGCGTTTACCAATGTTTTAAGAGTTAAAAGGACATCTGTTTTTCCCCACCATATCATATATAAGTAATAACTATTGGTTTTTTATTGAGCCGTAAGAGAATCAAAACAAAAGCAGTTTCTACTTACCAAAACAAAATAAAAGGTAACACTATTTTCTGTGAACATAAAGTCATTTTCATCTTCATTTGCTCGACAAAGGCAGCATAACAGCAAATTAAGAAAGTAAGGAAAATATAATTAACAGGATTGTTTTTGTTTTTTATCTTCTTTTATAATGAATAAAGTTCAGCTACCATACCGACCTTTAAGGTTGCGAGAAATAACATATGATAACAATTAAATTAAAATTTGGACCTATATTGAGAAGAAACCAGTTTCTTTTCTGCCCCATTCATACATAAATAATGACGATTTTAATTACATTTGAAAGTCATATTTGACTTAAATCAAGAAGAAATTTAAATAAAATGATGCTTGGATATTTAAGTGCATTTGACAATTTCATATACTAAAAACAAACTTCGAAATTTGCTTGCAGATGAAAGTTTCCTTTATTAGAGTACGGAACGTAATTTAGAGACCTCCTACAAATATATTTTCAAAATTAAAAATTAAAATGAACCACAACCGATGTTTTTTATGACTTTAGTTGTATGATTTTTAATGAATGAAATATCAATGTTTGGATTCTTTGCGTTACAAACATAGTCACATAGAACGAATGGGAGGAAGATTCAAAAAGTATAAATCATATTTTGACACGACAGCCTGCCGAACATAAAATAAAGCAGAAAATAATTTTAATTATAATAAGCTCGTTCATTTAAACTGACAGAAAAAAGACGTAGGCAGCAAAAATAAAAAAAATTAAAACAAAACAAAAAACAGAAACAAAAAAAATAAAAGCCTTTTTTTGTAGCTGACGAGAACTTGTTTAACAATTTTAGTAATATAAGTACAGAATAGGAGCACAAACTATTCGTTCTAACGTAACAGACCAAATAACCGTTATTTCATGACTTTATTTATCTTTAGTTTGGATTGGGAAAAACTGAGACAAAAGCTTTTGTATTTCAGCTGGCACTAAATTTAAAAACCAAAACATAAAAGTTATTATTAACTGCCAGGAGCTATCAATATAAGCGGAATGGAAACAAAGGCAGTAGTTTAAAATTAATCATAGCATGCAAAAGTCATAACGAGAGTTACAACCTCATATCGTTTACAACTCAATTTTGTGTTATTGTACTGTGATGGTGAACTGACGTAAAAATGGCTTCTTCTCGAGTGCATCCTAACGAAACGTGCGTTGTCGAGATCAATAATATTTCAATGCAACCAACTACAAGCAATGGTTCATCGGGAGAGACAATTCAAAACGAAGGAAACGTAAATGGAGAACTGCTGAAAGCCATCGAAGGAGTATACAGTCCGGTACTTAAACTGATGAAGCTGTTTGGAGCATACTTTGGAGATACGACTTTCAACCGTTTGGCGCACAACGCCGATCCTTGCAGAAAAGATAGTTATATTCCCCAGATTTATTGTTGTTTTATAGTTGCTGGTGTATGGTTTAATTTCGCTAAGCCTGTCGTCAGTATTTTCTATGGGGGTGACATCTTTGCACTATTAATTTTCATTGCGTGGTCACTTTTGGTCGCACTAAACGGGACGACGTTCTTGATTGTTCTGCCTTTAACACATACGAGAAAAACTCGTTTTGAAAACTTCCTTCGCACTATATCCACTATCCATCCACAAAAGGTATATTTAGAAAAGGCGAAAGTTAAGGCAAGGATACATATAATGATTTTCATTACAATGTTCATGATAACTATGACATTTATAATCGTCGGCAATGTAGCGTTGGGTTTTAACCTCGATATTGAACCTTGGAATCAGATGTGGTCTGGTTTAAGAATCTTTTATTTAATCTTTATGGCGTTTGGTTCTGGTTATTGGTTGCTACCATTTACTTTCTTTTGCATTACATGCTTAATACTTGAAGCACTTTTCGATGGCTTGCACAAACAAATATCACTGTTAGATTCAAGTCCAATCGATGTGGCAAAAATCAGAAAGAAACATCGCAAATTGTGTGAAGTTGTTAAGCTTGCCGACCGCATGCTTTCCGCTCTTGTTCTCGAGGTTGTTGCTTTTTTAATCCCAGTAATTTGCTTTAATTTTTACCAAACGGTTAATTTACCTGATCACAACAAAATTGCGTTCCTTATGGTCACTCTCTTCTGGCTGCTGTCCAGCTCAGCCATGTTAGCAGTCATTACGACATTTGGATCTCGAGTCAGCGAAAAGGTAAGCAACGCTTTGTTTTGGTAGGGAAAAAGGTTGGCTTTTTAACTATTTACATTTGCAAGAATGTACACGAAGGATATAAATCACATGAGATAATTGAAAATACGGAGCATTTATAATCTTCTATCTCTTTCTCTTTATCATCTGAATCACTTTTTATTGATTTATCCCTTAATTACCTACTTTTCCCATTCTTGACTTTGTTATTTACTTAATGTCAATTTACTAAAACTAAAAAATCGTCTATCCAAAGAAATTCTGAATACAATACAATACAATACTTTATTTATTTATTTATGTATTTATTGTAAAGCCAGATTGCAGGTACTCCACAACATAAGAAAAAATTAAGAACAAACAGAAATTACAGCTAAAAAGATATTAAAATATATGATTACAATTAATTTTTTTTTAAATTATCTAAGAACTATGAGCTGTCAAAGTGAAGCTTGCGAATTTGCTTAATGAATTGTTTGCTGCCGGTCAGGATTCTGATATTGTTAGGTAAATAATTCCATTTTTTGGCGGCAAAATAACGCCAAGTCTTTAGGCCATTTTTGGTTGAATTTACTTTGGGCAAATTTAATTAGTAATCGCCCCTGAAATTATAATTAAAACTAGAAATACGTGTCTCGCAGAACCTCGCGAAGCTTGGGGGAGGATGCACTGCAAAATTTTAGTGATGTGGGAGAGAGAGATGGAATTTCTGATTTAAATGGAGAGGTCGGGTTGTTTGCTGGCAATGGCCCCAAAATTTAAAGTTGAGACATTTTCGTTCCTTGTCTCTTCCACTTAACTTGTACTTTGTGCCCTGTCTTCCTAAAATAAAATAAATGAGAGCTGGTGCTGGTCAGTTTTGGGTTTTGAGCTGTGGGTCGCTGTAACTGCTATGGGACTGGGTACCAAACGATCCTCAGGCCCTTCCTCTCCCCCCCCCCCCCCCTCCCCCCCCCCCCCCCCCCCCCCCCCCCCCCCCCCCCCCCCCCCCCCCCCCCCCCCCCCCCCCCCCCCCCCCCCCCCCCCCCACCCGCATCTATCTTCACTAATTTTTGTCAAAAGGAAAATTGTTCTGAAAGTGGATGTATAAGTACTGTTGTAGACATGGGTCCAGGACAATATGCAGTGGTATTTTGTTTATTTTGATTGTCTCAATTAAATTCCATTTTTGAAGCTTGTGAGTGCTATCTCCCAAATTAACCTGTTCCCTTTAGATACTGCTATAGTTTTTGTTCTATATACTGGGTATCAAATAATTGGTAACCCACTTCTCTATTTGCTTGAATAGTTGAGATCACAGGAGGTTACTATGTTGATGTACATTCTCCTTATTGGTTTCAATACAGTTCACATAGCCATATAACTATAGTGAATTTGTAATCAATTTCCACAGACAACTCATGTT
The DNA here is from genome assembly GCA_024195265.1 of Dendrophyllia cribrosa. Taxonomy (NCBI): domain Eukaryota; kingdom Metazoa; phylum Cnidaria; class Anthozoa; order Scleractinia; family Dendrophylliidae; genus Dendrophyllia; species Dendrophyllia cribrosa. The sequence goes on from JAJLRJ010000004.1 coordinate 2,020,175, forward strand.
GAAGGTGATGAGGTTCTCAATTTGCATAATCTATGTACTTGCTAGTACACTGATATTGTGAGGAGATTTAAAATACTGATCACTGTTCCAATAATAAATGTGAAGCAGTAATGTTGTGTCATGTGTTTACCTACATGTATACAGTTGCTACACATTAGCTGGTCATGATTGCTAACAGAAAGCTATTTTTTCCTAACAAAATATTTTTATCCAAATTGTAAACAGAAATTCTCCTTACTAAACCATTCGAATGTTATTTCTTATTGAACTATTTTATGAAGAATGCTGTAAACTCAAGATACCGTATATGTATACAAAGCACATTTCACTCAGTTCATTCACAAACAATGCTACATCATGTAAATGTTGTATATTTGGGAAATAATTTCCACCTGTGTGATCTGTAGTTTTGATCATTTATCTGTAGTTTTGATCATTTAAAAAGTTCCTTAGTGACCTTAGTGAGAATATCAAAAAACATCAAATTACAGTGTGTACTAAGAGAAATATTTTTCAGTGTTCGATTATCCTCTCAGTAGTTTAGCCACTTAAAATCTTCTTTTTTTTTGCAAAAGCCGGTGATTTGAGTTACATTTCCTAATCGCTCTTCTTCTCTGAGTCTTTCCTGTAATCAGTGTTTGATTTTCCCTACCGTATCAGGTATGAAAGATATTCGTCACGAGTATTTAGCTGATCGTGTAATTCCTGCCGCCTCTCGTTGCGTCCACAAACAGAATCATTTTGTCCAACACTTCCAGTCGGTGTCTCCTCTCCTGATCGGTTTCGTTCAGAATTCTAATGGCGGCATTTTGTCAAGGCGTTTGAACCTAGTCAAACGGTGTGCCTAGGCTGTTCGAAGTCTTTGTAATCTATGCTCTCGTTGTCTCTTCGTTGCTCGATCGCGCTGAATTTCAAGTCACCGTTCAGTGGAGTTTCGGTGGTTAATTTTCTCGGACAAGGATTTCCAGCCACTTGTTGAATTCAGCGTTGTTGTGTTTGCTGTTCTTTCTCATTTGCATCAGAAATTGGTTGTGTTTCACCTAAAGTAAGCATTTTTAATACACTGGGTAAACGGCCGCCGGCACGGCCGCCATGAATAAACATGAGAGTGCGCCATTGTCAGCGGTCGCGATTTTTGTTGCCAGACAACTGCAGGACACCATCAAGTATATATATATATATATATATATATATATATATATATATATATATTTTTTTTTTTTTTTCGCTCGAATTCACGCGGCTCAGCTCCCGAGGGACGACAAATTTGTTAACCTCGCTTCGCGAGGAATGACGGAGCGATATTAAATCCTTAACACTGGATTGAGCTCTATCATTAAGGCACTTGTCTATAGTTAGAATCATATCTTGTATTCTACGACTTTCTAAATGACATTCACAACACATATGACAGGGTGAACCTTTTTTTTTTGTTTCACGATCGTGCGTGCGGCATTATTATTTACGAATTATTACTTGTGTACAAGTAATAATCGTCCCGCAAAGCTCGCGCGTACTTAATGTGAATTAGATCTCGGATTAATTCGTAAGGGTTGCTGTTGTTTATTGCATCGGTTGTGAAGGATTCTTGGGGGGGGGGGGGGGGGGGGGGGAGGAGAGAAGGGGGGAGGCTGGGAAGAGAGTTATAAAATTCGTGCTCCAAGAAGGGGCAGGTTTTATTAGACGTAGGGGGAGGGAGTTAACTAAGGATTTACGGTAAATTTAACTTGATGGTCCCCTAGAATCGTTTTGTTTTAGAGATCCTGAACATCTATTTGTAACAGTTGCCTATTAACTGTAGCTTTCTTAGTATGTTCTCCTTGTCTCTTTAGGCTAACGATATTCAAAGGATTTTGCAAACACTTCCCGTTGCAAGAGAAGAGGAGGGGAAGGTGCATTTTCTCATTTTGTCAAATGCAGTTCTAATATAAATTTTAGTAAATGCCTTATGTACTTTGCGCTTGGCCATATTCCCCGCCTGGAGTAAAGGAACTAAGCAGTATATACTTTGCGCAGTTATTCGTCTTACTTTATCCAAGCTTTTCTAGCCTGGTAAAAAACTATCAATAATAGTTAATACAACAATGACAACTTTACTCATGCACAGATAAATACAGTCACACATGCTTGCCAACCGATATTGCCGAAGGGTCTCGAAAGAGTCGTTGCCCGCACTCAAAAGAAATAGATGACTCGCTCAGGCTACGGATCTTCCTTTTATTGACCAAATGCGTTGTTGCATTTGAAGCTTGCGCTCCAATTTACAGTCATCTCAAAATTCGAAGGAAGTTAGTAAAAGAAAAATTATTGGATGTTGATTTAGTTCTTTAAGATGATATGTTTAGCATAATTTACAGTCAATCGCACCAATCTTCTTTCAGTTTCTGATGTTTCTTCTGGATCTTCAAGGCGAACCAAAAGGTCTTTCCATTGGAGGACTGGTGGTCATCACCAGATCTCTTTCTCTAACGGTAAACTAACGATATGTATTTTTGTCCTTTGTTATAGCATAGATCATGATTATCTTTTTCAATTTGTGTTTTTTTGTGTTTTCTGTCTGGCGTTGTAAAATAAGAGCTAAGTATCTTTGCAAGTGCTTGGTTTGGAATTTGAACAATTCGACGATTCAATAGATTGTTTTAAAGGGACATGAAATAGCAAAATTTCGCATAGCTTATTTCCATGTTATATCGCCATGACCAAATGCCACCAGAAATACAACTTAAATGGATAGAAAGGTCTTATAGAGCAAAACATAAGCAGTAGCTATAGTCTGGAAATAAAGTGCATGATTGCAAAGATGGAAGTCGTGGATTACAGTTCATCAAATTTGATTTCTTGACCTCCTGACTTTCCTAGTCGTTATTTTGTCTCTTAAGTTAATATTTTTGGTTTGCTCTTGGCGATTTTTCTTCTTATTTCAAGAAATTGTAATGTGATTGTAATGTGATTTTTTATTTATTTATTTATTTGTTTCTAAAAGCACCCGCCTCGATTAGCTTGATGCTACCTGCGGGTGCCTATAATTTTGAAAATAATTTATTTGTTTAATAAAAGATTGATTGATTGATTGATTGATTGAGACAGTAAAGCAAACTTAAGGCAAGCTCCCGGCCATAATCATGAAAACACGCGGCATATCAGTCCGGACAATTTCCCTTTAAGCGTAGTCCTGGCCAAACGAATTCAACAACGCTCAACATTTGAATTCAGACGATGTTGAAAGGGGCAGGTAAACGAATGCAATATTGATGTTCACACCTGGAAACAAAAGAAACTTAGAAATTGACTTTGCTCGCCGCAAGTAGACTCAGTTAGTTAGAGCATCCTTCCTTCTTTTGCAGAAGATGATGCGTTCCATTACCGTCGGTAACTTTCTGTGTCCCATACTCAGCTATGCTCGTGGCATACTGAACATTACATCCTTCTTATAACAAAAGAAATGTTCAAAGATTCAACATTCATTATGATCGCTCAACGTTGAAACACGATGTTAAATTCATTTTTCCAGGACTTTAGTAGCACGGCTGGGATTTATTATGGCACTAGAAATTATATGTTCCAACATAATTCTAAATCTTTTTACTATTTTATTATTTTTCAGTTGGTCGGAGTCATCATATCTTATTTTGCTGTTATGCTGTCGTTGCCAAAATAGGCGTAAATGACAAACGATTTTGCAAGTTAATGTAAATAATACACATTTTCACAATTTCAAAACAGCCAGCTAGGAAATATGGCGCACTGGTGGAGTCACTGCGAATGAATATATGATCTATGAAGAACTAATAGAAACGTTTGAATGCAGAGTTCTACACAACGCGCAAATTAATAAAATGCACTGGAGCCAGACGTCACTTGAAGTGTAATAACACAAACTGAATGCAAGGCTGGCTGGCTTTACGGCAATGGCTGATATATTTAGTGGCCAATGAAAACCTTCTTAAAGACATTGTTACAGGAGTCTGATAGTCCGGTTCCAAAGCTTAAGAAGATGCCTGCTGTGAAGTATACTTTAAATACTTTTTGTTGATAAACTCACCTTTAAGAACATCCAACGAATTCTGCAGAAAGCAGTTCGGAAGGCGAAGTAGACTGTAGTTTTCTTAAAGGGGAAGTATCACGGGGATTTGGTGTCATTTCAAAAAGCAAAAAATGTTATTGTATGATCTGAAACCGCGAAATAAAGCTCCATGGTGTGATAAATTATCACAAAATATATCAAAACTGTCGATTAGTGTCTCTGGTCATAGACGGACTGGGTCTCAATGAAATACAACTTGAAAAAAATTAGCCTAATCTTTTTCAAGTTACCACATTTTCGTCTCCAAATGGACTAGAACAGACCGTAATCTGTCTCTCTTTCAAGAATTGGTTTGATTTCACGCTCTTGGTGTTTTAGTATTACTTTGTAAATAAGTAAAGGTATTGTAAAATGATTTTGACCAAAAAACATCAAAATTCCCGTGATACTTCCTCTTTAACTAATATGTCGCATCAAACTTTCGTAACGTTGGAAAATTTAACGCCTAGTAAATTTTCTGCCGAAGCAAAAAGCAAAAAGGTCAAACTGTATTATTTAGTTTTCACACAGTTACCTTTAACTGGCACTAAAATTATATGAAAAAACAGTATTACGCCACTCCAAGCGTTACGTTCTCATAAACTTTATTTGTTTACAGTTGTTTGATTAAATAATGTAAATAAATTACTTGGATGTAATATTGAAACAATACATGCAAAGGCCATCATCAACCCTCGGTCGTACACCCCGCCCCCTCCCCCCCTTTAAGGTTTTTCTCCGATATTATCAAGACCATTTATGGTAAGCACATGCCGTCTTCAGTAGCTGTTTATTTATCCTTGAGATACATTTTGGTAAAGTTTGGTGACAACTGGTTGCTATGGAAACGAGATATGATTTCATAAGTAGCATGAGGTCAAGCCATTTTTTAATACAAATGCGCGTTTTTCACCTTTTTTGGTGAAAAGACATATAAAATGCTACAAAAGCATTTAAATGTTTAATTGTATGTTATTTTTAAACTCTAAAACTATTTTGGAATTTCCGCATTTTTCCGAAAAATTTGAATTTTTAGTAAAATCTAAGATGGCCGCCATCTTGGCAGCCATTTTGGATGACGTCACGGACCTCCAGCAGCGCGACAACCCATACTATTTACTTTATCTTGTAGAGCACATCACAGGCTATCTATTAGACGTAAAATATTTCCGAAATATATTGGAAATATTGGTGGGGGTATAAGTTTGCGTGTACGTCCGGGGGTTAATACTCTCTTTTTAAGATACATGTATATAGCATACCGGTAGAAGACATTTTAAAACATAGGTCCGCAATGCGAACTTGTTTCTATTGCAAGGTACGTAGATGACGTGATTTTCATCTAACCATCCATGGTGTAGCCTACATCTCCGGTTAAGTCCGGTGGTTTATTTTGCCTGTGATACTTTTTATGGTGTGGTGTTGTAATAATTATTGTATTTGGTGCATGCAGCAGTTATGTAATTGCGTTTTGAACAAATTTCTCTATAATTAATGGAATGGAACTTTTAAAAGTCAGGACCCTGGTTTCCCCTCTCTAAAATCTTTTCATGCAGAATTATGGAGTTTTTGGTTTTGTGTATGTTGCAGAAATTATGGAAAGTCATACATCAAGAATTTCCCTAAAAAGGAATGCATGCACGTGCAGAAATGGGTATATGTTGTAGTTCAATTTTATCCTTGTTTCAATTTTTATTTTCCGTTGTTCTATTCTATTCTATGTTAATATATGATAATGAATATAAAACAAAGCAAAATGAAATTTTGAACCAAGAATAAAATTTAACTTTAACATATACATGTAGCAGGAAAAACAAAAAGGACCAGCAGAAACGGTTGAATAATTACTCAAAATTAATGCTTTATTAAGATTAACTCAAGTATTTAGTGTCATTGACGCTATAAAATGACATTGCAGTGTAACTGAATTACTAATATTATTCAAACAAAAGCAATGAACTGAAACAGAACAAGTTATACAATACTAACAATAGCAAACAGAATCACTTTTACAACGCTATCGCTAGCAATTAACAATTATTGGATTCGGTTTTCGCATGATAGCGATAATTATCAAGGCCTCAGTTTGTGTTATCCGCCTCAGCCTTCGGCTTCGGCAGATAACACAAACTTTGGCCTTGATAATTATCGCTATCATGCGAAAACCGAATCCAATAATTGTTTTATTATGCATATTCCTGAGCTGCACTTGTAAAGACAAGAGCGCGCACAAAAAAGTGATCAATGCACAGCAGTCAACTTGTAAGTAAACAACTTACGTCACTTCTGCATGCATAAAACTATTGTCTGTAGGTATGACGTCTCTTCTACATATATAAAATTCATTGTCTGTAGGTATGACGTAACAGAAACAGCAAGCAATAATTAGCTGCGTGCTTATAGCCAATCAAAATCGAGCTAGTGACACCAATGTATAATAATAATCATTAAACTGTAGAGAGGTGATTTACACAATGCCATGAATAAAATTATTTACATCTGCACATGATGCAATTTAACAGAATGAGTATACCTCTATAACAGGACGCGAGACTTAATAACAGAACAAATGAATTCAAAAATTGAATTCCCAAGGATGCGTGACACTTATAAACAAGAATTTGAAATAGAAATGAACATATTGGAAAAATAAAATAAAATGTTTTGAGAAAGTGTCAAGTTAGTTTCTTCAACAAGACTCATAGCCTGTAACAGAACTAGTAGTAATCATGGACTACGGGAGTACGCTCGAGAGCACTAGTAAAACGTCAAATTACTGCAACATTTTCCAAAAACGAGGTCAAGCTGCGTACCAGTTCTGACCGAGACAAGCCCCTGAAAGAAATGAAAGGGGGGGGGGGGGGACACCAAGATTAACCTTGTACTTTATACAAGTAATCTACAAGGGTAGCATACTAGTGCTTTCAGTAAGGTACACACAGTGAAAGTTACAATATTACATGCCTGCCAATTGGTGGACAAATACATAACGCAATCCCACTATCAATGAAATAACTAGATAGGTACACTTTAAGCGAGTAAATCCCTTTTAAGATTTAAAAATCTAACATTAACTCTCTTGTAAGAATTCCTTCAAATGAAAGAGCTCACATCAGTATAAAATAACAACTATGTACAATATTAAATAATACTAAAAGTTACAAAATTACAATAAAAAATACACGATGTTCGAGATAATATTACATCATCAAATATTGTATATAATAAAATAAAAAACCGAAAAAAATATAAAAGACCGAAAAAAATTAAATTTTCAAGCAAATAACCAAATAAAATCCCCACTTTCCATAGAAGCAGCTTTAATTGTGTTAGTCTGTTTGAGACTATAAACTGAACACAAACGCGAATGCTAGCATATGACAATAAGTGGATTTCCAATGCTTACCTTTCCGTTGACTTTTGATTCGTATATCAAAATAACTGTCAAAGTAGCCACAGTAGCCAACAGCCATACTAAGTCAAAAATAAGGAACGTAATTGTGCCTTTTTGAGGATGATTTACAATGTTATAAAATGTAAAACAGATAAACGGAATATTCGAACCGACAATATTAAACAAGAAGAAGATGGAAAAGCATACGGTCGGCAAATTCGTAATCTCACAAAGCATTTGATGCTCCATCATCAACGATAGGACATCCATAGCTGACTTTCTGTTGTGCGGATCATCAAAAAACGATTCCACGATTAAGCATGTGAGACAAAAAAAAAAAAAACAGTGGAAGCAACCAACCAAACACGGGAACCAATCACGAGCAAGAGTAAATAAGTTATCCTAAAACCAAGCCATGCATTTCAAGGTTCAAAAGTCCCGAGATTTACATCCAACTTTATCTCGATCATAATTACACATACCACGGTACACACAAGAAAGAAAAAAAACATCATCAAATATGTTTAATTTTAGATCGGACTTTTTCCATCTTAACATTATCAATGTGGACATCGATTAACTTGCAACGACTTTTTTTAAAGCGAGATTCCCTTGCATCTGTTAAAGGCAGCACAATCAGGCAAATTGTCCCATTAAGTGCAACCAAGAGGCACCACATGAAGAACGTCCCAATCATATAGAAATCATCCCCAAAGAACATGCAGACCAAAGCCATAGCGGCATTAAACCATAAGCCAGCAACTACAAAACCACAATATAATCTAGAACTAATAAATAACTTGGTTTCCTGAGAAAAGCAGAGCATTGTGAAAGACGGTTCAATTTCACATTTCCAAAATATATTCCAAAAAACTTCGTCACTTTTAGCATCGGACTGTATACCTTCCACCGCTTACAGAAACTCCTTGTTAACGCCTTCCTTTTGACTTGACTCAGCAAATGAAGTATCACCCATTCATGGTTGCCCTGGGTTTGACACTAGGGAAATAATGGCACTGGAACGCATGCTTCATTAGGTTTTACCCGAGAAGACATGTTTACGCTTAGAAAAATAGCCTGTTCCAGGCGTTTAGATAGTGGGGAAGGCGCGAATAGTCGGGGAAGGCGCGAAGAAAAGCGAGCAAAAAAAAAAAAAAACAGCGGGAATCGCTCGCTTTATTTCACGCCTTCCCCAACTATTCGCGCTTTTCCCACTATCTGAACGCCTGTAACAGGCTGTTGGAAAAATATCTTACAACTGTTCCTACTAATCAACTGCAAATATAATTGATGACTTGTTCTTGTGTTCGGTATGAAAGTATCAATAATTAATGTGTGTTTGTTGCACTCCGCTTGAGACAACAAGTCATTTTCATTATTTAACGACCTGTTTCCATTGCAAAACCAGATCACAAATAACGTATATATGAAGACGATGGAATCAGAAAGGAAGACTTACATATAATGATGCATAACGAGATGTATAAAAATCCTAATAATTGATAAAAGCAATCTAGCGTTTACCAATGTTTTAAGAGTTAAAAGGACATCTGTTTTTTCTCACCATACCATATATTAGTAATAACTATTGTTTTTCATTCAGCCGTAAGAGTCAAAACACAAGCAGTTTTTACTTATTAAAACATAATAAAAGTAAACACTATTTTCTGTGATGAACATAAACCATAAGTCATTTTTCATCTTCATTTCCTCGACAAGGGCAGCATAAAAGCAAAGTAAGAAAATAATAAAAAATATAATTAACATGATTTTGTTTTGTTTGTTTTTTCTCTTCTTTTATAATAAATAAAGTTCAGCTACTTTACCGACCGTCAAAGGTTACGAAAAACAACATATCATTACATTACAATTAAATGAAAAGTTGGACCAATATTGAGAAGAAACCAGTTTGGTTTCTGACCATTCATACATAAATAATGGCGATTTAAATTACATTTGCAAGTCACATTTGACTTAAATCAAGAAGAAATTTCAATAAATTTATGTCGGAATGAATTACAAATAATGCTTGGATATTTTAAATGCACCTTAAAAGGTGCATTTGACAATTTCAAATACAATACGCAAAAACAACTTCGAAATTTGCTTGCAGATGAAAGTTTTCCTTTATTAGAGAACGGAACGTTATTTAGGGACCTCCTGCAAATATATTATCACAATATAAAATTAAAATGAACCACTACCAATATTTTTTTATCTCACGAGTTGTATGATTCTTAATGTCACATAGATCGAATGGGAAGGGGATTCAAAATGTGTAAATCAAATTTTGACACAACACAGCCTGCAGAAAATAAAATAAAGCAGAAAATAATTACAATTTTAATTATAATACGTTCGTTCATTTAAACTGACAGGAAAAAATACGTAGGCAGCAAAAAAATCAAAAAAAAATCAAGGAAACAATAAAAGCCTTTTTTAGCTGACAAGAACTTAGTAGAGTTGCACATTAGTGTCATATTTTGGCTCTAAAAATGAGAATAGGAGCACAAACTATTCGTTCTAACAAAACAGTCTAAATAACCGTTATTTCATGACTATATTTATCATCAGTTTGGATTGGGAAAAACTGAGACAAAAGCTTTTGTATTTCAGCTGGCATTAAATTTAAACACCAAAACATAAAAGTCATTATGAACTAGCAAGAGCTATTAATATAAGTGGAATAGAAACAAAGGCAGTAGTTCAAAATTAATCTTTGCATAGAAAAGTCATAACGAGAGTTAACCTCATATCGTTTGCAACTCAATTTTGTGTTATTGTACTGTGATGGTTATTTGAACGTAAAAATGCCTTCTTCTCGAATGCATCCTAACGAAACGTGCGTTGTCGAGATCGATAATATTTCAATGCAATCAACTACTGGCAATGGTTCGTCGGAAGAAACAATTCAAAACGAAGGAAACGTAAACGGAGAACTGCTGAAAGCCATCGAAGGAGTATACAGTCCGGTACTTAAACTGATGAAGCTGTTTGGAGCATACTTTGGAGATACGACTTTCAACCGTTTGGCGCACAACGCTGGTCCTTGGAGAAAGGAGAGTTATATTCCCCGGTTTTATTGTTGCCTTGTGGTTGTTGGTGTGTGGTTTAATTTCGCTAAGCCTGTCGTCAGTTTTTTATATGGGGGTGATATCTATTTACTATTGATATTAACTGCATGGTCACTTTTGGTCGCACTAAACGGGACGACGTTCTTGATAGTACTGCCTTTAACACATAAGAGAAAATCTCGTTTTGAAAACTTCCTTCGCACTATATCCACTATCCATCCAGAAAAGGCATATTTAGAAAAGGTGAAAGCTAAGGCCAGAATACATATAATGATTTTCATTACAATGTTTATAATAACTATGACATGTATAATCGTAAGCAATTTAATGTTGGATATAAACCTCGATGTTGAGCCTTGGAATCAGATGTGGTCTGGTTTAAGAATCTTTTATTTAATCTTCATGGCGTTTGGTTCTGGTTATTGGTTGCTACCATTTACTTTCTTTTGCATTACATGCTTAATACTTGAAGCACTTTTCGATGGCTTGCACAAACAAATATCACTGTTAGATTCAAGTGCAATCGATGTGATAAAAATCAGAAAGAAACATCGCAAATTGTGTGAAGTTGTTGAGCTTGCCGACCGCATGCTTTCCGCTCTTCTTCTTGAGATTGTTGCTTTTTTAATCCCAGTAATTTGCTTTAATTTTTACCAAGCGGTAAATTTACCTGATCACAACAAACTTTCGATCCTTATGGCCACTCTCTTCTGGCTCCTGTCCAACTCAGCCATGTTAGCAGTTATTACGACATTTGGATCTAGAGTCAACGAAAAGGTAAGCAACGCTTTGTTTTGGTAGGCAAATAGTTAGCTTTTTATCTATTTACATTTGTAAGAATGTACATGAAGGATATAAATCATACATGTATGTGATAATTGAAATCACGGAGCATTTCTGACCTTCTATACCTTTCAGTCGTTATCTGAATCACTTTTTATCGATTTATCCCTAAATGACCTAGTTTTTGTCGCCTTCTTGACTGTTATTTACTTAATTTAAATTTACTAAAATAAAACATTCGCCTAGCCAAGTAAACTGAGTGACATTCATAACACATATGAAAGGATGAATTATATTTTGATCAATAAAGTGCTTCACGATCGCGCGACATTACGAATTATTACTTGAATGTTTTAAAATTTGTTTTACTTGTTTTAAAATTTGTGCTCCAAGAAGGCGGCAGGTTTTATTAGACGAAGGGAGAGGGGTTAACAGAGGATTTACGGTAAATTTAACCTCATAATCCCCTAGTATCCTTTTATCATTAAGTGGTCCTGTAAATCTATTTGTAACAGTTGCCTATTAACTGCAGCTTTCTTGGTATGTTCTCCGTTTCTTCTTAGGCTAACGATATTCAAAGGATTTTGCAAACACTTCCCGTTGTAACAGAAGAGGAGGGAAAGGTGTTTCTTTAATTTTGTCAAATGCAGTTCTAATATAAATTTTAGTAATTGACTTACGTACGTTGCGCCTGGCCCTATTCCCCTTTGGAGTACTTTGCGCAGTTATTCGTCTTACTTTATCCAACCCTTTCTAGCCTGGTAAAGAACTATAATAGTTAATACAACAACAACAACCACAACTTTACTCATGCACAGATAAATACAGTCACACATGCTTGCCAACCGATACTGAAGACTCTAGAAAGAGTCGTTGCACGCACGTAAAAAAAATAGAAGATGACTCGCTCAGGCTACGGAGTCGTCCTTTCATCGACCAAACAGTGGTTGCATTTGAAGCTTGCGCTCCACTTTACAATCATCTCAAAATTCGAAGGAAGTTAGTAGAAGAAAAATTGTTGAATGTTGATTTAGTTCTTTAAGATGATATGTTTAGAATAATTTACAGTCAATCGCACCAATCTTCTTTCAGTTACTGACGTTTCTTCTGGATCTTCAAGGCGAACCAAAAGGTCTATCCATTGGAGGACTGGTGGTCATCACCAGATCTCTTTCTCTAACGGTAAACTAACGATATGTCTTTTTTTTTCCTTTGTTATAACACAGATCGTGATTATCTTTTTCATTTTTCAGTGTTTTTTTTTTGTGACCTCATTTCTGTCTGGCGTTGTAAAAGAAGAGCTTAGTATCTTTGCAAGTGCTTGGTTTGGAATTTGAACACTTCAACGATTCAATAGATTGTTTTAAAGGGACAGGAAATAGCAAAATTTCGCATAGTTTATTTCTATGTTTTATAGCCAAATGCCACCAGAATACAACTTATATGGGTAAAAGGTGTTATAGAGCAAAACATAAGCAGTAGTCTGGAGATAAAGTGCGGGATTTCAAGGTTGGAAGTGGATTACAGTTCATCAAAATTGATTTCTTGACCTCCTGACTTTCCTAGTCGTTTATTTTGTCTCTTAAGTTAATAATATTTTTTTGGTTTTCCTTCATCTGTCTTGGCGATGTTTCTTCTTATTTCAAGACAGTAAAGCATTAACTTAAGGCAAGCTCCAGGCCATAAACACGGTATATCAGGCCATAAACACGGTATATCAGCCGTGACAGTTTCCCTTTAAGCCTAGTCCTGGCCAAACGAATTCAACGACGCTCAACATTTGAATTCAGGTGATGTTGAAAGAGGCACCTAAACGAATGTAATATTGATGTTCACACCTGGAAACAAAAGAAACCTAGAAATTGACTTTGCTCGCCACAAGTAGGCTCAGTTGATTAGAGCATCCTTCCTTCTTTTCCAGAAGGTGATGCGTTCCATTACCGTCGGTAACTTTCGAATTCTGTGTCCCATGCTCAGCTATGCTCGTGGCATTCTGAACATTACATCCTTCTTATGACAAAAGAAATGTTCAAAGATTCAACATTCATTATGATCGTTCAACGTTGAATTACGATGTTAAATTCATTTTTCCAGGACTTTAGTAGCACGGCTGGGATTTATTATGGCACTAGAAATTATTTGTTCCAACATAATTCTAAATCTTTTTACTATTTTATTATTTTTCAGTTGGTCGGTGTCATCATGTCTTATTTTGCTGTTATGCTATCGTTGCCAAAATAGGCGTAAATGACAAACGATTTTGCAAGTTAATGTAAATAATACACATTTTCACAATTTAAAAACAGCCAGCTAGGAAATATAGCACACTGGTGGAGTCACTGCGAATGAAGATAAGATCTATTATATGAAGAACAAACGTTTGAATGCAGAGTTCTACACAACGCGTAAATTAATAAAATGTACTGGAGCCAGACGTCACTTGAAGTGTAATAACACAAACTGAATGCAAGGCTGGCTTTACGACAATGGCTGATATTTTTACTGGCCAATGAACACCTGCTTAAAGACATTGTTACAGGAGTCGGATAGTCCGGTTCCAAAGCTCAAGAAGATGCCTGCTGTGAAGTATACTTTAAATACTTTTTGTTGATAAACTCACCTTTAAGAACATCCAACGAATTCTGCAGAAAGCCGTTCGGAAGGTTTTAGTAGACTGTGGTTTTCTTAACTAATATGTCGCAACAAACTTTCGTAACGTCGGAAAATTTAACGCCTTAAGTGTTTTCCTTGGGATACAATTTGTATTTTAGGTTAAGAAATAAGGTCAGCTAGGATTATGGGTAAGAAATAAGGTCAGCTAGGATTATGGGTAAGAAATAAGGTCAGCTGGGATTTAAGGAAAAGTGAGAGCAGCTGGTAAATTTTCTGCCGCTAAAATATTCAGCTAAAAGAAGCAAAAATGTCAAACTGTATTATTTAGTTTTCACACAGTTACCTTTAACTGGCACTAAAATGATATGAAAAAAAAAACAGTGTCACGCCACTCCAAGCGTTACGTTCTTATAAACTTTATTTGTTTACAGTTGTTTAATGAAATATTAATGTAAATAAATTACTTGGATGTAATATTGAAACAATACATGTAAAGGCCATCATCAACCCTCGGTCGTATAGGGGGTGGGGGGAGAAGGAAGAGAAAGTGTCAGGTTAATTTCTTCAACAAGACTTATACACCAATTTCATAATGGCGGCTGATTTATTTATTCTTTTATATGTATGTTAATTAGCCTCACCGGCCTCGTTTTAGAGTAAACATTGTTTTGAATTTTGCACACGCCAACGAGGCCGGTGAGGCTAATTAACATACATATAAAAGAATAAATAACTCGGCCGCCATTATGAAAGTGGTGTACAGCCTGTAATAGAACTAGTAGTAATCATGGATTACGGGAGTACGTTCGAGAGCACTAGGAAAACGCAAAATAAATGAGCGGGGGGGGGGGGGGGGGGGGGGGGGGAAGGGTGGAGGGGAGACACCAAGATTAAAATTGTACATTATACAAGTAATCAAGTAATCTACAAGGGTAGTATTCTAGTGCTTTCAGTAAGGTACACACAATGAAAGTTACAATATTACATGCCTGCCAATTGGCGGACAAATACGTAACGCAATCCCACTATCAATGAAATAACTAGATAGGTATACTTTAAGCGAATAAATCCCTTTTAAGATTTAAAATTCTTACAGTAACTCTCTAGTAAGAATTCCTACAAATAAAAGAACTACTTTTTATTTGACCGGCCTGAATTTGAACATGTTTAAATGTGTTTGTTAAATATGTCTTAAATATGTATATAATTGAACCCTATTCGGCCTAGAGGGGTGGGGGCACAAAGTGCCCACGCTAACTTTCAACATTCATAACTTCTTTAATATGTATTCAAACGCCATCAAACTTTGTGACTTTTCCTAAAATTTATCTGGTAACAATTTCATGACAATTTTTTGATCACGTGACTTGACGTTTCCATGACAACAAAATTTTGTAATTTTGTTTTTTGTGGGAAATTTGCATATTTATACCTTTGAATGAAGAAAAACAATGTTTATTGGTATAACTTTTGTAGTTTTACGTCATTTAGCGTTTATTTATTGGTTTTGATTAATTTTGCGTCTATTTGGACGGTTTTTAAGAGGTTTTAAAAAAATTTAGAAATCCAAGATGGCGGATCCAAGATGGCGGCCGTATTACTAATTCCTAATAACTACGTCAAATGACGTCATCGTTCCATTATGCGGACCGCAAAGGAGAGTACTATGTACTATGTACCCTCTAGGTTTCATTGTCATGGCCTTAATGTTCTCAGGAACTCAAAAAAAGCCCAGGCCGAATAGGGTTAAATAAGTTATTATTCCCTGTATATTTATTTGTTTTGTAATATAATTACTGCGCTTCTGTCTCGAAAAGGTGGAGTGCTGACAGCCGGTGTAGGTTACTTCGTGATTTACTGTGTGATGTTTACATATAAGAAAGCTTTGTTGTTGTTGTTCTTGTTGTTGTTTGAATTGTTGCCTTTGTACATTGTTATTTTGGCAAGGACACGAGAACAGCACAGTATGAGATAATAAGTCCAACAATCTGAAAAATGGAAAGTAAAAATTTATATATCTTAAAATTTCATCTAAATAAACCACAGAAAAAATACTATTTATACAAAATAATAGATGACAAAAATTATTCGCAGTATCACACGATACCCATGCAGGCTTATTTTTCAGAGTAGGCCATGCAATCAAACGCCCTATTTTACCAATCGCTCAAGATCGTTTTTCGTTTTGCTATGATTGCTTTCTTTCCTTAAGTGTAGATTTTGGATTGATTGATGTTTAAACGTGCAACACTGAAACACAAATGTAGTTTACCGTTAGAGAAAGAGACTTTGTAATGATGGCCAACGATCCAATGGAGAGACCCCTTTGTTCACTTTGAAGGTCCAGCATAAACAAGATAAGCATCAGTAACTGAAAAGAAACAAACAAAAAAACTTGATACTGTTTTCTATTTACTGCTGTATTTCATGTGGTCTGTCGCTGTTTTATAATAGTTAATAAGCTTTAACCCTATTCAGCCTGGGCTTTTTTTGAGTTCCTGAGCCTGGGGGGGGGGGGGGGGGGGGGGGGGGGGGCTCATTGTGCCCCCCCCTTCGTAACGTCAAGAACATTAAGGCTAGGACAATGAAACCTAAAATGAAACTGTCTCCTTTGCTGTTCGCACAATGGAACGATGACGTCATATGACGTAGTTATTATGTAATTAGTTATACGGCCGCCATCTTGGATCCGCCATTTGGGATTTCTGAAATTTTCTAAAACCTCTTAAAAACCGTCCAAATAGACGCAAAATTAATCAAAACCAATAAATAAACGCTAAATGACGTAAAAATACAAATGTTATACCAATAAACATTGTTTTTCTTCATTCAAAGGTATAAATATGCAAATTTCAAAAAACATGGTTGTCAAGAAGCTAGTCATGGTTGTCAAGTTATGAATGTTGAAAGTCAGCGCGGCACTTTGTGCCCCCCCTCCCCTTACCCCCCCCCCCCCCCCCCCCCCCCCCCCCCCCCCCCCCCCCCCCCCCCCCCCCCCCCCCCCCCCCCCCCCCCCCCCCCCCCCCCCCCCCCCCCCCCCCCCCCCCCCCCCCCCCCCCCCCCCCCCCTCCTCCAGGCCGAGTAGTGTTAAGGTGTTTGGCAGTTTCGTAAGTCAACAATAAAAAATTAGGTTTGATTTGTGTATACTTTTACTTCTACCCGGATATCTTCGATGTTTTTCTCCATTCAAAAGGCATCAAGAATAAGCGAAAAAAAAATATTTTCTTAGTCAGACATGTAAACATTCCTACACGTCATTTGACCGTATTAACGGGGTTTTATTATAAGAAAATGCGCGTTTCGCCGGGACAAAAAAAGTGACTGTAATAACGGGGTCCGCAGACCGTATTAACGAGGTGACCGTAAGGCGGGGTTCCACTGTACTAAATAAATATAACGGTACCTTTCCTTGTCCCTCTGTTGAAACAGGAAATATTTGCAGAATCCGTTGAAAACTGTGAACCTTAAATAAAGAACCGAAAATAATAAAACTTTCAAGTAAATAACCAAATCAAATCCATACTTTCGATAAAAGCAGCTTTGTGTTAGTCGGTTTGAGACTGTAAAGTAAACACAAACGCGAATTCTAGCATACGGCAATAAGTGGATTTCCAATGCTTACCTTTTCGCTGACTTTTGATCCGAATATCATAATAACTGTCAAAACAGCCACAGTAGCCAACAGCCATACCAAGTCCACAATAAGGAACGTAAGTGTGCTCTTTTGGGGAAGATTTACAATGTTATATAATGTGAAACAGATAAACGGAATATTAGAACCGACAATAACAAGAAGAAGATGGGAAAGCATGCGGTCGGCAAAATCAATAATCTCACAAAGCCTTTGATGCTCCATTATCAACGATGAGACATCCATAGCTGACTTTCTGTTGTGCAGATCATCAAAAAACGATTCCACGATTAAGCATGTGAGACAGAAAAACAACAGTGGAAGCAACCAAACACCGGAACCAATCCAGAGAAAGAGTAAATAAGTTATCCTAAAACCAAGCCATGCATTCCATGGTTTAACAGTCCCGAGATTTACATCCAACTTTATCTCGATCATAATTACACATACCATGGTACAAACAAGAAAGAAAAAAAACACCATCAAATACGTTTTCATTTTAGATCGGACTTTTTCCATCTTAACATTATCAGTGTGGATAGCGATTACCTTGCAAAGAAATTTTTTAAAGCGAGATTCCCTTGCATCTGTTAAAGGCAGCACAATCAAGCAAATTGTCCCGTTAAGTGCAACCAAAAGACACCACATGAAGAACGTCCCAATAATATAGAAATCACCCCCAAAGAACAAACAGACCAAAGCTATAGCGACATTGAACCATAAGCCAGCAACCACAACAACACAGTATAATCTAGAAATATAACTCGGTTTTCTGAAAGAAGCAGAGCATTGTGGAAGATGATTCAAAGTCACATCTCCAAAATATATTCCAAAAAACTTCATCGCTTTCAGCACCGGACTGTATATTCCTTCTACCGCTTGCAGAAAATCCTTGTTAACGCCTTCGTTTTGACTTGACTCAGCAAATGAAGTATCACCCATTCTTGGTTGCCCTGGGTTTGACACTAGGGAAATGTTGGCACTGGGAACGCATGTTTCATTAGGTTTTACCCGAGAAGACATGTTTACGCTTAGAAAAAGATCTTACAACTGTTCCTACCAATCAACTGCAAATATAATTCATGTCGTGTTCCTGTGTTCCGTATGAAAATATTAATTATGAATGTGTGTTTGTTTGCACTCTGCTTGAGACAAGTCATGTTTATTATTTAACGATCTGCTTCCATTGAAAAACCAGATCAAAAATTACGTATATACGAAGATGTTGGAATCAGAAAGGGCGACGTATTAGTAATCTGTTGATGCATAACGAGATGTATAAAAACACTAATAACTGATAAAAGCAATCTAGCGTTCACCAATGTTTTAAGAGTTAAAAGGACATCTGTTTTCCCCACCATGTCATATATATAAGTAATAACTATTGTTTTTCTATTCAGTCGTAAGAGAGTCAAAACAGAAGCAGTTTTTACTTACTAAATCAAAATAAAGGGTAACACTATTTTTTTGTGAACATCAAGTTATTTTTCATCTTCATTTGCTCGACAAAGGCAGCATAACAGCAAATTACGAAAGTAAGGAAAATATAATTAACAGGATATTTTTTGTTTGTTTTTTTTTCTCTTCTTTCATAATGAATAAAGCTCGGCTACCATACCGACTGTCAATGGTTGCGAAAAATAACATATCATTAGGATTAAATTGAAAGTTGGACCAATGTTGAGAAGAAACCAGGTTTCTGTTCCATTCACACATAAATTATGACGATTTTAATTACATTTGAAAGTCATATTTGACTTAAATCAAAAAGAAATTAAAATAAATTTTTGTCCGAATGAAAATGATGCTTGGATATTCATTTGCATTTCACAATTTCATATACTCAAAAAAAACTTTTGAGTATATTAGAGATCGGAACGTAATTTGGGGAACGGAATTTTGGGGACCTCCTGCAAATATATTATTATGATTAAAAATGAGAATGAACCACACCTTTTTTTGCATTAGTTGTATGATTTTTAATGAATTAAATATCAATGTTTTTATTTTTTTTTGCGTTAGTTATATACTCACATAGAATAGGACCGGAAATCAAAATACATTAATCAAATGTTGACACGACACAGCCTGCAGAAAATAATCATAATTATAATAAGCTCGTTCATTTAAACTGACAGAAAAAAGACGTAGGCAGCAAAAATAAAAACCAAACAAAAAACAAAACAAAACAATAAAAGCCTTTTTTTTGTAGCTGACAAGAACTTGTAAATCCATTTTCAGTTATATTAGTAGAGTTGCAAATAAGAGTCAAATAAGAGTCGTAACAGACCAAATAACCGTTATTTCTTGACTTTATTTATCTTTAGTTTGGATTGGGAAAACTGAGACAAGAGCTATTGTATTTCAGCTGGCACCAAATTTAAACACAAAAAAATAAAAGTCATTATGAACTACCAAGAGCTATCAATATAAGCAGAATGGAAACAAAGGCAGTAGTTCCAAATTAATCTTAGCATACGAAAGCCATAACGAGAGTTATAACCTCATATCGTTTACAACTCAATTTTGTGTTGTTGTACTGTGATGGAGAACTGACGTAAAAATGGCTTCTTCTCGAGTGCATCCTAACGAAACCTGCGTTGTCGAGATCAATAATATTTCAATGCAACCAACTACAAACAATGATTCATCGGGAGAGATAATTCAAAACGAAGGAAATGTAAACGGAGAACTGCTGAAGGCCGTCGAAGGAGTATACAGTCCGTTACTTAAACTGATGAAGCTGTTTGGAGCATACTTTGGAGATACAACTTTCAACCGTTTGGTGCACAGCGCTGGTCCTTGGAGAAAGGAGAGTTATATTTCCCGGTTTTATTGTTGCCTTGTAGTTGTTGGTGTTTGGTTTAATTTTGCTAAGCCTGTCGTCAGTATTTTCTATGGGGGTGACATCTTTGTACTAATAATTTTCACTGCGTGGTCACTTTTGGTCGCACTAAACGGGACAACATTCTTGATAGTACTGCCTTTAACGCATACGAAAAAATCTCGTTTTGAAAACTTCCTTCGCACTATATCCACTATTCATACAGAAAAAATATGTTTAGAAAAGGTAAAGGCTAAGGCAAGGATACATATAATGATTTTCATTACAATGTTTATAATAACTATGACATGTATAATCGTAGGCAATGTAGCGTTGGGTTTAAACCTCGATGTTGAGCCTTGGAATCAGATGTGGTCTGGTTTAAGAATCTTTTATTTAATCTTCATGACGTTTGCTTCTGGTTATTGGTTGCTACCATTTACCTTTTTTTGCATTTCATGTTTAATACTTGAAGCACTTTTCAATGGCTTGCACAAACAAATATCACTGTTAGATTCAAGTCCAATCGATGTGGCAAAAATCAGAAAAAAACATCGCAAACTGTGTGAAGTTGTTGAGCTTGCCGACCGCATGCTTTCCGCTCTTCTTCTCGAGGTTGTTGCTTTTTTAATCCCAGTAATTTGCTTTGTTTTTTACCAAACGGTTAATTTACCTGATCACAACAAACTTGCGTCCCTTATGATCAACCTCTTCTGGCTCCTGTCCAGCTCAGCCATGTTAGCAGTTATTACGACATTTGGATCTAGAGTCAGCGAAAAGGTAAGCAACGCTTTGTTTTGGTAGGCAAAAAGGTTGACTTTTTATCTATTTTCATTTTCAAGAATGTATACATGAAGAATATAAATCACATGTGATAATTGAAATTACGGAGCATTTCTGACCTTCTATCTCTTTTTCTTTATCATCTGAATCACTTTTTATCGATTTATCGCTTAATAACCTACTTTTTCCCCTTCTTGATTTTGTTATTTACTTAATGTGAATTTATTAAAACTAAAAAAATCGCCTATACAAGGAAACTGAGTGACATTCACAACACATATGAAAGGATGAACCATATTTTGATCAATAAAGTGTTTCACGATCGTGCGGCGTTACGAATTATTACTTGTGTGCATCATATTCTTTTCCCGCAAAGCTCGCGAGTACTTTATGTAAATTTGAACCCGGAATAATTGGCAATGGTTGCCGTTGTTTATTGTATCGGTTGTTAAGGATTATTGGGGGGTGGGGTAGGGAAGAGAAGGGCGGGGGCCGGGGGGAGAATTATAAAATTTGTGCTCCAAAAAGGGGGCAGTTTTTATTAGACGAAGGGGAGGGGTTTAACTGAGGATTTACGGAAAATGTAACTTGATAATCCCCTAGTATCGTATTTTGGTGATCCTGTACATCAATTTGTAACAGTTGCCTATTAACTGAAGCTTCCTAGTATGTTCTCTTTATCTTTTTAGGTTAACGATATTCAAAGGATTTTGCAAACACTTCCCGTTGTAACAGAAGAGGAGGGGAAGGTGCTTGTTTTCATTTCGTCAAATGCAGTTCTAATATAAATTTTAGTAAACGACTTATGTAATGGCCCTAACTTTACTCTTGGACAAATAAACACAGTCATATGTGCTTGCCAACCGATATTGAAGGGTCTCAAAAGAGTCGTTGCACACGCGCAAAAGAAATAGAAGATGACTTGCTCAGGCTACGGAGTCGTCCTTTCGTTGACCAAATACGTGGTTGCATTTAAAAAGCTCACGCTGCAATTTATAATCATTACAAAATTCGAAGGAAGTTAGTAGAAGAAACATTTGTGGATGTTGATTTAGTTCTTTAAGATGATATGTTTAGCAGAATTTACAGTCTAATGCACCAATCTTCTTTCAGTTACTGATGTTTCTTCTGGATTTTCAAGGCGAACCAAAAGGTTTATCCATTGGCGGACTGGTGGTCATCACCAGATCTCTTTCTCTAACGGTAAACTAACGATATGTTTTTTTTTGTCCTTTGTTATAGCATAGATCGTGGTTATCTTCTTCAGTTTGTGGTTTTTGTGGCCTCATTTCTGTCTGGCGTTGTAAAACAAGGGCTTTGTATCTTTGCAAGTGCTTGGTTTGGAATTTTAACACTTCAACGATTCAATAGATTGTTTTCTGAAAGGGACACGAAATAGCAAAATTTCGCATAGCTTATTTCCATGATATATCGCCAAATGCCACCAGAAATACAATTTTAAAGGATAAAAAGGTGTTATAGAGCAAAACATAAGCAGTGGTCTGGAGATAAAGTGCAGGATTACAAGGATGGAAGTGGATTACAGTTTGTCAAATTTGATTTCTTGACTTCCTGACTTTCCTTGTCGTTATTTTGTTGTCTTCATCTCTCTTGGCGATTTTTCTTCTTATTTTAAGACATTAAAGCAAACTTAAGACAAACTCCCGGCCATAATCATGAAAACACGGTATATCAGTCCGGACAGTTTTCCTTTAAGCGTAGTCCTGGCCAAACGAATTCAACAACGCTCGACATTTGAATTCAGACGATGTTGAAAAAGGCAGCTAAACGAAATGCAATATTAATGTTCACACCTGGAAACAAAAGAAATCTAGAAATTGACTTCGCTCGCCAAAAGTAGGCTAAGTTGGTTAGAGTATCCTTCCTTCTTTTCCAGAAGCTGATGCGTGCCATTACCGTCGGTAACTTTCTGTGTCCCATGCTCGGCTGTGCTCGTGGCATACTAAAAATTACATCCTTCTTATAAGAAAAGAAATGTTCAAAGATTCAACATTCATCAAGATCGTTCAATGTTGAATTACGATGTTAAATTCGTTTTTCCAGGACTTTAGTAGCACGCAGGGCTAAGATTTATTATGGTACTAGAAATTATTCGTTCCAACGAAATTCTAAATCTTTTTACAATTTAATTATTTTTCAGTTGGTCGGTGTCATCCTGTCTTATTTTGCTGTTATGCTGTCCTTGCCAAAATAGGCGTAAACGACAAACGATTTTGCAAGTTAATGTAAAAAAAAATTACATATTTTCACAATTTCAAAACAGCCAGCTAGGAAAGATGGCGCACTGGTGGAGTCACTGCGAATGAAGATATGATCTCCTATATGAAGATAGAAACGTTTGAATGCACTACACAACTCATAAATTAATACAATGCACTGGAGGAACCAGACGTCACTTAAAATAATTTCTTATTTTGTTGATATACTCACCTTTAGGGGCATCCAGCGAATCCTAGCTGCAGAAAGTTGTTCAGAAGGCGTTAGTAGACTGTAATTTTTTTAACTAAAATGTCGCATCAAATTTAACGCCTTAAGTGTTTTCGGAGGGATACAAATTGTATTTATGTCTTCTCTCTTCTTTTTAAAAACAAGTCATAAAGCCGAGTGCTACATTCCCGCGCTCTGTTTGCTGGGCAAAATAGGGTGACAACACAAACAATGAAATGGTGTAAATGGCTATGAGCAAAAGGCCCATAGCCGATTTAATTTTTGTTAAGAATTTCAAGAATTTGTGGCTATGGGGAAGGCCCATATCCACTTAATTACAAACACTGAAATAACTTAATCCGTAATTCACAAATAATGATTTGGCCCAGTAAAGGTGAGGGCAACAAAAACGAAGCAAAGATAAAACAGATTAGAACAAGCGGCAGGGCCACGGGGAGGAGGTGGGAAATTCAAACGGCAGGTCTCAATTCAAGCGAATGATAACTTCCGAGCACGCGTGCCGTGGCATACACAGCGTCAGTAGAGGGTGGTCAATAATTTAATTGCACAGACCCTGGCCCTTGACCCCAAAGACGTGGCATACTAAAAATCCTATTTGAATTGGTTCAAATATTCCCTTTTTGGGTAAGAATTAAGGTCAGCTAGGATTCTCTGAAAAGTGAGAGCAGCTGGTAAAATGTCTGCCGCTGAAATATTCAGCTAAAAGAAACAAAAAGGTCAAACTGTATTATTTAGTTTTCACACAGTTACCTTTAACAGGCACTAAAATGATACGGAAAACAGTAAAATGCCACTCCAAGCGTTCTCCTAAACATTCTTTCGTTAGGTGACTTTGGGCCTGGCCAAAACAGGTTGTGTATAATACAAACACTTGTTTGATGAAATAATGTAAATAAATAACTCGGATGTAGCATGCAAAAGCCATCATTAATACTCTCTCTTTAAGATATATAGCATACCTGACCGGTAGAAGACGTTTAAAAAATGACTGTAGAATTTTCTACTATTTTTCTAGGTTAACCGGATACGGATGTTTAAGGAATAATAAAAAAAATTTACCGCAGGGTAATTTGAGTGATTTATTCCTCCTATGTTCTCTATTTCCAAGCTGTTGGATGAAATACGATGTATGCTTTGATATTACCATAGACGGACTTTAATTAAGACTGTACTTTAACTTCAACATACCTTGTAATCCAGTTTCCATTTAATTTAATTAATTCCAACAGTTTAGGTACTTTCAAATAAAATTTCAAATCAAAAAATTAGGTGACGAATTTCTACAGAGAGACTTCCCGTTCACTTACCCACAAAAATCCGCGAAACTTCGCACAACGGAAGGAAATATCAATTCGCAAACATTGCAAATCGGTAGAATTTATTTGTCCAAATTTTCAATATAATTCTGTTTTTATGTTTCAGAACATGAATGTTTCAATCTACAGTACAGTGAAAAATTCGCGAATTAAGCGAGAGGGATTGTTTCTGCTACTTGTCATAACAAAGGAGAGAAATAATTACTTTAGCTTTTTAACTTAACGCGAAGACACGTTAATTCGCAAACACAGCAAAGCGGTGGCATTTGTTTCCGAATGCTCTTCTTTATGTTTTTTTTTTTTTTTTGTGATTCAGAACATAAATGTTTCAATTTACAGTGCGGTGAAAAGAGACGTGTATTTTAATACGAGAGGGATTGTTTCTACAACTCGTCATATTAAACAAAGGAGAGAAACGTCAAACAATTTAACCTTTTTACTAAACCAGAAGATTTGGCGTTATAAATGGCATAGTAAGCCTTAATGACAATACAGAACAAGACGAGTATTTACATTTCATTTGAACCAAAATAAATACACGATGGTATCGTAAATTAAAAATGCCCTCGCATATAGGCCAGAAATTATAGGCCTTTTTGAAAAAATAATGAAACGGGTAAAACAAATAGATGACAATAATAAAAGAAGAGAAGGTGATTAAATTCTGAGCCAAAAAACGTAAACTGTGTTACAAACTACTGCTGTTTTCGATCTTTGTAATTGTGTTTTTAATTACAATGGATTTGAACGGTTCAATTTCATTATGTAGAAATGATGTTCTTTAGAGACGGTGGCGATGAAGGTGAATGGGAAGATTGTCTTAGGTGTTTCTTTTAATTTAAATGGTAATTAACCATGTGTAGAAGAATATATAACCGCGGCTATGATCATATTCTTTGGTCAAAACCCAGCGTCTCTTTAGAAGTGGTTGACTTCAATCTTTCACCAAAAGCCTGGTTAAAAGCCTAGTAAACCTAATAAGGCCAATGTCTGATACAATGTCAAGGTCTTCGTTCCTTCTTTCTTTGGCCATAATCGACTTTATTCTGGCATCACTAACAATTTGTGGAAATCTCATCTTGTTGACGATTATTTTTTTGGATCCACTCCGAAACCTTCGTACACCCACTTGTTTTTTGATCGCAAACCTCGCTTTCAGTGACATCTCATTGGGAATAGTAATCGGTTATTGCCATGTTTTTAACGAATACTTGTTGTACCTAGGAAGAGGGGCTCCGACTTGGGCAGATAATGTACTTAACATCGGTGGAGGAGCAATTTTAGGAATCGGCAATTGGACAGTTATAGCATTAGCAATGGATCGATATATCGCAATTATTTATCCCTTCCAATATAGCGACAGGGTAACGGTTCGCCGAGTGGGGATATTCATCATACTCAGTTGGCCCATTGCATTAACGGTGTCATCTTTCTACCCATACGCGGGAAAAAGCTGGAAAATTTTTATGTTGGTTTACTCCCACACACATTTTACAATCCCCGTTTTCGTATTGGTAGTTATTTATTTTCGAATTTTTCGCTCATTGGCTGGAAGGCGATATGAACTCTTACAGCTGGCTCCGTCCGTCTCCACAATAACACTCAGGCGTACTCTGGAGAGGGAGCGAAAAACGACGTTCACAACGTTCACGATCTTGATTTTATTTAGTGTTTCATTCTTACCTTTGTACATTAAAATTCAACTTTTAAATTTCTGTCAATGCCTACAGTCCAGGTCCTTCATAATGTTTGACTTTATAACTCATGTATTTTTATATTGTTCTTCGCTTTTGGATCCGTTTGTATATGCTTGGAGAGTACCGAAGTTTACACGATCGTTAAAAGCGTTCATTCGATTCAAAACTAGGAATTCTGTGCACCCGATTACAATTGTTAATTTAACAAACGCATAGCCGGGTAAGACTTACCCTTTTGCTGTACGCCTACGAAAAGTGTTAATATTTGCATCTGACTGGAACAACGAAAATTTTAGTAATTGGAGATTTGACTGCAATGGGACACTTCCTAGATTCCTGTGGAACTTGCTGTCAAAAGGACATAAATTCAATGGGCAAAACGTTCTTTTCCAATGTGAAACAAACACAATAGTCAATTAGTTTGCATAGTCACAAGGCTGTGGAGGAGAATACTATGGAAATCTAATCAAAATATATAACAAGATGACCCCGCTGACGTGCTCTTTATGCAGTGGATGCCGTGTACATGTACTAACTCTACAACCGTGAATCATCCGTCGGGGAAGCAAGAACAAGAGACACAGAGAGTTGCTAAGAGTTCCAAGTATGGTTCTCGTTCGCTCTTTCACTCCATGTGCTGTTATTGTTGCCTTGTTAAAGATACATTTTTTCCTGTTAAATTTATACCAAACCAGTTGATTATGCGCTATTTGGAAGTAGCTTCGTAATACGGCAGCGTTTTAACAGGCACTTAGGGAATTTTTCATTCATTATTTCTTTAATTTTAATTTCCCAGAGGTGAGGTCTTGGGTGAGGTTTAAAGCTGGGATGAAAAACAAACTTTTAATATACACCTGCCTTACATTTTACCTACGAAAATGAATTGCACATATGCATGTACCAAGAAAAACGCAATAAGCTTTTCAAACATAACGACATTTTTTTTTTGGTGGCGGACTTCAGCAGAACACATTTCAGAACTAAATTGTAGCCTGTTCAGTTAAGTTGTTTTATCCTTGTTTCCTGCCCAGGAGATCGACATGACAGTTAATTTAATAAAAACACTGCAATGTCCAATTTGAAGATAAAACTCTCTAAGGATGCCCAATTACAAGTATTCATAAGTATTTGACATGCCAAACACCAATGGGATTCGAACCCATGACTATCCGCACACATGCCAAATAGTCCACTGAACCAAGTTACGAGAATACGTGAGACGAGCTTCGACTGGAGCATTTAATTAAGTTTAAATGATGTGATTTATGACCAGCACAGTACTTGCAAAGGTTATGTTGACAGCGAGAACACATTTACCATCTTTCTTTTTAATCAAGTATTTATAATTATCACACAGTTATGATATGATTTTGTGCTTTTGTAACTTGCGGATGCGAATCTTGCGGTCATGCAAATAAAGCAATTTACTACTACTACTACTACTACTACTACTACTACTACTACTACTACTACTACTTCTACTGGTACTGCTACTACTACTACCACCACCACCACCACCACCACCACCACCACCACCACCACCACCACCACCACCACCACCACCACCACCACCACCACCACTACTACTACCACTACTACTACTACTACTACTACTACTACTACTACTACTACTACTACTACTACTACTACTACTACAACTTCTACATATGTGGATATTCGAATGTCCACACAAAAGTCATAAATTGTTCCACCGTCCACTCATGTTCTTCTAAAGTTACGTTGGCAAAGTTAGCAGCACTGTGAAGTAGGAGATGATTATACCGACTAGCTGAAAGGCAAAGTTAAAGTCATTAGTCGCTTGTCACGGAATAATCCGTAACGTATTAACTACAGGAGCAAAAAGCGCTGCTCAGTAGCTTCCATTTTAATGGAGACACTAAAGGATTTCGTCAGCATAGTCTTATGTAAGAATTATATGGCAAGTTGTACTCTAAGGAAAGAAAGCTATTATAATGGCGAAGATGAACACTCGGATGAACTGTGAAAAAAAGACAATATGGCACTATTACATTCATTCAGTAAACTAACTTCTGCCTTAAATCATCTCAATATTTACATTTTTTGTTCTTATTTACAACTGTGGCTAGATGTTGTTTTTCAGGAAAGGGCAGGGCCTCAAAGACTGCTTTTGGTTAATCGACCTATCGACAAAATGAAGAGAAGTAGTCTATTTTAGACAAACGCTGGCAGATGGATTGTTTCAAAGGTGAAAAGAGGTAGTTTTTCAGTAATGGATGTTTCAAGTCGTTGTGGAACCCCCCTCCCCATAGCCAAAAGGTATTGAGTTCAAGACAACCCGTATTTTAAAGAATCTTTATAACTTAGAGGGCCTAGGAAAACGTCGCAATGAGATGCCGATGTTTCGATACTAGCAGAAACATTTAATTAATCAGAAAAAATAGTTTCCAATTTTGACCTCGAGCCAAATATTTTCCCGTCTGGCCCAACCTAACTCAGTCAATAAGTATTTTATCATATGACTAGAAAGTACAAGAATAGTCGTGCAGTGCGAGGTCGCTTGAACTCGAGCGGGGCCGGACCGGCTCACGTCACCTTGCCGATTTTCTGTAGGATTGCGTCAGCGGGGCCGTACGGTCATATTATAAATTATTTTACTCGTCATGACGACAATATTAAATAAATGAGACGTTGTTTACCGAGAGTGCAAGGTTTTTGTCTATAACAACCAATCCACCCAAAGATAATCCTATTGGATCTCCACGAAGATGCATCAGGAATTGCAGCAGCTGAAAGCCAAGAAAGAAGAAATAATCCCACCTAAAACAATTATTTAGAGTGTTTCTTTAATTAAAATAAAAGTGGTGGGTTTCTTATTCTACTTTGTTTTAAAATGTGTTATTGAAAAAAGCCTTGTAAATCATTAATTATTTCTCCTCACGGGGAATCTAAAAATCAAGTGTATGACAGGTCTGAGATACTAATTTGAGAGGCTTTGTGTTTTGTTTTCCAATGTTATGTAATAAAAGCAAATAAGCCTACCTCCATATGTTCTTTACTGTCAGAAATGCTAATATTTTGAAGCGTGTCATAGAAACCGTGAATCTAGGGGAAAAACAATAACTTAGTTGAACTAAAGCTATAATTATTTAACTATTTTCTATTTAGTTCTGCAACTTGTGATAAGGACTTTAAAAATTATATATTGAAATTTCATTTACAAACCCTGTAAACCCACAATATTTTGGAATTACATTGCATGTGTTTAGAAGAAAAACTGATCTGATCAATTTCTAACATTTCAAATTAATTTCATTTACAAATATGTGTAGATCGAATCTGGGAAAAACACAATTTTTCAAAATAATTACATTTAGTACGAGTTACCGAGCATCTAAAATATAAAAGTTATTGCAATTATCGGGCCACCGGCGAAATATAGGTAACTTTATATGCATATCATTTTCAACGTGCGCGCTTGGTATGTAGTAGCGAATGTATATTCATGAAAAGCAGTTAACGCGATCGTCCTTAAAGGCTGGTTTTCACTAGCGCATAAGCATAAGCACAAGCCAACATACGCAGACTCAGTAACATGTTGATCATTAGTTCCAATTGTTTGAACAAAACAGAACAATAGGCACTAATGATCAACATGTTACTGAGTCTGCGTATGTTGGCTTGTGCTTATGCTTATACGCTAGTGAAGACCAGCCTTAAATGGCAAAATGAAAAACTAATGCCATGAAACAGCAGCAGATTTGACTTATTTCGCATTCGGGAGCTGAGTGTAAACCCATATCTAAATAGAAGATACCCATTCTCCTGTCAACCTACTTTCCTCAAAGAACAGAGAGGAAATCTGTTTTGCTGTCTGTTGTTAATTCTAAGCTACTCTAAACCATTGTGAAATACTAATAATTCTCACCTTCTCGTTGAGTTTGATTCCAAACACCATTGCGATAACTAGTTGTGCCGCCATGCCCATAAACCAATACAAAACACTGACGACAAATGTGACGTTCGCTTTGCTTGAAGAAGTGGATCTTATCACCTGATGAAAGTTGATGCATATCAGAGGAATGTTAAAACAGACTACTATGAACATGAAAGGTGCAAACACTTTATCTGCCAAATCAACTGTTTCACATAGGTTTTGGTGTTCCTGTCTCAGCGTTGCTATTTTGAGAGAAGTAGGGTTTTCTGTACATAGTTTCTTGTGCAAAGTCTCGAAAATGTCGATCAAAAATACACACGAGACGCAATATAACAAAAATGGTAACATCAACGCAAAGACGTCAAATACAGCAAACAACAGATGAATAAGACGATATGCAATCAATCCATCCCATGGTCGAAACCGCGCTACCGAGCTTTGTTGGTGAAAATCTAGAAGTACGAGACAAGAAGTGTTGAATACGGCAAAGCAACAGACCAAAGTTAGTAGTTTCTTCACTGTTTGTCTTCTCGCCCCATTTCCTACAGTCGCTGTTGTGATTAAATTGCTTATAAACTGTGAAAAGCGAGATGGTTTCTTCAGCCTTTTTGAAAGAGTGAAAAGGCTTATTGAGGTGAATACAGCGCATTGCAAGTACCAAATACTAAACAACAGTAAGAAGTAAAAACTCTGCATCTCAGCTAAACCTTCAACATAAAGGCTGACGATAGTCTGGACAACAAGAGTCCATTCACCTAGCAAAACGATACCACAATAAAAACGAGAAAACCAGTTGGACGATTTCACTTGTGAGAGCTCATCCAAAGAGGTCTCGCCACAGTAATTCCCAGTTATTTTCAAACACCTCAAGATTGGACCAAGCTTCAGGGATAACTCTCGACGAAGAAGATCACTTTGGTCTGTAACATTTACCTTTCTGTTTGATTCTTGCGAACCAATGACGTCATTTTTCAGGGAAACGTCGGAATGTACATCTTCTATCTCTAAGCTGTGTACTCGCGACATCGTTTACCAGTTAAAAAAGTTCCTTTTTATAACAGTCGATAAAAGAGAAGAAAATTCTCTAAACACAAGTTGTTGCAGTTTCTCACTACTTAGCCGCTCCCGATCTATTCAGGCAATCACATAAAAGTTCCCAGAACAACCGGTGAACGCGTTCCAAATAACAGTTAAAGAGAACCTGTCCATTGCAACTATTTACAGAAGGCCGCAATTTAGATCATGATTCAAGTAATAACACGCACTTGTATTATCAAACATAATGCTGCCAGATCATTTTAAGTCAGTTCATTTTGAAGTCATATTAATTTTGTGACCTATTAATTATTTAGGGAGTCACTAATTCATATCCCTTTACACTGTAGTTGTTATTTGTTATTTAATAACAAATATTTGAAGTTTGGCTATGAAAGTGTACCACACTGAGCAAGATATGAAAACCACCCTTGCAGATATCTATTAAATTTACTTTGCTTTGAAATATAATAGACGGTAATTTTGAAGGAAATAATATACTTTCTTAACGGAGCTTAGTATGTTATTGTTTAACTGCACACTCTTCCACTACAAACTCCTTCGCTTCTTTCAAGTGACGAAACGTTCACAATATTTTTTTGGGTTACTTAATATAAATCGTTTTTTTAAGCAAACGATCTTCTATTCAATAATGTATTCCCTTCGATATGTGAAATTAAAGTTGAAAACATCAAAAGCTCTTTTGTTTCATATTTTTTCCAAGCCGGAAATTTCAATGAATGAGGTTTAGGTGACAATAAACAATATAGGAAAGTTAATTAAAAGAAAAAATAATTACAAACCATTAAAATAGTAACAGAAGTACGCAAAGTAGCCATAAACGTGAAATGAGGGTTATGCTATATTTAGAGGCGTTTCCGTTAAATAAAGGCACTTAAAAACTTTACCTTGATCGCTAAGGAATAGCAAATTCGATCTCGTTTCCACTATTTCCAAAAATGAGGTGGAGCTTTTGGACAACAAGTTGTAAACAAGCGACAACAATAAAAAAAATTGTGGGAGATGTGCTATATATATATATATATATATATATATATATAATACAAACTCTACAAATTGCACCAGCTGTTTCTTTCTCACGAGACTACAGGTCAACTGTTTTAATATCACATTGAAAATCCAACATACTTATTTTCATGAATAAAAAAAAACAAAGAATAGTGGTTTTGTTTTTCTACAACTAAACACAGTCGAACCAAGTGTAATAGACCATCCACATGCTACAAAATTGAGGTAGTCGGCTAATTCTTATTCAGTCCTTAGAAAATGTACAGAATATTTCTTGTAAAAAAACTGTGTTTAGAGCGGTTTTCAATTGAGTGCAGTAAAACCAAAAACAACGTTATCACCCTACCAATCACAACAGATGCAGACAATCCTATGAACCAATCAGAACGCGAAGCAAATGTCGCCGGCGCTAAAAGCTGGAAAACGCGTGAGAGCAAGCCACGATTTTGGTTTTGGTTTTACTTCTGATGAAAGTGACGAGAGTTTCTTTAGCCAATCACAAAGCGTAGCAATGCCAAACCAAAGCAATAGCTTACAGTGAAGCGCGCCCTACCGTTGCCACCAGACAAAGTTTTTGATTAGCTTTTGACATCTTTTTGACAACTTTCGAATCACGGGCTTCCGTTTGAACGGACCAATGAAAATGCAAGTGTGGAAGGCGGAGTTGTCCATTGCGGGAAAGCGGCGGCTTGAACGCGCGAATTTCGAAAACGTCTTGGATTTCTCAGTGAAGGTTTCATTGACACAAAAACGTGAACCAAGGAGTATGAATCAAAATAAAAATGCTTGTAAGTTCTCTTGGTACTTTCACAGTTTGTGTACGGTGTGTGTGTGTACTATTTGGTTTTTCGACGGTGGACCGTTTTATACATGCAAGCAGTATAAATTATTACTTCATATCTCGTGTTTTCCTGCAGCTGACGTTCAGCTTCGGCAAAACAGCAACGGTGAAATTTATGACAACGGTCGCTCTTTACCAACAATGTATAGGGACAGAATATTAGACTTGCATCACGATGGGCATGGGGAGCGACAAATAACACGTGAAGTTCGTGTAAGCCACACGTTGGTGGGAAATGTCATTCGACGTTACGATGAATCGAATACAATATATTTCTCAGAGCGCAGAGGAGCAAATAGAACAAACTGTTTCTGAATACATTGAAGTCGGAAGGCTCATGGAGCCAAGCGTTTATGGTAGTGAAATCAGGGAACGATTGCTCCTAGATGGCGTTGTTCACCCCACTGATCTCCCAAGTATCTCACAAATAAACAAAGTATCACAAAAGCAGCACTGCACGCAATGACAAGTAAGAAAATAACTGCCGGCCCACGCCTGTGAATCCCCTTCGATTAATGTAACAGAGGCAGCGGATGACTTCCTCACAGAAATTGCGAACTTTAATGCAAGGAAGCTGCACTTTTTTGATGAATCGAGTGTAATAAAAACCACTGGAAACCGATCGAAAATTAGATCATTACAAACGCTACAACGTTTGCAAAAACTGAATTAGAAATCTCATGTCACTTGTCTGCGGCAAATTTGCAGTTTTGATTACAAGGGTTTGTGTGAAGTTTTAAAATTTTGCTTGCGGCCGTAATAATTTGGTTTTGTTCACTATATTTAATGAAAAGAATCTCATGAAAAATAACTTTTAAAAGATGTATTCTTAGTCAAGATCCGAAAAATTTGAACGGAGTTACAGAGGCTCGAAGTCCGCCAAAGGGAAGGGTCTATTATGATTTCAACTGAGAATTCTCAAACTGTTCAATGATAAGCGGAAGCTTCCAATCCTCGCTCTCGCTCCACTCTGGGATTCTGTTCATGGCTCGTTGCAAACCAAGAAGATCACGATCTAGCTGTATTCGTTTCCCACTACCATTCTGCAATTCTGCGCTCTAAATCTTGGCCGCATAACAGCAAAGAATGATGTTTTTGCCCCCTCACGAGCACTTGCCAGACTTTTGATGTTTGCTTCTTCCTGTGTGACTTGACTTTCAAGTTCCTTGATTTCACGCTGAAGACCACTTATTTTGGTTTTATGTTCTGGATGTTTATCCGTTATTTTACCTGCATCAATATCAGTACAAGGAGGATTGCGGCATGTTGTTTTCGTGTGGCCTCCTGCGTGGCAGTTGTTACATACGTATGCTCGAAGACCAGCGAGTGACTGGTAGGTTTTTTCCTGTTGACTGAGCTTATCCATTTCCTCCTTTGCAGGTTTTACCTGAACGTTTAAAACTAGAAGATTTTCGTTCAGTTTTTGTGTTTTGAGTCCAAAGGGCTGCTGCCTTATTGAACTGCTGCGATACAGGCCGAATCTGGCGGGAATGAGAGCTTTTTGGGCTGTAAGCAGAACTCGCCACTACTAGTGCCTGTAGTCGAGTCGTCTGATCTTCCGTGGGACTGGAGGATCAATTTCAATGGCTTGAGTTAATATTTTCTTGTAGTCACGGTCTTTCACGTCTTTAGCGGAACGAAGCATTTCGGAGAACGCAAAAACATCTTCTTTCGAAATATTTGCCACGTCGCCGTCTTCGTCACGGTAACGAAGTCGGATGTTGTCTTCATCGAGATGAGCCAGAGAAGAACACCTTTCTTAATGCTACACAAAAGACTTTTATACGATAAATTTTGTATGAGGAAGGTAGCAAATCGCTGTTCTCCATATTCAACTTTCACCTTATAGCTCGCCATGTTTGTTTGAAGATCTTGATCCCGCGAGCACGAACGTGAACTTGATAACTCCGCCTTTCACGCCTTTCAAAATGGAGAACCGCTCTAAATCACTTATTAACTCTTGTCATAATTTACATATATACAGGCTACATCAATTATCTGTACATTCAGATGTTTTCTTTTTTATGTCGTTCTTATACGGTGGAATTCTGAGCCATGATACAGGTGGAATTTCTAGGTATTCATTCATTGATATCTCCTCTGTTCTAGGGCCATTATTATTGCCCTAGCAAAACTAAGACCTTTATCAGTGCAAAACAATAATGAAAAGTTGGAAACGAGTACGGTGGAACCACATTAATAAGGCCCCAAACGGGCCATCAGAAATATTGGAGCGGGATCAACTTATGGTACGAATTTCTCTTAATTTATGTCATCGTGCCGCAAATACTATAACTTGGACCATACGATCCAATCAAAGAGCAATCAAAGAGGAAGAAACTTATTGTCTACAAATCTTCCATTCCTTGTCAAATGTTCTTATTGTTTGGCACTAATATCTCGTTATATTTATTGAGTGGTCGCATTAACATGAGAAAATATTAACTGTTAGGGAGTCTAAAAGCTGTGAATTAACGCGGTGGTCGGATTAAAAGGGTTTTCCAATACAAAAATCACTGCGATTTTGTTCTAGATGAAACAAATGGGGACCTTAAAGGAATTCAAAAGCTGATATTTCAAGCGCTAACTATTCGTCAGAGTGAATCATGGGATTATGGGTTAAGTGTGGTTTATACATCAAACGTTGGTGCTAAGCCATTAGAGAACTTAAGATCCACGACGAACGAGACGACGACGACGTCTATAGACCGCGGAAGGACTGGACTGAGGACGTCGGTTTCGGTGGGAAAATGAAAACTTAAGATGCGGCCAGCAGGTAGACGACGACGACTTATTTCGACTTGGTTTGTTGAAAACGTCTCGCTCAAGATGACATCGTTTAAGGACATGCGTGAGTTTCTTTTTTTGAGCCGTGGATTAAACTTTATTAACGACGAAGAATTTCCAAACGTTGGTGCTAAGCCATTGTTGGAAACATGGCGACATGAAAACTTAAAACGAGTAGAATAAATTAGTTGGCCAAAAAGTGTTCGTTGATTCCTTGAGGATTGAGAATGATTAGCTTTTTATGAGATGGATTGATTAGCCCCACACCAAGTCACTGGTGCTGTCTTTTATCAGGTCTCTCACCATGTGTTTGATCCAAATACTGGTTGTCTGTTCAGATTTAAAAAAAAAAAACAATTAGAAGGACACAATCGCTGCGTTCTGCGACTGTTTTCATCTTCATCTAGCTAAACTCCTAAAAAAAAAAGTAAAAATGAAATTTACATAATTTATACAAACTAAGATGTATCCCGCAATGTAAGGAAGAGGCAGACAAAGACACTCGACTCAGACAATGACACTCGACTGCCACTCACAAAAAAAATATCAGAATTAGTAATATCATTATGGATGATATGATTGACTTAACTTAAGAACAGAGTGAAGGTTTTGTCTTAAACAAACTGGTTAGGATTTCTTATCTGACACTCATCCTAAACACTTTGTTTTCCTTTAATTAAACATCAAGACAGGTGCCATATGAATAGGGAAAGACAACAGAGAGATGAAATTACTTAATTGTATTTGCGTCTGGTCGGAAACACTATTCTCTGCTCAGTCTAGTTGAAATTAGCAGGGCACGAAATTTGCAATTGAATGAAAAAAGCATTCGATTGGTTAGAAACCTGATATGGGATGCTGCTTTTCCGTAAACATCAAATTAAAATAGCCATCTGGACGAAAAGTAGTTCTATGATTGTTTCAACTTCCAAAATATCATATTTGAGTGAGGGAAACATCTAATGCGACAGTCGAACAATATTTTACTTCAAAACAAAAGGAGCTCCTGAGTGAAAAAGAACGTAGTCACTGCATCTTTCACATGTTCAAAATGGAGCTTGAAATCGAAAACTTGGAAATACAAAGTGTACCTGCTGTAGCATATCTGGAAAGCGACACCAAATCAGATGAGTTGCAGAGAAACGCAGATGTAGACGGCAGCTGTAACCCTCACTTCAGAGCGTTATTACATAAGCTTGGTCGAGTTTTGAGGCTCATGAAACTAACTGGAACCTACTACGGCGATACGTCATTGACAGACGATTCGCAAGTGAACTCATCAAGCTTCTATTCCCGTTTTTACTGTGCGATCATACTGCTGGGCCAATGGACTCTTGTCATACAAGCCGTCACAAGTATTTACTTCGAAGGATTAACTAATATTTCAGTATTGTACTTGTTACTTATTTATAGTATCTTCTATTTGCAAGGCGCAGTGGTAACGACGATCAGCTTATCAATTTTGCCAAAAAGGCAGGGGAAATGTTCTAGTTTTAGACGATTTGCAGACAATTTGCGCAAAACAGCAGAAGATTTTAGTGGCTTCACGATGAAATCAACCAATAGATTATTGGCTTTAGTAACGTTGTTTTTTGTCTTCAACTTGGCTGCCCTCACATTAATAGACGTTTATGGCAATGTGTCGGTAGCGAGGTTTCGTCCATGGAATGGTTTCTTACATTATCGCTTTCTTCATATATTATTTGGTGCATTTGTCAGCTGTTCATGGTCTGTGCCATTTGTGTTGTTCTGTGCTTCAAGCGAGCTTTTGGTTGGAATGTTTGACACTTTGGAGAAGAAAGTTTCATGGAAGAGTGCTAGTTCTCTTGATATTGGATGGTTGAGGCAGGAACATCAAAAACTGTGCGAAGTAGTCGCTATAGCAGATGAAGTACTTTCACCATTCCTCCTGGTGACAATCATACTGGACGTACCTCTCTTGTGCATTAATTTTCATCAGCTGTTAAAATCCCCAAATTCAAAAGAAGCTTTATTTGTCCTGTCCTTATTGTATTGGTGTGTCACCGCAACGGCCAAATTAGCTGTAATCATGAAATTTGGAGTACGAGTTAACGAAAAGGTAAAAATGGTGTTTTAAATACAATATATTTTCTGTGTTTCCTTTAATATAGCCTGAGGGTGATGGAGGCACACTTTTCGAAATTTGAATTTTTTTACCTTTCAATGAAAAAAGTTACATTTTAACGCAGCGTTTCTTTGTTGGTTTTGACTTTTTTTGAGTCCATTTGGACGGTTTTTTGAGATTTTTGAGAAATCCAGACAATGTGCCTAACAGATTAAAGAAAAAGTATACAAATTAGTATTTTCTGTAGTAGAGAAAGTGTCAAATTCAAACGCAAAATATACGAGAGAGCACCGGTTGCAGAACAAATATCAACTGAAAGTTTTTTTTATCACTCTATTGTTTTAGATTCACAGTTTTTATGACACTTTGCAGAAGATCAGTGTTTCTGATATTAAAGAGCACTTAGAGGTAAGTTTACTTTGCATTCTTTTAAATTGAAAATTAAAAAAAAAAAAACATGTTTATTCGTTCGATGCTGGTGACAAATAGTTTGTGACGTTCTAAAGAAGGTAGGGGCCTTACACGTGAAAACAATTCGACCTGTTTGGACTTGTGTGCCGGTTGCTTGTTTTGAAAGCTTGATGCTAATTAAGGGAGGGGAATGAAAAGTCACGTGGAGTGCAGGCAACGATTTCATCTACATTCAAGCTGTTTCATGTTTCCTGCTCCAGACAATGTTTTCATTTTTTTTCTGAATGCCCAAGTTCGCTGTATTTCTTTTAGAGAACTTTTCACTTATTTGTTCAAAGGCGTGCTTGTTCAGTTTTTTTTTTCTGAATTGAACTCATTACAGTCATGATTCTCTGCCATCTTTTTGCATTTGGTAAATAATGTGTGCGGAGTGGGGTGGGTTGAGTAGGGTTGGGAGTTTGGGTCGTTGAGATGTTACTGTTTTACCCTATAGCCAGATAAAAATGGAATCTTGAATCAATACCCAGGAGGGCAAGAAATCCTTTCTATGAAGATTCGTTTGTTGTTTTTCT
This sequence comes from Dendrophyllia cribrosa, assembly GCA_024195265.1. Taxonomy (NCBI): domain Eukaryota; kingdom Metazoa; phylum Cnidaria; class Anthozoa; order Scleractinia; family Dendrophylliidae; genus Dendrophyllia; species Dendrophyllia cribrosa. The sequence goes on from JAJLRJ010000004.1 coordinate 2,059,499, forward strand.
TTCAGCTGTTGCACTTTCTGATGCATCTTCGTGGAAATCCAATCGGACTGTCCGTGTATGGATTGGTTGTTATAGACAAGAACTTTGCACTCTCGGTGAGTAGTTAGGATATCACGGCGGCCAGTGCATCCGAAGCCCCCCCAGCTAGTTTTAACGTAAAAACCTTATTGTCAATTTTCACACATAGTAAATTATATGACTTGATTGATCCTTATGTTAAAACCACCAGAACTCAACAAAAATATTCCAGAATCTCATTTTTCAGTCTCTCCTAAAATTTAACAGCATTCATAAATGCTAACTTTCTGTCTAAATTTACCAGAGACATATTTTCATTGATTGTAAAAGTGCCACTTCATATTTCTGTCAAATAGAGCATATTCTAACTATCCTAAATTTCACATAAGATAGAAAACGTTCACACTATGGGGGGGCTTCGGATGCACTGGCCGCCGTGATATCCTAACTACTGTCTCCAAAAAATCTGGGAGAATATTCAGTTGACAAAATTTCTTTTGCAGGCTGATTCAGTTGACAAAATTCAACCTGCAGATAGATTTAGTTTTTTTCTCCAGTTTCTGGAGAAAAAAAAGTTTTCCCCAGGAGAAAAACTTTTCAAAAAACTGGGTGAAAAGATCAGATCAAAATTCTATCTGCAGATAGAATATTCAGTTGACAAAATTCTATCTGCAGATAGAATATTCAGTTGACAAAATTCTATCTGCAGATAGATTTTTAAAAAGTTTTTTTCTCCAGTTTCTGGAGAAAAAAAAAGTTTTCTCCAGGAGAAAAACTTTTCAAAAAACTGGAGAAAAAAACTTTTTAAAATTCTATCTGCAGATAGAATATTCAGTTGACAAAATTCTATCTGCAGATAGAATATTCAGTTGACAAAAATCTATCTGCTGGAAATAAAAAGTTAACAATCAGGGAGGTTACATATTTGATTTTAAAACTTTTTTATTTTGAAAAAAGTTTTTGATTTTCCAAACTTTTTTTATTTTAAAAAAAGTTTTAAAATCAAATCTGTAAACTCCCTGATTGACAACTTTTTATTTTCAATTCTGGACAAAAATTCTATCTGCAGATAGAATATTCAGTTGACAAAAATCTATCTGCTGGAAATAAAAAGTTAACAATCAGGGAGGTTACATATTTGATTTTAAAACTTTTTTATTTTGAAAAAAGTTTTATATTTTCCAAACTTTTTTTATTTTAAAAAAAGTTTTAAAATCAAATCTGTAAACTCCCTGATTGACAACTTTTTATTTTCAATTCTGGAAACAAAATTAGTTTCATTTTTGTTTCCAGATTCTGGAGTGGTTTTTGAAAAAGTTTTTCAAAAAAGTTCTGCTAAAAAAACTGGAGAAAAAAACCAAAACCAAAAATGAAATCTATTTTTTGTTTCCAGATTGGAAATAAAAAGTTGACAATCAGGAAGGTTACATATTTGATTTTAAAACTTTTTTATTTTGAAAAAAGTTTTTGATTTTCCAAACTTTTTTTATTTTAAAAAAAGTTTTAAAATCAAATCTGTAAACTCCCTGATTGACAACTTTTTATTTTCAATCTGGAAACAAAATTATTTTCAAAAAAAACTGGTTGACAAAATCATCTCAATCTCCAGTGTCCTCTCGCAAATGTATCTATGCCATTTTTCAAAATCACTCTCTTGTCATCATTGGCAGACAGTGCAATCTTCTCCATTCTTTCTGTGAAAAGATGATGTTCTCTGCTGCGAATGACATTTTGCGTCCTGAGTATTTTTTCTTCTCCTTTCAAACATTTCATAAAGTTGTCAAATCGCAGCTGGTTTTTAATCACACATTTTTTTACGCCTTTTGCTTTCTTTTCTTCTTTTCCTTCGTTCAACAGGAAAGCATAAAGTTTTGGTCTCAGCGCCACAAATTCTGTTATGGTTTTTCCAGCGCATTCATCTTTCATCAGCCCAATCTTTTTTTTATTTTCTTTCACAATAGGCAATCCATTCATCACTGCAGGATGATCTCTGGAAAAGTCATTTGTGTCAAACCATTCAAGAACATCATCTGCAATATCTGCATAGAAATCTTCTGTTCCAATCTCATAGACCAGTGAATCTGTGTCTGTATAAAGAACTTTCAAATCTTTCCATTTTTCTTTTGCATAGCCATAATGAAAGTTATACATCAGGGTTTTGGAGAGATCCAAAATTGACATGCCCACATAAACTGGTTTATTCATGCGAACTTGTGTCTTTCGCATCTTTATCCCGATTAAAAATTCATCAAAAATCTGCAGATCAGCAAAGTTTGGCTTGTTGATCAGTTTTTCTGCTCTTTCAACATCTTTTACCAGTTCAATGGAAACTCTTTTTCGCACATTCTCCATAGTCTTCCCAAACACTGAATTATTCATCAGTTTGAAGAAATCTTTTTCAAAGGTATTTTTTGCGTTCATTCTCAGTTTTGTGTTTGTCTCAATATATGATTTCATGAAGGCAGCTTCCTGAAATGAAATTCCTCTCCAAATCTTTTTCAACTTCATTCCCAGGGAAAGAAAGAGTTTCAGATTTTCTCCGTGCAGAACCATTCTTTCTTTATCTCTCAGATTTTGAGTCAGCTTCCACACTCCATCTAGCTTCAAACTTTCTGGAGCAAGTGGAAAATCATTTTGGTCATCATGCAGTTCATCTGGATATTCCAGATCTACTTCCAGGATGCATCCTACACCTTCTCCATCAACAAATGCCTTCCATTTAGACGGATCATCCGTCCATTTGAATTTTCCAACTGGAAGAGGCTTTGACATTGCCCATCCATAAAGGTTGTTTGCATCCAGATAAACCAAAAACTTTGCTTGCTGCGTTTCGTCAAAATCTTTCATGAACCGATTGTTTGCCTTTGCGTATCTTTTGAATGCATTTGAGTTTCCACCTCTCATCCCTCGTTCAACCATCAGCAGCATATCTACGTCGTTCAGAAGCTGCAGTGAAACTCCAGTCATTTTCAGCATTGCGTTCCATGCCATTCCAGGGGTTGTGAAGAACTGTGCAGGATCCAGACCATAGTTTTCTTCACAAAGTTTTCTGAAGTTTTCAACAACATCGGCCAGCAACAACACATCTGTTTTCAGATAGAGATCGTGACATTCTCCCATGTTTTTCATCTGCCATTTCTGCCAGACATGTTTTGCGTGCTCAAAATCTTCTTCTCCGATCCCCGAGTCATTTAAGCTGGAGAAAAACGCTTCTTTCTCTGGAAGTGGCTCTGCAAACTTTTCAAATGAATCCATGAATTCATAGGGATAAACTCCTTTTCGCGTCATCAAATCAAACTTTTCTCCCTGGAAAAACCTAGCAGTTTCTTTCAGATCTGTCTTGGGAAGATTACCAGCCAGATTTCCCAGAGAAGAAGCCATGAATTTGAAAGAATCCAAAAATCTGATTTCATGTTTGACAATGATTTCTTTTCCCTCACAGATCTTTTCTCTTTTCAGTTCAAATTTCAGCGAGAAAGAGATATATTTTTCTTCGTTATTGGGGATGCATTGTATCTCCAGAATTTCATCCAGCAAACCCAGAGCCCGCACAAAAAGATGTGAGTCATAATTCGCCAGATTATGGAAGAACACTGGAGTGAATTTTGGTCTCTGAAACATTCTGTTACAAGAGCGATGTGCAGCTCCTTTGAATTTTCCAGTGAAATGACAGTGATCTCGTACTTTCATCTTTTCTCCTTCTCTCTCAAATTCACCTTGACACAGCCAGCACCATGATGTTTGATTGAATATATGCCATTCTTCTGGAGTGAGAGGATCCATGGGCTTTGGCTTCAGTTTCAGTTGAGCAGTTTTTACTTCCTCAATGAGTCGTCGCACAAATTCTTTTGGAAGCTCAGCTGATTCTTTTTCACTCCCAGCTCTTTGCAGGACAGGTTCTATTTGCAGAAAAGGAGAGACGAGATGAAAAGCGAATCCACATGGGAGATGCTCTTGTATTTTCTGCGTTTGTTTCATCTTTCCTGCATCTTTCATGGGTTTCAAAATTGACTCAAAATCAGCGTAACCGACAACTGGAACATGAATCATCTTTGAGAAGTTACTGAATGAACATGTTTGTCCTTCAGGCATAACAACATTTGTTGCTTCAAATTCTACGCAGTTGATCTTGTGTTTTTTCAAACTGTCTTCACTGGGGAATGAATTGAGACATCTTTTACAGAAGAATCTTTTTCGTTTTGTTTTGGAAACTTGTGATCCAGCCAAACGAGAAAAGTTTTTAATGATACAGAAGTGACTTTTGAACTCCTTTTTGAGCAGCAGCAGATCCACGTGTTTTTCTTTTTCTTCATCTGTTGCTCTCAGGGTAAAAAGATTTCTGTCCCATCCAAATACATTCACAGAAATGTTGTTTCTTTTCTCAAACTTTCTGACATCTTCCAGAGTTGTTGGAAATGAAATGCCACTCCAATCGAGTTTTTCAGCTTGTTTTCTCAGGAGAGGCGTGATTCTTTCAGGATTCTGCTCCACCCAGTTCATTGCTCTTGTCATGCACCATTTGAAACACATTTCATCCTGGTTTTTCATGTTAATCACAGCGTTCTTGTTTGCCACTTCTTTTGGGAGAGGGATCCATGAAGATCCTCCCAGTGGTCTCCACCGAATGAGATGAAGCTCTAATCTAACAACTCGTTCAAACACCCAGTTTGATCCTCTTTGGTTGAAGTTTTCCAGGTTGATCAGCATTTCTCTGCTCATTTGATCAAACAACTCGCCTGCGTCATTTCCTTCTAGATTTCTTTTCATTCGGGAGTGGGAGAAAGGTGTTTCTTCAATCACGCCGTCGTCACTCAAGTCGGGTTTCACCAACAGAGAGACCAGAATGCACTTTACTTTTGTCTGCCGATTTTGTCTTATCAGCTCAATAACTTCACTCCTCACTTTCCGGAGAAAATCTTGTGGAGTTGGGGAGTCATCTCCTTGAATGATCAGCTGTCTGGCAAATCCTTTCAGAGCAGATCTTCCTTTTTCCACAATCAGCCTTTGCCCCCACAATGCAGCAATCTGTCTTTTCAGTCGTTCAACTGCAGGAGTTGATCTTCTCCTGATTTCTGCATCATTCACATCTTCCAGCCAAGTCGCCCAGTCTGAAATATTTTCTGTTTGTTTTTTAATGATTGGCGGAATTCTTCTGGGAGGAACTCTTCTTCTCTCCGGAACCAGCACTGGAACATTAAGTCTTTTATTTTCTTCATCCAGAGGGTTAACTTTTCTGCGCTGATTGTTTTTCCCACCTCCAGTCCATAGATTTTCAAAAAGAAAGTTGACCAGATCATCTTTCTTCATTCGAGACCATCCTCGCAATCCGGATGATCGTGCAAAAGATTTCCATGCAGTCAACGTTGACATTTTATTTGGGGCTAAAAGATTTTTTTCCTCAAATAAAATGAAGTTTTCTATCCAAGAGGAAGGAAAAGAAAAGCAAACTTTTTTCACATTCAAAGAAGCTCAGGAACAAACTGGTCTTCCCTCAAAAACGATCTTGAGAGTTCTCAAATCAGGCAACATCAAATATTTCAGAAGAGCGGATAAAAAAACTTTTTGGATTCAGCAGGAAGAAGAGTCACCATTTATCCAGATTGATGGAGAAGATTTTTTCACCGCAGAGGAAATTCAGGAACGATTTGGATTGTCGCGCACAGTTTTTTTCAATCAACTCAACAAGAAAAAAACTCATTTTCTGGATTCAACTGAGAAATCTCACGATGTCACTTGGAAATCTCCCAGACTGGAAGAATTTCTCGATTTGATGAAAGAGAAAGCTATGGTTGAAAAAGTTCTTCATTTTCGCTCAAGAAAAGGAATACCAAAAATGGACTCAGATAAAAAGTCTGCGATAAACAAATTCGTTGACCAAACTTGTCAAGCCACATTTTGAATTTTTTATCCAATGGATAAAAAATGAACAAAGAAAAACTTTTCACAATCGAGGGGCAAGATTTCTTTTCTCTGGAGGAAATCAAAATTGCACTGGCTGAAATAAGAAATCATGCAACTTTGATTGATCCCAAATTTTACAAAGCAACAAGTGGGTTGACGGAGGAAGAAATCGCATGGATGCATTGGGCTGAAATTGAAACCAAGATTCAGAAAGCCGTTGACAAGGTAAATGGTTTTCTTCCAGTCAAAACTGAAAAAGACAGACAGTTTGGAGAAATGGATTTTGGAAATAAATGATTTTTTTATCTCCACCAAGAAAATGAATCCCGAAAAAGTTTCCGTTTCCAAGATCATTCTTGAAGAGCCACAAAAATGAACCTCTGGAAAGATCTCATATTGTCTGCTCCCCTGTTCTCTCGATGGCAAAAAACTTCAACTGAAACTCAAAACAAAGTTTAAAATCTTTGCTCATGAAGGAGATTCTTTTTCACTGGGAATCAATCTCCCTGAAGAAAATATCTCTTTTTTCCGCGATCTGGAAGCTCATCTTCGCTCAGCTGCAATGAAAAAACAACCGGAAGTGAAAAAACTTTCTCCATCTTTTGCTAAGTTTCATGCAGAAGATTTCTCTCTCTTGAAAACAGATAAATCTGAACAGGAAAAGATCTTTGCAAAGATTTATCCCTCCAAAATCCCCAAAACAGATTTCTCCTGTCGTTTTTGGGAGTTGGTTGATGGGAAAAAGAAAAAACCTATTCTGAGGCAAAAAGAACTCATCTCTATGCCACTTTTTGGACAAGTTGTCTTTTCCATCAAACATCTTTTCTGCGGAAATGTAAAATCTATCACAGCGATTGTGGATGAAGTTCTTGTGGAGGAGATGGTGCAAAGTGCCTCAGCGTTTGATGAATATGAGGATCAAAATGAGGATGATGAGGATGAAAAAGATATTCCTTCTTTAAAATGAACTTCATGGACCGATTTACTGGCAGCGAATTTAACTGTTTGAAAGCATTTGATCTCAACTGGACAGTGAATAGTTTTTAAGAAAGCAAAGAAGAAAACGATATACTTGCTGAAAAATATCTCAAAGCAAAGAAAATCGAGAAGAAAATTCGTGATTTTCTCATCTCACTCACTCAAAGATCTCCAGTAGAATCTTATGTGGAGGAAATAAAAAAAGCATGTGAGAATCTTATCACAATCAAAAAATACAGGGAGGTATGTGAGGATGCGATGCACTTGCAAACTTATTTGCTATGATTTAATATCTCAGATATTAAATCTAGTTGACAAAAAGATCTTTTTGGAAACAAAAAAGTTGACAATCTGGAAAATAAAAGTTGACAAACAGGGAGGTTACATATTTATTTTTCAAAAGTTTTTATTTTAAAAAGTTTTTTGAGAAAACCAAAAAGTTTTTTCTCAAAAAAACTTTTTGAAAAACAAATATGTAACCTCCCTGTTTGTCAACTTTTATTTTCCAATCTGGAAACAAAAAAGTTTTCCTGAAATCTGGTTGACAAAAAGTTTTTCCTGAAATCTGGTTGTCAAAAAAAGTTTTTTTTGTCAACTTTTTTTCCCCAGTTAAAATGTGGAATCTGATTGACATGACAACTGGAGAAACAGTGGCATCAGAGAAATCGATTTCTGCTCTCTCTCCTCATATGGAATTAACCAGACAATATTTATGTCGAGTTTTGAAAGAGGGGAAAAACAAATTCACTTTGAAAGATGGGCGACAACTGGAAGTGGTGAAAGATGATCTTTCTCCTGAACCAAAGCCCAAATCAAAGCCCAAGCCTAAAACAAGACGCCAGAAGATGGCGAAAGAAATTGCGATTGTCAAATATTCTCCAGGGGAGTTAATGAATATTCAATATTTTCCAGGAAAGATGACTCCCTGGCCTCAAGAAAAATGGAATTTTGTCATTGAAAAGTTAAAAGAGTTCATGAAAACAGAACCATCTCCATTTCCTTTTCCAAAGCATGTTCCTTTTGTAGAAAAAGAACCAGCTGATATTCCAGAAAAAGAACCAGCTGATATTCCAGAAAAAGAACCAGCTGATATTCCAGAAAAAGAACCAGCTGATATTCCAGAAAAAGAACCAGCTGACATTCCAGAAAAAGAACCAGCTGATATTCCAGAAAAAGAACCAGCTGACATTCCAGAAACAGAAACAAAAACAGAAGCAAAATCAGTTGACATCCCAAAAAGTGAAGAAAGTGGACAAATTATTCAACCAGAAGATGATCGTTCTACTTTTGCAGCGTATGTTGCCAATAAAGTGGATGAAATTTTCAAAGATTTCACTCCAGGATCTCCATGGGAAAAAACAAAAATAAGACCAGGAGATAAGATTGTGATATATAATCAGCATACAGGCCATTGGTTTAATATAATAGATTATTTTGAAGCTGAAGAAATTTTTCAATCATTTGGTTATAATATTTATCCTGATCGGAATGAATTTGCGGAGAATCTAAAACAAGGGGAATGGATTTTTTACCCAGGAAAAACATGTTTTGGAATGTCTTATGTAGACACTGACATGTGGACACGAACTACATATCAGAAAAAATGAGTTTTTCATTTCCCAGAAATGAAAAATCACACAAATAGTTTTTCATATTTTCTCTCAAACTTCTCCAAATCCAGCCCCAAATCAATCACAATCCCATCAACTGCTATCATTGCTGGAAGAAATTCATTTCGATCAAATATTCCACTCCTCAAAGCAAAACGCAGATCAGTCAATGTTTTCTCGTAAGTTGTGAACGCGAACTTTGTCATTTCAATTTTGTTTGCATAATTCTTTATTTCATTCCCTGCTTTGACGACCAGACCTGCACCTGAAATCACTCCTAAAATCACAGGATTCATTGTCACTCCTCCAGCAATCGCTCCAATCGCAACAAGAGCGGAAGATGTCAAATTTACAAACAAATTCATTCGCTTGAAATGTTTGTGAGCTCTTTTCAAACACCAAAATCTTTTATGATAGAATCGATAGAATTGCTTGATCTCTTCCAGTTTTTCTGGAGAGATGTCTTTGCTGATGTGATTGAAATCGAAAATCTTTTTCTTTTGTCGCTCTTTTTTCATTTTAAGAGAGAAATGAAAAAATTCACGACAAAACCTCAAAAACCAGTGTAATAAGAATTGTCATATTTGGAGTTTCTTTTAGTGATTTGGCTGGAGCAAAACCAACGCGAGTCATTTCCTCGATTTCAACTCCATCTCCAAGATCATACTTCCAAATGTGTTGACCAAGCTGACCTTGCCAAGTCCATGTTGTTCTCTTATTGTTTATTAACATATCCATCACAAGATCGATTTTAGGGTGTGTAAATGAGTGAATTAGATGGAACATTATCCCAGCTTTGACAAGTCGTGTTTTCATTGGGAAGAAAACAAATTTTACATCTTTCTCAAACAAGAAGTTATATTTGTCAACAGGATAGTGATAATAACCTGTTTGAACAACTTTATCTCCTGTCAACTTGAAACCATTCATGTTAAGGTTTGTTTCCATGATCATCTTCCCCGAGTCAAAAACGAAAGGAGCATCATAAACAGAACTTGGCACATCTGATTGAGAACCTGCCACGCCATAAATAATCAGATTTGCTGGACCTTGATCAGCTGATGATGGTGTTCCTTGCCATTTCAGATCCAGATAAATGAACTCTGGTGAGGTAATCCGCCATTTATGCATATGAATAATTGATCTTGAATACTTCGCAAATTTTTTTGTTGATTGTTGATTGATATTCAGGCTTGTGCTAACAACATCAACGCTCACACCCGTCATGGAAGCGGGGAAGAATTCAATGCAAATCGTATATTCCCCTTCTGGAAGTTTTAACAATAATATAAATAATATAAATTGTAGGAAGACTTGGTAATTTCCAAATCATAAGCTTTTTTATTGATCTGATGGGGTGAACTTGCAAAATCAGACAAACCAGTCACTGTCATATCATGTTCAGCGCTGGATTCATCCACATCCTCCATCAAATACCGGAATTCATCCTTCAAGTGGGAGGTTGAAGATATATGCGATTCATTGACATATTTTTTGAGTTCAGTCTCTGTTTTGATTAGTTCCTCTGCCAGAGCTACTGTCTTGATATTTAGTTCCCTGTCGACATATTGTTTTGATGTTGCTTCATTGGATGTTTTTGGATCGGGAAGACCAAGAAGTTTTTCTCCTCCCATATCCAATTCCCCGGTCATTGTTCCTCCTGACAAAGAAAGCTTATTGGCTGCCGTGTTGGCTATTTGCCCCACCAGCTCGGAGACTGCCGTGTCCACATATTTTTTATTGACTGCTTGGTCAATGTTAACAGGATCTTTCACGTTAAAAATGAAATTATTTCCCATATCAAGACTTGTTTCCATTGGGAATGTTTCTTTCCGACTGAGAAAGATATTCTTTGCGTCATCATAGGAGATCAGATTGTTATAGTTCGCGGAAAGATCAGTATAAGTTTGTTGCTTTGATTTGACAACATTGAAAAGTTCTTTCAGATCGATGTTTTTTGTTACCTCATGCGTTGGTGCTGGAGCATTTGGGTGATATTTTTTCAGCGTTACCATGTTCACCGCAGAAAGATCTTGATTTTCATCAGTATCCAGATTTGTGATCAACTTTCGATCCATGTCAATTTCACCGGGAAGAATCAGTTTCTTTCCCCTGAGATCCAGATCTCCTGTCATATGGGAGGATCCATCAACCTGCAAAGAATCTGCTCTCAGTTGAATTAGTTTAGTTTCCACACTGCTTTTCAACGAGTCAACTTGATGTTTTGTAACTGCATCACCATTTGCTGTTCCTTCAGCGACATTGACTAGTTTTCTGTTTGACATGTCATAATCTCCTGTGGATGTCAGCTTAAAACCAACTCCTGGCAATCCATCTCTTCCATCTCGACCCCCTCGAGAAGTGCTTGTTGTTTCAGAAAGCAATCCATTTGAGTAGCTCATTTTAAAGTCTTTCATCAAAGTTTTTAGCCATGAATTTCCTTGGTTTATCCACATAGAGGAAAGAAAACGGATCACGTATGGCTTTCAGATAATCTTCTTTCTTGATGTTATTCTCCCCGCAGACTGCAGTCTGTTCTTTGTTGCTTGGAAATTCAAAAATGCAAAGATGCGAGCAATTCAAGCGGATATCTTTTGGTGTTTGGAAATAACTTTGTGAAAGATAAATCACAGAACAATTCTTGTGTCTGCCTTGGATGAAATAGTCAACCAATGGCTTTTGGTTTTTCTCGCAAACAAAATCGTCAAAAACAACCAGTTTTTGATTCTCTCCTTGTAATGCCGAAGCTGGGATGATTTCATCCGGGGATGCTTCAATGATGTCATACCCAGCTTCTTTGCTGATTGGGTGAAATGTTTTCATCAGGTGTTGATATTTGGCTTGGTCAAGATTTTTCGCATAGAGATAAATCTTATCGTAGAAAAGCAAGCGGAGAATCATATCCAGGAGAACGTTTGTTTTTCCAGATCCTGAAGGACCACAGATCAACATTCTGAAAGTTCGATCCGGCATAAAAGGTTGCAACTGTCGAAAGTTTGTGATTGGGTCATGGCAATCATAATTGATAATCTTCATTTTATTTCCCAGAAGACAAATTCAGATGAACATCTTGTTCAACATCATGTTCTTCATCCAAATTCATGTTTGTGGACTTAAAATGAGTTTATTGAAATGGAATGAAATGGCCAAAAGCAAATCTGCTTTGGGAAAAAAAATCAACTTTGTTCACGATGTCATCACCTAGAAAAAGTTGGGTGAAGAAACAAGCCAAACTGGACTGGCAAAAATGTTCAAACCCATAACAGCAAAACTAGATGAGGTTGTTGCGTCGAATTTGAGGCAGCCAGCTTTGCCAGTTCGGAGGAAAAAGCCGAAGACCTCACAAGTCGTTGGAGAAAAACCAGTCATAGATTATTATCCAGAAGTTGATCCATTTGAAGAGATGGATGTTGGCAGTTTGTTTGATGATGAGATTGTTGCGCCGCAAGCAGCTAAACAAATCCCAGCAAATCCTCCAATCTATGCAGAAGAACTACGGCAAGAGGTAGGAGATGACCCACCTCCATATGAAGAAGATGAATCTCCTGATTATGCTCTGGCACCGGATGATGAAATAGAAGGAGATAGTATAGCGAACATTAACAAGATGCTAGATAACCTGGATATTTTCAGTTATGATACAGTGGATATGGTTCTGAGAACTCCGAATTTATCAGCAACACAGAAAAAAACTATCTTGAGAAACACGTTCTTTTTAGGGCAGAACATACACGAAACCAATTAAAAGGTTACAAAGCTTCTTTTACCAAAAAGTTTAATAAGGGGGAAATAACTGCAGAGCAAAAGAATTTGCAACATCAAAGAATAGATCGTTCCTTTAAAGTTCTAAATGAATACATAAACCATTACAAACAGCAAAAGAAATCATTTCAGGGTTCTGGGTTGAAAAGAAGAAAAAAAGGTGGAGCTATCCGCTTGTTCTCCAATCCCAAAGAACTTCTCCAGAAACTTGAAGTCATCATTGGCTCCATTCTTGCTGGAAACACAAATCTGGCAATCAGAAACACTGGAGTGGGCATTCTTGATCTTCTCCTGAAAGAGTCAGTTATCAACAAATCCCAGCATGAAAAGCTGTTCAAAAACTATTTCAAACCATAAAATGGAAAGAGAAATCGTCCTGTCATCTTACGCCGTTAAGAACAAACAAAACAAACCTGCAGATTTCACAACAAAATTTAATCGTCCAATTATTCTTGATCCGAATGAACAATATGTTGTTGGGCTCAAACGAATCATCAATATGAGTTTTACGTGGTATAACATCAATCCTCAATATGAAAATCAACTGATCAGGTTTTCCTCTGATGGTGGAAAAACATTTTCCGATATTGCGTTTCCTGCTGGAGTTTGGGAGTATTCTGGGATAAATGATTTCATCCAGGAAGCAACAGTGGTGAAAGAATCTGGAAAAGAAGATGTTTTTCCAATCAATCTTGCTTTCAGCAATGAAACGTTCAGAGTGACAGTTTCACTAGCTGAAAATTATCAACTGGATTTCACCCAATCGAATTTCGGGGATCTTGTGGGGTTTGATAAAAAGATTCTGAAGGAGAAAGTTAATGTTGGCCCAAAAGTTCCAAACCTCAGTCAAGATACTGATATGTTGAACATTCATTGTGATTTGACAAATGACTCACTTGTGGATGGGGAAGAGACTGACATCATCTATTCCTTTTCCACATCTGTTTTGCAGGCATCATACAGTTTTGAGCGTGAACCCATAAAAATAGCATTCTGCCCTGTGAATAAAAACACGATCAGCTCAATTCGGATCTATATCACAGACGGGAAAAGAAGAATTGTCAACTTGAATGGAGCAGACACAGCATTCTCGTTGATATTAAAAAAAAGACTATAAAATGAAAGCATATGAATTTTCTAGAGTTTATCACCCCAAACTGGGGAAGTTTGTTTATAAGCATAAAGGAACAGGAATCATTTTTGATTCCATCTTCAAGCCACTGAAAAAGATGGCAGGACCAGCCATGAAAGGAATTCTCAAGAAAGTTGCGAAACCATTTGCGAAAAAAGCATTGGACGCAGGAATTTCTCACGCTGGGGAAAAAGTGGGCAAAATGGCAGTTGAAAAATCAGGTGATTTGATCATGAAAAAACTGGGAAACATGAAGATTGGAAAACCATCTGCGAAACGAGGAAGAAAACCACAATCACTCTCTGCTTCGCTCCCTGCTTCACTCCCTGTGAAACAACCACAGAGAGAAAGTGCAACTGACATCCTGAATAGACTGATCAGTGGCCAAGGAATTTAAAATAATCTATCAAAATGGCTTTTCGATCGAATGAATATCTCCAAAGAAATGAACTTGTAAGATTCCAGTTGGATGATGTTATCAGAGCCCCAGCAAATGGGCAACATCAAGCAAAAAATGGTTATAAATTCACCATTAATGACAGATCAGCGTTTTATGACTGGCATAACGCTTATTTTGAAGTGCAATTTCAACTCCAGAAAATAGCAGATGGTGCTGGATATGCTGCTGCTGATAGGATAACAGTGTTGAATGGCTCACATTCCCTGATAAAACACATGACAATCAGATCTGCAGGGAAGATTGTTTACGAACCTGACAATCTGCATAAAGTTACTTTTGTTAAAAATCTGTTGGAATACTCAGATGACTTCAGCAGATCAGTCGCAAAAAAACAGTTTCTGGTATTTGGATGTGAATGCGACAACAGCTGCGAATAACACAGGATTTGAAGCGAGACGGTTGCAAACTCAGGCAGTTCGAGACAATGGGACTGGAGGGGCAAAAGATGTTAATGCAATTATCCCCCTGAATCGTTTCTCCTTTTTCGAAGAACTGGAAGATAGGATGTTGGTCCCAATGCAGCTGCAATTCGAAATTAATCTTCAACAGGAATTGATTCATATGGCAAATGGCACGGATCCTGGAAGAGTTGTTATCAACAGATTTTTGCTTTGGGTGCCGAGATTGACACCAAAAGATTCTCTTTATAACAAATTCGTGAGTTCATTCCTGAAAGAATCACAATGGAAGTATCTGAGGGAAATATATGATCAATCACCTCCTACACAATCATCAGGATTCTTCCAGATTTCAGCGAGCATTGACAATGTAAAGCATATTTTTGTCTGGCTGAAAAGAGCAGCTCCACCCAATGATGACCCTGCAGAAGATAACCCATATCTCTTTGACACTTTCAAGCTGAATGCAGCAAATGCAAACTCATCCCTGTCAACTTGCAGATTGGAGTATGGAAATGGAGTGTTTTACCCTGAAACTGATTACGACACAGAATCAAAAGTTAGAATCTTCAATGATGTCATGGCTTATGCAATGAGGAAAAATGACTTCAACACTGGGACTCAGTTGAATTTGGCTAACTTTCAATCACTCTTCAGCCTCATTTATTTCGACTTGTCTTACCAAGCTGAAAAACCAACACGAGATCCCAAGCAGTTGATATTTCGATATACGCTGAATGCCAATGCAGCTGCAGCCTTCAATGTGCATGCAGTGGTTCTCTATCAGGAAACAGCTAAGATTGATAAAGTTGGAAATGAGCTGGTCATTGCCTAAAGCGGAGCGGAGCGGAGCGGAGCGAAAACATATGTTATCATTAAAAATGACAACATATCACCCGTATAAAGTAAATTTGTCTAAAGGGCAAAAACAAAAGCTTGGAAGAGCATTCAGAACAAACATGCCTATCACCCTGAGATTGGGACGAAATCAAACAAGTGGAAGCGATGAGCTGATGCTGACAACCACTCAAATAAATAAAATTTCCAAAGCTGCATCGTTGGGAAAAGGAGTTGAAGTGAAGATAACAAAAGCTCAAATCAGAAAAGTGATGAAACAAGGTGGAAGTCTATTTTCTGCTATTGTTCCTTTTGTTAAAACATTAGCACCAACCCTGGGAAAAACACTTGGATTGTCAGCATTGGCTGGACTGGCAAGTGAAGGAGCGAGTCAAGTTGTGAAAGCAATCAGCGGAAAAGGAGCGCAGCAGGGAGCTGGCCAAGTGGGTGGATTTCTCATCCCCCAAAATAAAATTCAGAAACTGATTAACAATAAACATTTGTTGACAAAAAAACAGAAACAGGATATTTTAACTGCCCTGCAATCAGGAGGACAGGTTGTTGTGAAACCAACCAAAACACAATCTGGTGGATTGTTGGGAACAATGCTGGCATCCATTGGAATTCCACTTGCGCTTGATATGGTGAAAAACCTGTTTGGAAAAGGTGCCCCCAGAGTTGGCAGACCAAAAGGAAAGGGAGCTCCCAGAGTTGGCAGACCAAAAGGAAAAGGTGCCCCCAGAGTTGGCAGACCAAAAGGAAAGGGAGCTCCCAGAGTTGGCAGACCAAAAGGAAAAGGTGCCCCTAGACTGGGAACTCCTTGGGCAAGACCTCCTCCATTCATTGGAAGTTGGAGAAACTCTGTTGGAATGGGGAAAAAAAAATCAAAAAAAGGCAAAGGACTTCTGCTGGGATCGAAAAGTCCATTCAACAGCATTCCAATTCTCGGGGCACTTCTGTGAGACCTAAATTTGTAATTAAACCGCTGTCAAATATTGATCTGTTGAATTGGATTGAATATCTGGGGATTCCCAATTTCAAAGGAATATTTGCAAGAGATGAAGCTATGCCCAAAAAACACAGCCCATGCATCATCAATCTTGATTCGCTTAAAAATGCAGGAACTCATTGGGTTTGTTGCGTCCCATCGCATGATAAAAAGTTCTTGTGGTATTTTGATAGTTTCAGCATGGGCTATCCTCTCGAATTTAAAAGTTCCAAACCTGTAATTTGGAACAGCAGTCAGTATCAAAACATAAACAGTGTTCTTTGCGGGTATTATTGCCTCTTCTTCCTGCATCAATGGTCGCAGGGGAAAGATTTCTATGATATTCTCCAACCTTTCAGTTTGACTGACACAATGCAAAATGAGAAATTCATAAAAGATTATTTCAATTAAAAATGGAATCATATTGCGTCAAAGAAAAAAAAGTCACTGGTTGCGTTGAACCATCCGGATATATGACTGCAAAAAATGGGAGAAAGATGTGGTTTTGTCATTGCGCTTCCTGTGGAATTAAAAAAACTAGATTCGTGAAACAGGGAAACTAAATCTGCCCTCACAAGGTGGGGGCATTGGAGAATTGGCTTTGACTGGTTTTGCACATGCTCTTCCGTGGTTGGGAAAAAAACAGTTGAAATGGGTCGTTATGGGGCAAGTGAATTGTTGCGAAACAAAAACACTCAGAAAAAAGCATTGGATTTTGCTTTGGATAAGATGAAACCATTTCTTGCCAAAACCTCTTCCGATATGCTGGATCAACTGAGCACAGCGATTAGACCAAACAGAAAATATAAAACAGATCGAGCTGATTTGGATGGGGGAGGACTGGATGTTCATAACTTGATTGGAAAACTTCCCAGACCAAAAGGAGGATTCACGCTCCCCGGACATAACTTCACTGGTCATTTCAACCCTTTGGAAAAGCAAGTCAGATTTGACGATACTGGAAAGATTCTGGAAATCTGGCAACAACCAACAGGAAAAACAGATGCAGTTTCTATGCAACACGATGTTGATTATTCGATCTGCGCAAAACAAGCAGATCCACGCAAATGTAAAAACAAAGCAGATAGGAAGATGGTTGCCGCATTGGATACGATTCCCTGGAAAGAAAGACAATGGGGTCATGCTTTTGCAAGAAACACAATCAACGCAAAACAAAAACTGGGTCTCGGCGTTCCAAAAAACGGGAAAAGATTTTGAGTGAAGGCTGGACTCAAAATCTGGCAAATGAACTTCACCAGCCGATAAGGAGAAGATTTCCAAAGAGAAGAGTCATTTCATATGGGATTGACAACATCTGGGCAGCTGATCTGGTCGAGATGGGGAAATTTTCAAAGTGGAACAAAGGAATAAGATACCTCCTGATGGTGATCGATGTTTTCTCAAAGTTTGGTTTCATTCGCCCCTTGAAAGACAAGCGAGGACAAACAGTTGCAGATGCTTTCCGATCCATATTTGCGAAGGCGCGAAAACCGAAGATGCTTTGGACAGACAAAGGAAGTGAATTTTTCAATGGAACTATGAAGGATCTCCTTGACTTGAATGGGATAAAATTGTATACCACAGAGAATGAAGAAAAGTCATCTGTGGTTGAACGTTGGAACAAGACTATGAAGGAGAAACTCTTCCGGATGTTTTCTGCTAACAATAATACAATTTTCTTTGACAAACTGGACAGGTTAGTGGATCAATATAATAACACTTATCATTCAAGCATTAAGATGTCACCCGCAGAGGCGAGTAAACAGAAAAATGAAACAAAGGTTTTTGCTAATCTTTTCGGCGACATGATTTATGCTAAACACAACCCAGCAAAATTCAAAGTCGGCGACAAAGTCCGAATTTCAAAATACAAGCGAAAGATATTCAACAAAGGTTTCACCCCGAACTGGACAGAGGAGATATTTGTCGTCGACGAGGTTTTGAACACAAATCCTGTGACACACAGGTTAGTCGATCTGTTGGGAGAAAAAATAACTGGATCATTTTACGAGGCGGAACTCCAAAGGACAAACCAAAGCGTGTTTCGCATTGAAAAGGTTATTCGCCGCGACCAGAAGTAAAAGAAAGCCTTGGTTAAATGGAAAGGATATCCCGATAAATTCAATTCTTGGGTTCCACTGAGTGATGTGGAAAATCTCTGAGACAGAATATAAATGTTGAACATTCATATTCATTCCAAAACACGCTTCACGCGGGCTGCGCCTTCGCTCAGCTTCGCTTCACTTTTTTTCTTTCAATCCCTGGTGGATTTCCCAGAGGAGACAACTTTGTTTTTGGAGATCATTTTTGAGAATCTTGTGTTCCTCTTGGAGGTTGACAAATGATTCAAAGAGGAGTTCTATTGTGTCTTCCTCTTCTTCATTTTCTTCTGCTTCTTCCATCTCCGAATCAGAGACAATAAATTCCTCGTCAGATGTTGTTGGGGTTTCATCAGAACTTCTTTCTTCCTCCTCTGAGCAAGTGAGGCAATCTTCATGATCACTGGCTTCCATTTTCTTTCCATTTGTTTTTTTTGAAGATTGTTTGGATTATTTTTTCCTGTTCTACCCTTTTTGATGGGAGAACCAACAGTTTGAAATCATCTTCATTTGGATTGAAACCATTCTTTTTCAACAGGGAGAAAAGAACTTGATTGAAATTGAGAAACTTTTTTCGCTTGAAATGAAGATCATCATATGCCAGTGAGAAATATTTAAAATCGTCAATGAGGAACTTTTCCAGATGCTCTTAGTCATTCCCATCGTGATTTGTTATGTGATTGAAAATTTCATGATCATTGCCATTGACTTTTTTCCATTTGGAAGCTTTAACAAACTTCCTGACTTTTTTTCTGGTGATTTCGTGGAGAGGAATTTGGGAGAGAATTTCTTTTTGATAAAATTCGAGATCTTTGAGTGGAATTTGGTTCTTCCCCTGATTTTTACGGATAACATCTTTAAAATGTTCAAGTCTGAGATTTTTGTGAGAATGCCATATTGTTGTAAAAGTTTCTTGAATAATTTCAGGAGTGTCATCTATTTCCTCATCTTCATCTTCATCTTCGGAATCAAACATTTTCTTTTGCGGAGGAAGTTTTTTCTGGAAAAGATTCATTCTCTGTGTTTGTAACTTCTTCCTCTTTCTCAGCACCAAGTTTCAAACTTGGATGCTTGAACATTTTTTTTCAGTTGCCTGTAAAAGAAACCTTTCTCTCTCTCATATTCTTCACGGTGTTTCAACTCTTCCTGCCATCTAAATTCTTCTTCTTTTTTGAAAGATTTATATAGAGTTGGAAGAATGGCCTTAATATTATTGCAATTATCCCACTCAAACTCCTCTCGCAATCGACATTGGCGACGATGAAAATAATCTCGTCTCATTATTTCTACGTAAAAAGCATGAAATCTTTTATAGTATCCATGGGGAAGTATTTTCATCTCCTCTATACTTTGTTTTTCAAAATCTTTCAATGATTTCTCAGCATCTTCAAGTTGGGAAAGTCGTTCCTTCAAAAGATCGATTTGCTTTCTTTTCCCGTGTTTAGAGCGAGGCAGTTCTCCAAGTATTTCTAACTCCACCTCTTCTAGTTCTTTGGAATCTTCCAATGATTTCTCAGCATCTTCAAGTTGGTGAAGTCGTTTCATTAAAAAAGCGATTTCCTCTGTTATTATCAATTCTTCTTCTTCCATTTTTTAAATGGAAAATAAAAAAAAGAATTCCATTTTAAAAAAATGAAATTTCAGATGATTTTTTTGTCAACCAGTTTTTTTTGGAAATGATTTTGTTTCCAAATTGGAAATGAAAAGTTGACAATCAGGGAAAAACCAAATATGTAACCTTCCTAATTGTTTTTTCAAAAGAATTTTGTAAACTAATCTGGAGAAAGAATTCTGTCAACTTTTTTTCCAGCAGAAAGAATTTTGTAAACTAATCTGGAGAAAGAATTCTGTCAACTTTTTTTCCAGCAGAAAGAATTTTTGTGATCTTTTCTCCCAGTTTTTTTTGGAGATGATTTTTGTTTCCAGATTTGAAAAAAAAACAATCAGGAAGGTTACATATTTGGTTTTCCAAACTTTTATTTGGAAAAAAAGTTTTTTGAAAATCAAAAACTTTTTTTTCAAAAAACTTTTTGAAAAACCAAATATGTAACCTTCCTGATTGTTTTTTTTCAAAAGAATTTTGTAAACTAAATCATTCTGGAGAAAGAATTTTCTCCCAGTTTTTTTTGGAGATGATTTTTGTTTCCAGATTTGAAAAAAAACAATCAGGAAGGTTACATATTTGGTTTTCCAAACTTTTATTTGGAAAAAAAGTTTTTTGAAAATCAAAAACTTTTTTTTCAAAAAACTTTTTGAAAAACCAAATATGTAACCTTCCTGATTGTTTTTTTTCAAAAGAATTTTGTAAACTAAATCATTCTGGAGAAAGAATTTTTGTGATCTTTTCACCCAGTTTTTTTTTGAGAAGTTTTTCTCCTGGGGAAAACTTTTTTTTCTCCAGAAACTGGAGAAAAAAACTAAATCTATCTGCAGGTTGAATTTTGTCAACTGAATCAGCCTGCAAAAGAAATTTTGTCAACTGAATATTCTCCCAGATTTTTTGGAGACAGTAGTTAGGATATCACGGCGGCCAGTGGATCCCGAAGGCCCCCATAGTGTGAACGTTTTCTATCTTATGTGAAATTTAGGATAGTTAGAATATGCTCTATTTGACAGAAATATGAAGTGGCACTTTTACAATCAATGAAAATATGTCTCTGGTAAATTTAGACAGAAAGTTAGCATTTATGAATGCTGTTAAATTTTAGGAGAGACTGAAAAATGAGATTCTGGAATATTTTTGTTGAGTTCTGGTGGTTTTAACATAAGGATCAATCAAGTCATATAATTTACTATGTGTGAAAATTGACAATAAGGTTTTTACGTTAAAACTAGCTGGGGGGGCTTCGGATGCACTGGCCGCCGTGATATCCTAACTACTTCGGTGAGCCAGAAAACGAATTATACTGATTTATTTCAATGTACAAATTGTTTGCCTTAACTACAACCGTTAAAAGAGTTACAAATAGTAGTTTGATTTTGTATTTTTTTCAAAAAGCGCTAACACTAAAGCCTTGTTCTCCTTTGTGCCATAAGCTATAGCACAAGTAAGATGTATGTAAAAACTGCAGAGCTGCAGAACTGCACAAGAAAAAAAAAAAGGAAATTGTACTGTGCTGGTTAATTTGTTTGCCTCACTTTGGTTCTCACAACCTTTTCACTTATGTTGTATTCTTGGCTATTGCCTTTTGCACAAGTGCGAATCAGGCTTAAGAAAACATCGTGGTTGCCGCTTCACTTTGGTGACGAATATTGTACAATCTCCTTGATATTTCTTTTTGCAACATACGCTCGGAATGAAACGATTACAAAGATATAAAAATTGGTTTTAAAAGAACCCCTCCCTGGCGATCTCGGTTGCACAATGCCCTCTGTACAACATGCAATATTATAAAATGGTTTTAGTTTCTATTAATAGTTAACACAAGTTATTTTTCTTTTATTCAATATTTCAGCTCGTCGGGATAATCATTTCCTACTTCACAGTGCTGATTTCTTTACCAAGTTAACATATTTTGTACAGTGCGACTAGGAAATAAATATTCGAATACAAACTGGATTTTATGGACCCTTGGCATGGAATATTAAGCATTAGCATATACTGAAACAGTGGATAGCATTGTTGGCGCGCTCTGATTGGCTACTGAAACTCGGAATAGCAAGTGCTATTCACCTCCCAGCAATTTGCGCGCGAAAATTGTAATCGTTGACAGGAATAAATGAGTTAAAAAGCATCATTTTCGTTGTATTATCTCACTGTTTCAGTATATACTCAGTGTAGGTGGGTAGTGGTGGATATTTACCTCGCCGCTTCGCGGCTCGGTAAATATCCACCACTACCCACCTCCACTTCGGTGAATAGTTGTTAATTATTGCACTTGTTTTAAACAATTCTCGTGTGTTGTTTTAAACAATTCTCGTGTTTATACAATAGATTTATGTTATGTTATCGTATTTCCCAAACTATCAAAATCAAAGGGACAACATCCCACTGAAATACAGACATTCGCTCACTTAATTTGCATTCTTTATTGTCAACGCCACAAAATATACAATTGAATAGGATACAAAGATTCTAAGAGCAAAACAGAACACGTAGTTTGGGAATAAAATGCAGGAACATATAGATGGAAGTTCATTTCATGAGAGACCGTCCAGGGGAGTATCAAAATTGAATTTTTAGACGCTAAAAATGTCTTGCTTTGATCTCTTCTGGCGATGTTTTCTTATTATTGCAAGACAGTAAAGCAAGCTGAAAGCAAACACCTGGCCGTAATCATCAAAACACGATCAATCAGCCGGGACATTGTTCCTTTGGTTGAGTTTTCGTTCGTAACATTTTAATTATCTATATGTAAAGTACACAAAATATGAATACAGATAAACCTGTATCAAGCGGAAACCCTCGGGTAATTAATGCTGTAATACGCTTAATACAGGATGTCCGCGTAAAATAGGTCCCCAACATTCTCCAATTCATGGTAACGAGAATAGTCCAATAACAACTTAACCAATCCGATCTGGAAAGAGGACCTGCATGAAAACCAGCTACGGCTGATGCGGCTTTCCTCTCTAAATATAGTTGTTCACTTTTTATTTATTTAACCAATGGATAAGTGAGACTTGTTCCTTCAATGGCTGATAATGCACTTCGTCTGACTGATTTGATTGCTCTGTTCAGCATGCTCTTTATTTGCTCTCCAATTAGGACCAACTGGTCGAAGACAGGCTTTAACAATATATAGAAACAATGCATTTCAGTCAACTCCTAGGTGTCTGCAACCGCTTAATAGATGTGTTCGTTTAATACTGTATTTTTACGCAATATACATGGCAACTAAATTTTGGGAATTTGGCTACTGTCCGCTTAATGGAGGGTGTCCGCTTAGTACAGGTTTAACTGTATTAAAACACACAAAACACCATATATAATACAACAATTTAAGATGATAGTTCAAGCAACCAGTGATTTTGTAACCTGGATAATTGTCAAACCATTTTCACTCAACTTGGCTAAGAGCCTTTTAACCCAGGCTAGTTGTTTTCCATTTTGACTCAACTTGGAAATGACAGCATAACAGCAAAATATGAAACAATGATTCCAAAAATCTAAAATAAAAACATATAAAACGTTTAGTGCGTTGCTTTATTAGTAAGCTAAGTTGCTTTTGAGTAAGAAGAAACTCTGACTAACTATGCTTAATAAATTTTCTACGTTAAAAATAAAGTTAAGTAAGGTTAATTAATTTGGTTTTTTTTTTTCTGGCGATACTTTAAACACAACTTCCCATCCCCGACCTTGAGAATGAGGTTGCTCAAAACCCTATAGTACATTTATCTAGACATTCAAATCCTTTAAGTTGATTATATTAAGCGGGGCCTCGTCGGCGGTATGGCTCGTTATAATAAGCTATGATCTAGCCAGTCAAAACTTATTAAAGAAAGTAAACATTAGACAAAACAGTTCCAGCCTTTGAAAGTAGCTCGCGTTGATGAAAACTGAAAGAAATCAGTCTGTAGACTAGATCGAACTCTTCTCCAACACTAAAAAGGCAATCATTTAGTTCTAAGTCTTAGTGTATGATCATTTGTAAAGTGAACATTTTGCAATATTAATTTATTTTGTCGTTATTAGGCAAAAAAAAAAATTTAATAGCAGACCAGCAGATAAATTAAAACTTGCACTCAAGTAAAACGTTTTAACTGGGTTACAGAGTACGCATATTGCTTGGCTATTTTTAACTCGCGAATACGAGGAACGTTCCGGGGGAGCGTTGAAGAAGTTATAACAGACGGGGACATATATGCAAATGTTCACTCCTTCAATCACTCAGCTGTAAACCTTTCTCGGTTATTTTCGCTGACCAATATAAAAGGCTTGCGCATATATTTTCCCGTTCCAAATGCAACAGGTAATGGTCCCCTGCCTTACCCATGGTGACGGTGTTGGAGGGAGGAAAGGGTGGGGAGTGGGACGCAGAGGGGGTCGGGAGGGGAGGGGGAGGGGGTCGGTTCTTGCAAAAAGCGCAGGAGAGGGGAGGGTCCGGAGGTTGTTTGGTATTCACGAGTTGGTTTGATTGTATTAGTTGTTTTAAAATAACCACCGTTTGTTCAGTGACAGATCAACAAAAAAAGTATTTCATACGAACCTTCAAAGACAGCGATTTTGTGATGACAACCAGTCCTCCAATCGACAGCCCTTTTGGTTCACCTTTTAGGCAAAACATGAATGCCAGCAACTGTCAAATTGTAAATTAACAAAATATGTTAAGTTGTATTCCAATTTTACGGAAAAAATGGACACGTATTCAAAAACGATTATTAGAAATGCACATGTCGGGTGACCAAGCAGTTTGAAAGAGAAGGCGAGTTATGGAAAAAATCTCTAGGGATTTGATACGTTTGCGACCAAATAAAAGTTTAGAACTTATCGGGGTAACAGTTTTACTCTGGTAGTATAGACGCCTCTAAATGGTTACCATTTAAAGTGGACGATATGTTGGTTAATATATAATGAAAAACTTTGTCATAAGCAAGATGACATAAAGAGTTTCTCTTACAACGACCGCATTTGTCTTAACCCTCGGACGTACAATATACACGATATTTCCATCGGTATTCCCGCCCGGGAGGGGGGGGGGGGGTGCAAACCACCCCCCTCCTCCCCCCCCCCCCCCCCCCCCCCCCCCCTCTTCTTGTACCATGGTGGGGGTATAAGTTTGCGCGTACGTCCGGGGGTTAAATTCATACTACAGTCGAACCTCTTCGCGTAGGGCCATCTTGGGAACAGCGTAACTGGCTGTTATTGAGAGGTGGCAATTGTGGGGAGATATCGAGGTAGGAGTGTTGCATGACACCAATCGAGTCACATCACCATTCTTACTCAGGACGATTATAATTATCGGAAAGCTTTTTGATGACCAGCCGAGCTGCGGCGTTCTTAGCTTTTTCTTAATTTTTCTGCTATTGCGCCCCTGCATGTGGAATACACAAGAGTATTATAAAAAAAACATAAAAATGAAGAAATACCGATACCTTCACCTGCTCCTCTTCAGAAACGTTGGCAGCTTCCAAAACACTTTGAAAACTGTGAATCTAGAAAGCAAAACAAATTATAATTGGAAATGTCCTCAGAACAACTGTAGGCTGTGCTAGACAGGCCGTATCTATATTATTGTTATTTTGTTGCCGTATATATCTAGATACACAATTAGCACAGACATTATTATTCTTAAAGTGCCCCTGTGATCAAATTTTTGATTTTCATTTTTTTACATTTTCGTGTACTATTAGACTTTTTTACTCATATTGCCAAATTTCAATCCATTACGAACATCAGAAGTCATTTTATTTTAACATTTATTTCCGAGAATTTACGGCCGCCATTAATCAACCTTGTTCCAAGGCTTGGTTGCGAATGGGAAAAAGTGACGTCAAAGACTCAAACATACCTGACGGGTTGAAATTATAATAACAATAAGCATAGAAAATTGCACGAAAAACAAGTCCAAAGTTTTTGTTGCTTTTCGCGTGATTTCCTGTCTCCTCTTTGTTGTTAACATAGCAGCGCAAACCAAACCCGCACCACCTCCTTAAATACAATTAATTCAAGCTTTATGGTATCCATGTAAATAAAGTCGCTATAATTGCCGCTGACTGTCTTTATTGAACTGCTGTCTCATTTCTAATTTTTGTCCCATTTATTACAACAGCAAACCTCCTCTCCGTTGCAGCCTTATGTGTTGCCTGGTTACTGAATTAAAGCCTTTGGAATGCTCTGTGTAGTATAATACTAATTTTGAATTAAATCCTAAAAATATTCTATAAAAAAACTGGATATTAAAGCGTAGCTTTAATATTAATAACAACATATTCATGCTAATCAGCCCAACTAACCTCGTTAGCATGTGCAAAATTGAAAATAATTTTTGCTCTAAAATGAGGGTAGTTGAGCTGATTAGCATGAATATAAAAGAATAAATAAATCGGCCGCCATTTATGAAAAGGGTCTATACCCTGAATGAGTCACAAAAGAAAAACTGAATAGCTAATATGGAGATAATACCCGAGGGTGCTCGGGACTGGGGAACGAACGGGCAATACGCAGCTCTTACAAGGTCTTCTCTGATTTGCTGAGAAAACAATAGAACAACCAACACAACAATGGACCCTAGCCCTGGAAACAATAGTAAGAGCTGCGTGATACCCAGGTCCAATGAAATTAGAGGTTGCTTATAAGAGCTGCGTGGTACCTGGAACGAACCCTTACCATTTCAAAATGAATAAATTTATGATTCCAATGCCTTTAAAATTGCCTCTTAGGCAGTAAATTATTTCTAGCTGGATTTTTGAAAACCATGTTGCCCTTTGTATCGTCTGTGAGTGTGTTTGACCTTGGTGCTTTGTCGTTTAAGAACTATGTCTAAACTAATAGGGGACATAAAAACCCTTTGTTTGATCTATATGTAGTGAAACTGCTGTAATTTTCATCGGCCCCAAGTTTTCAAAAATTCAGCTATATTTATATAAATTATCATAACTTGCCTTCTCGTTGACTCTTGTTCCAAATACTAACAAAATTGCAACTTTCCCAGCTGTTATAATAAGAACGTATACACAGCCAAGTACAAGTGAGGGCAGCTTAAGAGCAACGCAAAACACGAAGCACAGAAAGGGGATGTATAGCGACAAAAGAACGAGGAGTAGAGACGAAAACATGTTGCTAGCGAGTTCAACTACCCCACACAGTTTGCGATGTTCTTCCTTCAACGCCGTTAAGTCCAAGGAGTTCAGATTTCTTTTTATTGATGTTCTTTTGTAAAACTCGTCAAATAGCTGTTCGAGTACCACGCAAGTCGTGCAAAATAATGAAACAGGAAGTAGCCAAGCTCCATAACCCAAAATATGCGACATTAAATAAACGATCCTGAAACCGTACCATATATCCCAAGATTTATTTGTCCCCGTTGATACCAAAGGAAACAGAAGAACGCTGATTATGGCACCGATCGTTGAGGTGATCCAAACTAACCCAGCAAAAATTAAGCTTTTCCGCGAAACAGTTCGCAGTGTCCTCAATTCAGCTTTAAATTGAATTAAGCTTCGAATAAACTTCTCAAAACGTGACTGTTTCGCTTCTGTTAGTGGCAGAACAAACATGCAGATAGTTCCGCTGAGTGCTGTTATGAGGGACAACAAAAAGGTCGATATCAATCTAAAGAAGAATGAAAGCACGGTGGTACCTTCCATACAAAGGCTGATAAAAGTCATAGGAACGTTGAACCAAATGGTCGCCATTGTTGCACAGCAATACAACAGCGAAATTGATACCCGTCTATTTACCAAGCAAAACGGTGAAGACATTCGTTTTAGTGACGTTTCTCCGAAGTAAAAGCCAAAAAACTTCATAGTTTTTAAAATTGGACTGTATATCCCCTCACATACCGTAAGCATTTCTTCCTTTCCAGGCGAATCGTTCGTGAAAGTGTCGACCAAAGTTTGATCTGAAGCGAATTGCTGCATTTCATGACTTTCATGGGTCATCTGTGTGTGGGGCAGCACCTCTATCACGAGAGTGTCTGAAGGGTTTACTCGAGAATGCATCTTTCGTTTCCAACAGAATTTTCAGATCCTGGTCAAAATAAACGATGTGAGCCTCTATTTATTGTAAACTCATTTTAATGAGTTAAAATTATGTATACCTTTATCATTTTATTCGATATGCTAAAACACCTGTTTGCATAAATTTCAATTAACATTCAGCACTCCTGTTTCATTTTTTCCGCGAAATTTTTATTTCTTTTTATTAATTCATTGTTATGCTTTTGTTTTCATTCCCATTCGATTTTCTGTTTGTTCATTTCTTTATAAATGACGTTTATTCGTTGCTCAATGTATCATTAATTCATTAATACGCTTTTGTTTCCATTTCCCTTCGATTTTCTGTGCTTATTCATTGCTCTATGTATTTATTAACTCATTAATATGCTTTTGTTTTCATTTCCCTTCGAATTCCTGTATTCATTAACTTTTGATTAATTACAAAGTTTTTTATGTAAACTTTTTTTGACGTTGATAATTTACACAGGCGGCGGATATACATATTGCAACGTACAGTTCAGTACAAGCATTCTGAAAGTTAAAGTTATATTTTACATAATTATTTACAAACAAATTTAACACATCTACATTATATTTTCTTCTTAATGAAACCCACAGAGTTAAAAACAAATAATTACCACATGTGTTATTTGCTTCAACAATACAATAGTTAGAGGTTGAATGGGTTTATTTAACCACTGGCTTTGCTTGTAGCGAAGATTCTTTTAACCTAGACTCCAGTCATTTTCCACTTTAACTCAACTCGGCAATGACAGCGTAACAGAAAAATATAAAACAATCTGAAAATATATACTAAAACAATATTTAAAATACGTCCTAAGTATTAACCCTAGAGGGATGCCATCTCCCCCCTTAAAGTTTTTCTCCTATTTTTAAAGATAATTCATATTAGCACATGTCTTCGTCAGTCGTCATCCATTTGGAAGGTTTTGAGGTTTGGGAGAAATACAGAAAATGTGCCTTCCAACAGTTAAAGAAACAGCATACAAAACCAGTAGTTTTTTCAGTACTGAAGAAATTGTGAAATCCAAGAGCAAAATAATTGACGAGAGAGCACCGACTGCACAACAAATTAATATAAACTAAAGTTTTAATCACTCTATTGTTTTCGATTTACAGTTTTTTGACACACACATTGCAGAAAATCAGCAATTTTATGTTAACAAAACAAGTCGACTTGCATTTCATAGTTATAACTTCACACGCGTCGCCCTGCGCAAGGATATCTGTGTAGATTTTGCAATTTTGATTTCCAAATCAGTTTCTCGGGCAATTTTCCATACGTAACAGGTGTATTTTATTCGGAAATTAGTCATACTAGTTATTCTAGACCGAGAAAAAGTTGTTTTGTGAGCTTTTGTGCAGTCTAAATGTACTGCATGTACATACGGTCGCGTAATACTGTTTTTGAGAATTGCTAAAATTGAAAAACAGCCCGATCGTCAATCTTAATTCTAATTTTTCTTGTTCTTCCGACCTTTCACCTAAGTTAAGCTTATCATCCTCGTTTCCTTTTAGAGAGCTCCGCTGTTAGGCTAAGCCTATCTACATATATTAAAATAGGACTGTGTATCCCCTCACATTTCGTAAGCATTTCTTCCTTTCCGTTCGTGAAAGAGTTGATTACCGTATGATCTAAAGGTAGCACCTCTAAGACGCAAATATCTGAAGGGTTTACTCGAGAATGCATTTTTCGTTTCTAACATAATTTTCAGATCCTGGTCAAAATAAACGATGTGAGCCCTCTATTCATTTCAAAGTCATTAATTAAGGATACTGCATGTTATCCTTTTATCCGACAGGCTAAAGTATTTTTGCTGCGTAGCACTCGTGTCAAATGATAATAACGAGAATTGTTTGTTACTAATGCTGAAAAAACTCAACCAATTTTCATTATTATCAGGTTACAGCAGGTGTTTGCTTAAATTTCAATTTACCCTCAGCGCCCCTGCTCAGTCATTTTTTCCGCGATCCTTTTTTTCCGTGATCCTTTCAAATCATAATTACACATTTTGTTTTTATTCCCCTGCGATTTCTGAGTTCATTAACTGCTGCACGTAAATTAACGTTTAATAACAGCACTACATATTCATAGTTACCGGGGTTTTTTTGTCAACGTTTTTTGACGTTGATAATATACACAACTGGATAAATTTATTTATCTATATTTATCTATTGTCTAAACAAATATTGAAACAGGAAGTATTCAGTTCAGTATAGGCTGGTTTAAATGGAGTCCTGTATTATTACATTAAAATTGATAATAATAAATTAAAAAGCAAGACTGGATCCTGGAGGATCTGCTCAGGCCTAAAAAAATTGAATATAAAACTTGAAAGCATATTTTGTTTAGTACAATATTATAGCTGGCCAGACCAGCCTTCTTCTTTACATAGTTGGCGGATTTCATATAGCAACATACTAGCATTCTGGAAATATTAATTTTACCACAATTGCCGCTAAACTCGCAATCTGATTGGTCGACGTGAGTGGTAAATGAGAGTCCAGACAACGGTGATGACGCTAACATCACGCGCGCTTAAAAAAAAAACAATCAGATTGCGAGAAAGTTATAGACAACGCTTGCTCTTTCTTTGCTGTCACGTTTTGTAGCAAGACTTCGATTTTTCCTTGTATTATCTTCTAAATATTGTTGTAAAAAACACATTTACACCGGTTTTCCGTGGTGTGGACCCTTATTTACCACGATTTACGTCATCACATGGTCAAAATTTGTTGCTGACTCACTCGGCTACGCCTCGTGATGTGATGACGTAAATCGTGGTAAATAAGAGTCCACACCACGGAAAACCGGTGTAAATTTGTTAAAGTTACATGTTACGTATTTACAAAAAAAAAATACGTCATATTTTCTTCTTAATGTCACGGTGTTATTTGCTTAAACTAAAGCAATAGTAAGAGGTTCGGTTTATTAAGGCGGGAGTAAACATGAATTTGAATGAAATTTGAAGAGGTTTAAAGAAGGGATAGAAGAAAGAAAATGATTTTTGAAACACCTACATACAGTCGATACCCACGCAAGAGTACCCCAGGTTGCTAGTGGACTAACTTGGTGTCCGCCTATTAATTATCAACTACGTACTAATTCTATTTTTAAAACTTCACTAAATCTTCAATATTTCTTATTTCTTTTAATTTTACCAATCCTTTGAGAAAAACTATTTCCCCCCAAACATACCCAAAAATCACCCAAAAATTAAAAAAACAATTCCAACATAAATTAACGGGATGAGCATATAGTTTTTGGATTGCTTGAAACGTGAACGAGATATTTCCATTAAAGCCATGTCAAGTGGCGGAAAAATGGCGTTCATGTTTACCCCTGCCTAAACCACTGGATTTGCTTGTAGCTAAGACTCTTTCAACCGATACTAAAGTTATTTTCCATTTTGACTCAACTTGGAAATGACAGCATAACAGCAAAATATGAAACAATGATTCCAACGATCTGAAAATATAAAGAAAAATACTTAAAATGCGTCCTGAGTATTAACCCTCGGACGAGCAAGAGGGGGGTGGCGATCTGAAAATATAAAAAAAAAATACTTAAAATGCGTCCTGACTCCTGAGTATTAACCCTCGGACGAACAAGAGGGGAGGGGGGGGGGGGAGGGCGGGGGGGGCGGGGGGGGGGGGGGTTAGTGGGGGTGGTATGGATATCAGCCTCCACCCACTTAAGGTTTTCTCCGATATTTTGAAGGAGAATTTATTATTGACACATGTAGTCGTGAATAGCTGTTGGTTTATCCTTGCATATCATGCGCGATTTAGAGGTAACACTTATTCTTTTGTTAAGACAATAGAATATTAGAACACAAAAGAAGTAGTAGTAGTAGTAGTAGTAGTAGTAGTAGTAGTAGTAGTAGTAGTAGTAGTAGTAGTAGTAGTAGTTGTAGTAGTAGTAGTATACTTAATTTATTTAAGTGTCAAACGTTCTAGCGTACTTACACTAATTGGTGACACTACCTAAAAAAAAAAGCTCTAAGATAAACATTAATAAAAATTTTATAAAAATTGAGATCCTTACTCTAAATAAAACTCTAGTTAAAAACTAATTCTAATAAAACCCTAATAAAAAACATATTCAAAAACATACCCTAATCGCATAATTACTTTAATTTACGACAATACAATAGAATACAATACCATAGAATATATTAGAATACACAATTTTACCTAATGCAATGGAGGTGTGCAATGTACAATGGAGCTGACACCCTAAATCGGGCATCATATGATGAGATAAAGCCATTTTTGAAAAAAAATAATAATACGTGTTTTTCACCTTTTTCGGTGACTTTGAATTTTGAGTAGAATCCTATTGTAGTTGGCGGCCATCTTGGCCACCATTTTTGATGACGCCACGAATCCTAAGCAGCAAAGATGTACTTGAACAAAAACTAAGTCTATCTGGGCTAAATGTTCATTTCTTGGCCATTTTTTAACAACAGTAGAATTATATTATAGTCACTTTAAAATTACCAGCGATTGTTCAGAAACGGCTACTGAGGTTGAAAAATATATAGGCAGATACAGATAAGCAAATAAAATGTTTCATACGAACCGTCAAAGACAGCGATTTTGTTATCACTGCCAGACCTCCAATTGACAGGCCTTTCGGTTCTCCGTTTAAGTAAAACATGAATGCCAGCAACTATCAAATTATGAATAAGCAAACATATGTTAAGTTAGTAGACTAACTCAGGAAGAAAAGACTATGACACGGATGAACAGACTAACACAATTGTACATTTGAGATGACCAAGCAATTCGCAAGAAAAACTGAAACTGACCATTTCGGAAAAAAAGAAAGAATGGGCGGGGGCGTAATCTTAAGGGATTTGGGAAAATAAACAAATTACTGTGCCTTTCAATAACACGCAAACTATGAATTTCAAGCCCTTGCTAATGTTTACGTTTTACGCTGCCGTCAATCATAATTATCACGTGACAAACGTCGGAACCCTGGAAACAGAAACTGACAAAAAAGTTGTAGTATGGTCTCTCAGACTATTAACAACCAATCATTATGTCGTAGTATATTTAAGAAATGGTAAACGTGCAGCGTGCGTTTATTGAGTTATAGATACATACATACATACATAAGCGTTATTTTCACTCGATACAGGCGGGAGGTTGCTAAGCAGGTAAGAAGCGTAAGAGTCGCTCGAGGCGATAGCTTCTTGAGTGTTTAATAAACCTCCCGCGTGCATCCATAACTCGATGTACGTGCGCACAGCTGCGACGTTTACCATATCTTTTATAACATATCATAAAGACAACATATAAAAATTGCCGGCAAAACAAGCTGAGTGACGTGAGCATGCTACCCACCGGCAGATGGATGGTGCGTATCAACCAATCAGAGCGCGCGTTTTTCGTTGTTGTTTTTTTAATGCTCTATTTATGTCGATGCATGCAGTGGCCTCGTATTGTCTGTATGTATTTGTCTATATCCGATGATGGTTTATCATCGTGTCAAAAACAACGAATCGCAATGTGTTTGGTGCATTACCACATCGTTGTGGCTTGTGATGCCTTTTTCGCCCAACCTTTGCAAAACATAAGATTTTTAGTTGGTTTTGTTTCCACGTCGGAAATTGATGCGAATTTATGCCATTAAAAACACCACTTAACAGTTTGTGCATAAAACGCCAACACAAAAGTTGATCAAAACAGCGTATCGACATAAACAATTATTTATTTTTTAGTGACCAAAAACTGAAGGAATAAAACTCCTAGAAGTTAAAATAAATCATTGAATTCATCGACATCTGAGCTAAATAAAACAAAAAATAAGTTAAAAATTAATGAGTCTGTAAGACTTGGAAACTAAAGGATTTAAATTGATCACGAATATAGGCATGTTGTAAGCCATGTGTGACTACTAACAGTCATAAAGCAAAAAAAGAAACATCTATTAGTAAGTAGCTTATAAACATTATGTAGATGTTATAATGGTTTTAAAATTTCTAAAGAGCTTAAAAACAAAAATAAATCAATAGATAAATCAAGAAATCAATACCTTCATCTGATCCTCGTCAGACACCTTGGCAGCTTCCAAAATATTTTGAAAACTGTGAATCTAGGGAAAAAAATCAAAGTGTTTTGTGTTGGATAGGCAGTTTGAAAACTGTGAATCTAATGTTAGCGCCAATGTTGAAACAATATCGCTCTAATGTCTTGTATGCACTGAGTGCAGCGACTGTATGAGTCAGGTATATGATGACTGTGAATGGCGAGAAAGGAGTAAGCATAAACGAACTCCCGCTATGTACTTGGGACCAACTCAATCTGCGAGACGGATGCAAACGGGTGGGTCTGGAAATAGAACTGACAAATTTTAAAATATGCAAACATACAACAAAAGACAATTTCGATTCCAAGAAGCTTTAAAATAGGGGCCAGGCATAATGGTGTACAAAAATACTAGAAAATGCTGACACTTTAGCAGTTTACGATATAAATTCATTTGGTTAACGTAACTTGCCTTTTCGTTGACTCTTGTTCCCAATACCAAGAAAACAGCAACATTTCCAGATGTTAATATAATCCAGAATATACAAAAAAATAAACTTATTTGCGATTGAGGTCGGTTAACAGCAATGTAGAAGGTGAAGCACAGTAAGGGGATGTAAAGTGAGAAAAGTACGAGGAGAAGAGGTGAAAACATCTTGCTAGCGAGTTTAACTGCGCCACGCAGTTTGCAATGTTTGTCCTTCAACGCCGTTAAGTCCAAGGAGTTTAGAATTTTTGTTGATGTCCTTTCGCAAAAATCGACAAATAGCTGTTCGAGTACCAAGCAAGTCGTGCAAAAGAATGAAACAGGAAGCAGCCAAGATCCATAACCCAAAATTAGAGAAATTAAAGAAACGATCCGGAAACCGTACCATATATCCCAAGGTTTATAGCGCCCGACGGAAGTCCAAGGCATGTATAGCAAACTTATTACGGCAGATACCGTTATTGTGATCCACACTGCAACGGCTACAATCAAGATTTTGTGCAAAGCAGTTCGCAATTTCCCGAATTCAGCGTTACAATCAATTAAGCTTCGAATAAAATTCTCAAAACGTGACTGCTTCGCTTCTGTCAGTGGCAGAACAAACATGCAGATAGTTCCGCTGAGTGCTGTTACGAGGGACCATAGAAAGCACAATAACAATACGAAGAAGGTCGAAAGCACGGTTGTACCTTCCATACAGAGGCTGATCAAAGCCATGGCAACATTAAACCAAACGGTCGCCATTGTTGCACAGCAATACAACAGCGAAATGGATACTCGTCTTCTACCCAGGAAAAACACTGACGACATTCGTTTTAGTGACGTTTCTCCGAAGTACACGCCAAAAAACTTCATAGTTTTTAAAATCGGACTGTATATCCCCTCGCATGCTCTCAGCATTTCTTCATTTCCATGAGAATTGTTTGGACTTGCTTCCGGTACAATTTCAACCACGGCATGGCGATCTGAAGCGAATGGCGGTATTTCATTGGTCTTGTTGAAGTGAGTTTGAAGTGGAACATGAGTTTCCGAAACGTTTACTCGCGACCGTGAATGCATTTTTCGTTTCAAAACAGAATTTCAAATGTTGCTCGAATGTGAAGCATCTAACTGTAAGTCCATTATTAACTCGGTTATATATATATTTTTTGTCATCCTTTCCCCCGCAGGGGATGTTGGCTCAAATTTCAATTAACGCTCAGTAGTTTTGCTTTAATTAATTTTTGTTCTTTCTTTAAACGCTCTTTCTCAAAAGCTAGAACTACACCACATGTATCCATAATTGAGTCTGGGAGTGAAGGGTTATAAAATATGGAGTTTTATGATGTCAAATCTATGATTTATTTGCTTTTTTCATGAACTATTATGCTGTACAACAAAATGTCAAGCAGCTACGCTTACACGAGAAAAGCAAAGATATATACATGACTATGCATATACTACTTGTGTGGAAGACAATAAAATACTGCTGGTCCCAATATTCTCCTTTCTTAATTTTAATTTTTTGTGCAATAGAGTTTTTTCCTCAGATTTTTTTTGAAATAAGTTCTTTTTGTTTTTTTTATTGGATTTTGTTTCGTTTCTGTCCCATAAAATTAAAGCTCACTGAAACTTAGATAACTACAAGGATAGCACGTTATTCGAAGCTAAAGATGACAATTACACTGCAAATAAGACTAACATATTTCCAATCATACCGTTTTCTTTTGGAAACAGGAAATAAATGGCCATTTGGGGAATGCGTTCCAGCGCTCTCACGGTATATTTAAACAGTACTTTTATAGATAAATTTACGTTTGTGCGGATTATTCTTCAGAAGTTAGACCACCCTCTAACTTTATAAAGAAATAAAAATTGGCACTCCCATGTAGTTGATACATTTGGCTGTGTCCATCACTATCTGGTATTCAGGTATTCAGGCTCAAATACTCCACAGTTCCAAAGAGTGAATCGTTCGATAGAGAACACTAATCAGTTCATATCAGTTATCTTTTTGCTTCCCCAGGTCTTTATATAATTTTCTACCGAAAAGTCGACTTTACGCCACATAAATAACAGCATTGAGAACACGAACGTAAAAATAAACACCATGAGAAGCCTCTTTCAATTATTTTTTATAGTGTAAATGACGTCTTATTCAACAAGAAGTACCACACAACGTAAGTTTGGTATATCCAGCAGACTGCGCACATAACAGTAATTGTTAAAACGATCTTAGTGCTTTTCTCTCTGCATTTCAACAGGACAAATCCCTGAAGGTACAGCGTCTTTACGTAGCTTAACTATCAATACTGGTGATGCTCTTTATTCCAAGTCTTTTATGTTGTCTATTGTCAATTCTACGATTGTGTTGTTGTTTTAAACCAAGTCTATAAGGTTGTCGATCTATTGTGTTTTTGTGACGCAACTGGAGACTTGGTACATGTTATATGACGCACTACTCCACATTTCCGTCATTCATAGCAAACCAAGCGATATGGCCAAGTTTTGATAGGCATACATGCTGCATGCTAAATTCTCTTTCCTTGGAAATGTTCATCTTTTTTGGCCAAATGCTCTAGTTTTGTAAATGTTATGTGCGAGTCCCAAAATTTGTTACAAATGCTAGTGATTTATTAACAAGATATAACTGCAAGGGAGCACACTCTACCATCCCCTCGGTATGGCCAGTACCTTACGCAAGCGCACAACCATATCACCCTGGTGGTGGCAGCCATGGACACCTGTTTCGTCCTGTCTGTGATTTATTAACCCTGAGTTTGTAATGACAGCGCCATTACACGGTTACTTCGTATCATTTTAGTCAGCTGTATTTCAGGTGTCTGTTGGTTTCCTTTTGACTCTCGAGAAATCTTCAACCTAAACTCATGACTCTCAGTCTCTCTGCAACATTTCAATAAAATATCAACCATCCGTCTCCTAAATTGTCGATTCTGCACAGCATAAACAACCGGATTTATACACGAATTGACTAAAATAAGGACAAGGAAAACTTCGTTTATAGTATACATAACATCTGCACCCCAAACGTACCAAACTACGTAAAGAATTAAGTTCGGAATCCAGCAGACCCCATATACTACTGTTATTGTCATAAGCATCTTAGTGATGTTTTGTCTAGCCCTCATCACATGTGTCGATGCATGTCGTCTGGGTACAACCGCCTCACGCAGTTTCACTATTGACTTTCCGTAGAAGAATGCCATCAGACAAGATGGAAGAACGCCAATCAATGCCAACCAAACCGCATTGTACACTAAGGGGAATCCAGCACTTGGCCAATGGCTCTCACAGAATCCACGCTTCTGATTCAGGTTTCTTACCCAAAACAATGGGATGTTGAACATTACTGCAACAATCCAGCAAAAAACAACTACGATCTTCACTTTCTTGATGGTGAAACTTGATCGGTTCACAAACGGAGAGGTGACAGCGGCGAAGCGCTCGTACGCAATCACCACCAACGTTATCGAAGAAGCCACTGCTCCAACCCAAGTAAATGTGTCAGACGTAATTGTCTTACAAAGTATGGTTCCTTCCGTGCCTCGGGGATGATGGTACAACCCTTCCAGGATGTGTCTTGGCGTAAATGAGATCACCATCATCAAATCAGCAATGGCCAAATTCAAAACAAGGTAGTACACAGGTGTCCTGAAAGTCTTGGTTTTGAGGATCACAAGACAAACCAGGATATTCCCTGCCACTGCTATAGCTACTAATATCGAGTGGACTACTTTACTTATTATCTTCTCCTCCATGGTTAATTCCTTTTCCTCTCCTACCGGGAAATGCAAAAAAAAAAAAAAAAAAAAAAAAAAAAAAAAGGAAAATCAGTTTATCTAGATTGCGTCTTTGGTTTTAACATAGCAAGGGAGCAAGGGCTTATCCGAGATGGCGGCTTTCTGAGGGAGTGTTTACGCTTTAAGTTCTGAAGGATTTCTAGCTTAGTATGGGCTACGATGGGTAAGGGTGGTCGATGTGCTGTTTTCGACTACAATAATGGCAGAACTAATTTTATTATTAAACCTTATAATATATATAGATAGGCTGACAGCGTCGCTCCCTGAACAGAAAGCCGATGGTAAGATTAACTAAGGTGAAAGGTCGGAAGCACAAGAATTAAGATTGACGACCCGGCTATTCTCAACTACAGAATTACCCGACCGTCTGCACAGTAAATTAAGACAGTACAAAAGTTCACAAAAACAACTTTTTCTGGGTCTAGAATAACTAGTATGACTAATTTCCGAATAAAATACACCTGTTGGGTATCAAAAATTGCCCGAGAAACTGATTTGGAAATCAAAATTGCAAAACATACACAATGATATTTGCATAAGGCGACGCGAGTGAAGTTAGAACAGTTACTATAAAATCCAAGTCTTGCGGTTTTGTTTACATAAAATCGCTTTTCAACCTATGTAATGAATGAACGAACACATAAAATTGCACAACACAATCTTCTTTCGAACAATTTTATTCAAATCTCAATAAGTTCATGTTTAAAAGCTAAACGCGTACCATTTATAGCGCATCGAGGCCAAGCTGTCTTCGATGAAATTCAAGAAATCAATGCAACTGAATTTAAGCACGTTTTATAAACAATTCTCCAAAATTAACGAGAGCACAAAGAAAAAGTCAATCACAAGATTGATATCAACATAAATTCCCATCGAAAAATGTAATCTGTTTTACCTTTAAGTCCGTCGCTTACTTGGAAATTCTATAAATCTCCACTTCTTTGGTTGTGAAATCCATAATGAAAACAAACATCTCGGATGTTGTGTGGCGTCATACGCGCATGTTTTGCCAACACGGGCGGACGGGCACACACGCGTCCGCGAAACATTCCGCTAGCCATGGCGATGAAAAATGACGGGCATAGGTTTAGTTCTATGAGTATGGGGCTCCGCGCGGGACTTCGGCCCGCAGAGCTCCGCTATAAGTGCGTTTGATGGCAATAACGAACTTCGTTTCTGGAACTGTCGAGAGCAGAAATATTACAACGTCTGGACCAAGCTGTTAAAAAGAGTTGATTACAAGCCGAGAAAATCGCCTAAGGGGCCGATTACGGCTGTTGTGATTACATGGCGAGTTCACAGCTCGAGCTAAAACTTGAGCGTGTGTGTAAAAATCCAAACAAGTTGGCGTCTAAAATCAGATTTGTAGAAATTGACGCTTATATTTCTTTCAAATAAGCAGCATTGTTTCACTACAAAATACCCTAGCCATACCTACACGAAATGTTTCTTGGTAATATATAAAATCACTTTATCCGCATTCGCCATTAGTATGCTCCATTCTACTTCATATATATATATATATATATATATATTATATATATATATTATATATATATATATACAGCAGTTTGCAAAAATTTTGAACCCCCCCAAAATATATCATTATATCCCTGCTCTCTAACATTGCTATATATATGGATATAATGATATAATTTGGGGGGTTCAAAATTTTTGCAAACTGCTGTATATATATATATATATATATATATATATATATATATATAGTTAGCCAGACATCGAAATATATTCGCGATTTTGTCATAATCCTTATCCCACCGATACCTTTCTCTGTTTTGTCGAAACTGAAATTTGCAGTTCAGTTAGTTTAAACCGACTGGTACAGACTACTTTGTGACCAATGAAACAGCAAGCGACCTCCTTTAAATGCACCCCCTTAGTGGTACCATGGATAGTAGAAGGAGCCCAGCTCCTTCTACTATCCATGGTGGTACGACATCGATCCACAATAAACACAAACCCTCCTTCTGAAGAGCAGCGAGGAAGAGTCAGTATGAATTAAGAGAAGGTGTTCAATCTCCATTCAGTTTATTTTACTCGGTTTATTGCCAAGTACAAAAACCTGAATGCAGTTCAAGTTGGTTTATGGAAGTCGAGAACGAAAAAATGAACTTGAAATAACCGCTTAGGCGCTTCCTGTTTCGAGGAAACAAGAGGCTATTAGTTAGCAGATGCCCTACGTGAGGAGTTTCCTACAGTTTTGAGCCGGCGCGGTGGATGAATCCAGACACAGATCAGTAAAGTTTCCGCACTCAACTAAAAGCTCTTAGCAGTTCTTTCCCGTTATACTTTTTGCCGTAAACGGTTTGTTTTCTCAATTTTTTAGTGGCGCTGTTGCTTGTAAAAGGTTAGCAGGCAGTTAGATTGAACGAGACAGTCAGTGACCCGAGGGGGACTGTCCCATATAAAATTGAGGGAGGTGATTTCGCAGTTATCAGTATACAAGAGCTAATTTTGGTAAAGAAAGAATAATTCTACAAGTTTATCAAAACAATAGTTCAATTTAACTGGAACAAGTCATGTGTAGACTCTTTTGGCTCTTAAAACTGTATATTTCCAGCTTTTCTATTATGGGAAACGTTTTTGAGCGAAAAAATCAATAATGTTCATACAGTATCAAAGAGCGACATGTCTTCCCCCAGTGTAAATCGTGTTTTCTTTTTCCCGGTTTGAGCAGTAAAAGTTGTAGACTTTTACGATCGAAATTTTGAGGTTCAAAACTCGCGCACGTTCCAAGTCAAGTCTTGTCTAGCCTGCATAACGGGCGTTATTGGGGACGCTCAAGCGGGTTTTGGGGCGCGAGCGCGAAACGCGAAACGCGAGACACGAGCGCGAAGCGCGAGACACACACATAAATGTTCTTCAAGCATTTTGTTCAGGCCAAGGAATCCTGGATTTTTCACCACACCTACAGTGCAGAATCGTCTTAGCCTCGTTTGTATTTATTAAAAGAAAATGCATCGTATATGTTAAGCAGTTGTTAATACACTGTATGAATAATGTTTGCGCTGTAGAGGATTTGATAGGATTGAAGAGAAATTTCAAAAATTCTATCATTTAGTGTAGAAACAAGCCAGGTTAATAATTTCCAACTGAACTATCGATCAATGGTCATAATTTAACTGACAAAAGATTACTGATTCTTCTCATTCAGAACCTAAGCCTTGGCAGATTTTTAGCCTGACCAGCCCAGGGTTGCTCAAAAAACAGTTAACAGTATGTCCATTGGCATACTTGTGTTTGGGTGATCCAATCCGTGTGTGTCATGCATAGCCCACATTTGACCGTTGCCCATCACTAGAGTTCTCAGTAACTTAGTGGTTAGAGCATCCGACTAGAATACGGAAGGTCGTGGGTTTAAATCCCATCTGGAACTCCGATTTTTTTCTGAGCTCCTTTTCTCTCCACACTCGTTATTCATATTCATATATATTTCAATATCAACAAGAGCAGTTCCTTTCAGAACTGTAATCACTTGAATGATCACGCTCGACAGACTATACTACTGCATTGTAATAGTCCTCAATTCACTGAAACGATAAACTATAATCGAAGTAGCTCTAAATGGCTATCTATTGCATTTAAATAGTAAAAGAGAGGTCACTATAGAAACGGAAAAATACCTAAAAACCTCGTTATGAAACACGTGTATCGAAAACTCTGCTTCTGGCACCAAGGACAAAGGGGGTTCCAGGACTATCACTGACAAGAAAACGAGGCATAGTAAGCCATGTGTAGATACTGATAATTATGTGAAAGATTCCACTAGCACTGTCTCTTTACAATGTATGTGCAGTATATCTACCACCTTACTGTTTCCAATTGATTTCACAAAATCAACAAAAGAAAATGTTATTTCAGTACAATACAATACAATACAATATCTTTTATTTAGACACGGAAATGGTCAGCTTGGAAATGAAACACACAAAAGGCCTTTTGCTGGTATATTTGATCTTTGCATTGATTAGGTTGGTCTTGTCTTTAAAATATTATCTTCGTTTGCCAGATTATTAAGACAATATATTTTCTTACCAATAGCATTTGAATCCAGTAATTTTACATGCGCACGTACCGTAAGAAATAATTATAATAATAATAATAATAATAACAATAATAATAATAAAACCATTAGATAGCTTGTCTTATTTTATGTATTTACACGATCTTATACCTATGAATCAAAAAGTTTAAAAATTAAATCGCGAATTGACTTTTTTTTGATAGCAAAGTATTTTACTGACCACGTTGTAAAAACGGAAACCCGCTCATCGATTGCGCCTGATCATAAAGCAATTTTCCTTAGCTTAAAAATTGATAACGCTTTTAGACGGGGGCCTGGGAACTGGAAATTCAATAATTCTTTGTTGGAAGATGAAGATTATTTAGAGCTGATAAAAGGATATTTACCCTTCATTGAACAGAAATATAAGGATGTTGAGAGTGATCAGTTGCTCTGGGAACTTACTAAAATGGAAATACGATCTAAAACAATTGATTATTCAAAAAGAAAAAGGAAAAGATTAAGGGACCGTGCAGAAATTGTTCAACAAAAAATTCAAGAAATAGATGGCAAAATATGCAACGAAGGGTGTTTAGACGACGTGGTTTTAATGGAATACGATCGGCTCAAAAGTGAATTAAATGACCTATATACAATAAGAGGGAAAGAAGCGATGTTTAGATCGAAGGTGAGGTGGATAGAAGATGGTGAAAAGCCAACGAAATACTTCTTTAATATAGAAAAAAGGAACTATGAAAGGAAAGTTATAACGAAATTAAAAGTTAACGGAGGCGAGATCATCACGGATTTCCGAAGAGTGAATCAGGAAATTGAGGAGCTTTACAAAACGCTCTTATCTACCAAAGTGGAACCTGGTGATGACGACAACAATGATAAATTATTTCAGGATTTTGTCAAAAATTTAAATTTTCCTAAGTTATCGGATGAGGAGCATCAAGACCTGGAATACGATATTTCAAAGGAAGAACTGTTAAATGCTTTAAAAGGTCTCAACGACAACAAAACTCCAGGTGACGATGGCTTTACCAAAGAATTTTATGAAGCCTTTTTTGAGTTCTTAGGCGATAGGATGCTCAATTCTTTTAAGGAAGCTTTCGGTAAGGGGAAGTTGTCAATATCTCAAAGGAGAGGGGTTATTTCTTTAATACCAAAAGATGAAAATTATCTTGTTGTTTTAACCAACTGGCGTCCTATAACGCTGCTAAACGTGGATTACAAAATACTTGCAAGATTAATTGCCAAACGAATTGAGCCTAAACTACCCACCTTAATTCATACCGATCAGACAGGTTTTGTTATGTCCGCCTTTTAAATGATATTATGGAGTACACAGAGATGAATAAAATCCCTGGTATTATGGTATTTGTAGATTTTGAGAAGGCTTTTGATTCATTAGAATGGCATTTTATCCAAAATACATTAAGATTTTTCAACTTTGGACCTAACATTAGACAATGGATATCTACGCTTTACTGTGATGTGGAAAGTGGAGTACTTAATGGAGGCTATATGACAAATTACTTTAAAGTATCAAGGGGAGTCCGTCTGGGCTGCCCTATGAGTCCCCTCCTCTTTATTCTAACTGCCGAAATACTTGCACAAAAAATTCGTCAGTCCCAATATCCAAGGAATTGTACTTCCGGGTTCGGTTGAGGCCAAGTTGAGTCAGTTTGCTGATGACACAACCCTTATATGCAAGGACGTTAACTCATTAAGGGAGAACATATCTGTTTTGAATGAGTTTGGAAAAATCTCAGGTCTTAAACTAAATAAGAAGAAGACAAAAGCCATGTGGATTGGTTCGCTGAAAGAAAACAAAACTTGTCCTATTGGAATAAGCACAACCAAAGATCCAATTAAAATTTTAGGCACCGTCGTATCCTATAATAGTGATAAGAATGACTATCAAAACTTTTTCATCAAAATTCAAAAAATGGAAACTAAGCTAAACATTTGGTTATCCCGTGACCTGACGCTTATGGGAAGAACTCTCCTCGCAAAATCTTTGGGCGTTTCCAAATTGGTTTATGCGGCCTCAATGCTAACTGTCCCTGAGGAAGTCATAAACATTGTTCAAAGAAAACTTTTTAGCTTTCTATGGAAGAATAAAAATGATAAGATTAAGAGAATTGTTTTATATCAGGCCCAGAGTAAAGAAGGGCTTAACTTTCCAAATTTCAGAACAACGGTCAAATCGTTACGTCTAAGTTGGATAAGTAGATTTTTATGTGGTTCCAATGATGATGCGTGGAAAGCAATACCAAATGCATTCTTTAATAGATATGGAGGGCTGTCCTTTTTACTTAAATGTAATTACAATACAAAGAAACTTAACAGGAATACTCCTCTCTTCTACATTGAACTTTTAGACTATTTTAAGGAGTTAAAGAGTCTTTACAATGATTGCTACAGCAGCATTCTACTTTTATGGAACAACGAAAACATAACAATTGAAGGGAAATCTCTGTATTGGAAGAAATTGGTCGACAAAGGAGTTCTTTTTGTGCAAGATCTATTAAATAATAATGGCAATTACCTTACTTATGAAGACTTCATGCAGAAATACGAAATAGACATTAATTTTATTTACTATTTTCAATTACTTGCTTCTA
Source organism: Dendrophyllia cribrosa (assembly GCA_024195265.1). Taxonomy (NCBI): domain Eukaryota; kingdom Metazoa; phylum Cnidaria; class Anthozoa; order Scleractinia; family Dendrophylliidae; genus Dendrophyllia; species Dendrophyllia cribrosa. The sequence continues at coordinate 2,104,286 of JAJLRJ010000004.1, forward strand.
TACCATCAAGCCTAAAAACTGAGGGTGCATTAACTGTAAGACCGCTCGACTCTTACCTTGATGATTCCAATGTATTTCAGCTTTCTGAAGAAAAAAATTTCTCACTCTCAAAGACGCGATGTAAGGACTACTATTCATTGTTTCGTAGTAATTTGAAATATGAGCCTACCTCGGTTAAAACTTGGGCTAGGTATTACCCTCCTTTTGCTAACAAATGGGAAGAATTTTTCAAGGCCGTTTATTGCCTCTCAAGGGACAACAAGCTAAAACAGTTTTCCTTTAAACTACTTCATCGAATTTTAGTAACTAATAAAGAGCTTAAAAAGTACAAAATTAAGACGGATGACAAGTGTTTCTTCTGTAAACTCCCTGACTCCCTTGAACATACATTTCTGGAGTGCTCAGTCATGAATGATTTTAGTAATTACGCAATACTACATTTCAACGAAGACAACAAAATACATCTAAACTTGTCGAAGTTTCAATTTTTGTTCAATGATTTTACTTTGCCTTCGAATCTGCGCTCACTACTCAAACGTAAATTTAATATATTAGTTGTACTCGCTAAAAAATATGTTTATTCCTGTAAAATAACCGAAAAGATACCCAGCCAATCAGAATTCCAAGAAAAACTAAAATTGCAATGGAAAATAGAGAAATGTGAAAATTAAAATGATCTTCTTTTCTTATAGATCATGTAAACCCTATATTTCATAATTTTATTTTCTCTTTTGTGTACTCTTTTCATGTTATATTTATTTATATTTACATTTTATTACCTGTTACACTTTATTACCTGTTATTTTGTATTTTTATGTGTGCAAATAATTCAATAAAAAAAATAAAATAAAATAAAAAGTATTTATCGTTATTAGAAGCGTTTATGTTCAAAATCTCGATCCATTCAAGCTGAAAACAGCCGCAGCAGCCGAAATAATTAAAAGCAGCTATATTTAACTACTGTGGGATGTAAGTTTTTTTAATTCAGAAGTTTTAAATTCAGAAGCGAAAGTTTTAGATTCAGAAGCGAAATTTTACAGCTTTCCAAATATAATTAAGTCAACATGTCGCTTTGACATCCTTTTTTAATAGAACGATACGGCACCAAAGCCGGGTTTTTACACCGAGCTGTTTGTTTCTCTGACAAAAAATGCTGACTGAGATGCTGCTAAAAGCTAATGAAATGCAAGTGATAAGAAAAAGTTAAAACCTCAGTTGTTTTTCGGTCCAATTTTCAGTGCAACTGGGCTTTCAAACCGACGAAGCCGGAATCTGATATTTTCTTCCTACATCCTCTTTCAAATATTGTTTTGATGTATAATATTATTACATATCGCGTAACGACCATAACGCCATTGAAATTTTACGCAGACTCTGTTTATTATTACTGCAGAGGGAACTTCAATAATTTGCTGTCAGTTTGTATTTACAGATGCATACGAGTTTTTTAAAAATCGCATGTGTAATGTTTGCTTGATGTCCATGCGGACATTTAAATCCTTTTTTCAGTTCCAGCCGGGATTTATAGGGAGTTTTTAGTGGTAATCATATTCTCAGTTAACAGACGTATATATATATATATCCTTATTCGCAATTTCGTGATGTTACCTTGAGAAAATGGCGCAGGTGTCTTTCATACGGTAAAATAAGCAGACGAATAAAAAATTATCATGTCAATTATGCAACCGCAACTTTTCCAGGGGAAGTTCAATCTATTCAGTAAGAATTGTAATGCCAATATGTTTAGCTTTTGTCCTTTTTTAAGATATTATAATACAGTTTTTAAATACACAGACAGAAAAATCGTTCTGCGCCTTTACCTAGATAAATGCAATTTCGATATTAAAATGACTTGGTTCTCCATCTGAAATTAAACTCTTCGTCGTTTTTTATACACACAGTTATTTAAAAAAAAAAACTTTCCTTTTAATTTCTTTACTGCCCTCTTGAGGAAGTCATTTGTGAATTGATATTTGTGAATTGGCCATTGATATTATTGCACTTGAGCGTCCTGGTGAAATCCTGAAATAAGACCAGTGAAATAAAACCCGTTTCTTAATAACCTTTCTGCGGTTTTGGGATGGCATTATCTTGTTTGTTTTTTGTATTGTGCGATATTGTTTTCGATGTTAAATCGCGGACGAAATCCTAAAATTTAATCACTCAAATGAAAGCAACTGAGCATGCGCAGTACCTTTGCGGGATTCTGTTTGTTTTTTCCATGTTTTACAAAATTATGGACTATTTTTTCCTATTTTTGAACTTAACCATAGGAGTGAATGTTTAAAAAAGGCTGAGGTCAATGAAGATAACATTTAAGGCAGAGGTAATGTTATAACATAAGAAACTGGCTGCCGGTCAATAAAACCACAAAATAATGAACTGTTTTATAGATCATGAGTTAAGCTAGGCTACAAAACAGTCCGACGTATCTTTGCGCGAGTCCACCGGAAAAAGAAGCGGATAAGGCTTGCACGTGAGGATCATCGCTTTGCGCCTCCCCTCGCGCGTGAAGGCGTTTCGCGCTTCTCTCTGCAGTGTAGAGTTCAGTTAAGAGCGAAATCAGTTTTCAAAACTATAATTACAGTCAGAAAACTTTATGTATATAGCCTTACATGCATAAATGCTGAAAATTTGTTGCGACGATTGAGTTATCGCAAGAGAATCGCTCGCGCTTGTTTATTACTAACGTGGTCTCCATCATGCAGTGTTCATGTGCGGAGTACAAATGGCTATTCATTGGGGAACTTTGACGTGAAGAAGCTGGCCCTTTCATTAAATGAAGGAGAATTCTTATAATGTAAGTGAGCTGATTCAAGAAAACACGATTGTCCCGGGAATTGGGGAGCTTTTGCCTTTGAAGTCGAGTTTTTTCGTCTGTCCTCTTTCCACGCACGCAAGAAACGGTCAGTTTATCGCCTTATCAGTGATGGGCTCCTGGCCTTATTGATAGCTTGTATGAGCAAAAAATCAGGTTTGGAGCTGAACCGAAGTACGGGACTGTTTACATGATATTTCGTATCATTTTTGGCAGTAAAATGTGCTTCTTTTCGAACATTTGGCGCTAATGCACTTGTAATGGCAACAAATTGAAATAAGTACCGTTCTATTTTAACCAGCAGATACACTCAAAGTTAAATATCCAACCCCATGAAAGCAAATAAAAGAAAAGGTTTCTTACCAAAACAGATTTTTAAGACAGGACGCTGTAACGTTTCATCATTTTAGTTGAGCAGAAGTCTCCTTCCAAATAAGCCAATATTGATTCATTGGGTTAGGTTACTCCAGAACGCTTTACACAGTTAAAAGTTATGTCACGTTTCTAATCAATTTAACTGAGAAAGAATATGCTACTATTCCGTGCTTTCAAACACGGAGGAAGTCACGTTTTATTCGCTTATAATATCGCGTAACGACCATAACGTCATTGAAATTTTACGCAGACTCTGTTTATTATTACTACAGAGGGAACTTCAATAATTTGCTGTCAGTTTGTATTTACAGATGCATACGAATTTTTTTTTTAAACTCGCATGTGTAATGTTTGATTGATGTCCATGCGGACATTTAAATATTTTTTTCAGTTCTAGATTTATAGGGAGTTTTTAGTGGTAATCATATTGTCAGTTAACAAACGTATATATATATATATATATATATATATATATATACGTCTGTTAACTGACGTTATATATCTGTTATATATCCTTATTCGCAATTTCGTGATGTTACCTTGAGAAATAGGCGCAGGTGTCTTTCATACGGTAAAATAAGCAGACGAATAAAAAATTATCATGTCAATTATGGAACCGCAACTTTTCCAGGGGACGTTCAATCTATTCAGTAAGAATTTTAATGCCATTATGTTTAGCTTTTGTCCTTTTTTAAGATATACAGTTTTTAAATACACAGACAGAAAAATCGTTCTGCGCCTTTACCTAGATACATGCAATTTCGATATTAATTTTAAGAAGAGAAATTTTGCTAGAATGACTTGGTTCTCCATCTGAAATTAAACTCTTCATCGTTTTTCATACAAGCAGTTATTTAAAAAAAACTTTCCTTTTAATTTCTTTACTGCCCTCTTGAGGAAGTAATTTGTAAATTGATATTAATCCTTTAATTTTCAATTCTAGTGGTTATTATTGCACTTGAGCCTCCTGGTAAAATCCTGAAATAAGACCGGTGAATAAAACCTGTTTCTTAATAACCTTTCTGCGGTTTTGGGATGGCATTATCTTGTTTGTTTTTTATATTGCGGGATGTTGTTTTCGATGTCAAATGCATGGCAGACAAACCTTAAAAATTCAGTACTCAAATGAAAGCAACTGAGCAGTACCTTTGCGGGATGCTGTTTGGTTTTTCCATGTTTTACAAAATTGAATTTTGGACTATTTTTTTCTATTTTTGAACTTGACCAGAGGAGTGAATGTTTAAAAAAAAAGGCTAAAGTCAATGAAGATGACATTTAAGGCAGAGCTAATGTTAAAACATTAGAAACTGGCAGCCGGCCAATAAACCGTGCACAAATAATCAACTGTTTCATAGTTCAAGAGTACAAAACAGTCCGTAACTTTGCGCGAGTCCACCAAATAAAGAAGCGGAAAGCTGAAGTGAGGCTCGCGCGCGAGGATGGTCGCTTTGCACATTCCCTCGCGTGTAACCGCCTTTCGCGCTTCCTCCTCGAGTCTTACGGGGGGAAATCCACTGTTTTGCAGTCTAGAGTAAGTTAATAGCGAAACCAGGTTTCAAAACTATAATTACAGTCGGAAAACTTTATGTATATAGCCTTGTGGATAAATGCTGAATATCTGTTGCGACGATTGAGTTGTCGCAAGAGAATTGATTGTTCATTTCTAACGTGGTCTCCATCATGCAGTGTTCATGTGCGGAGTACAGTTGGCTAGTCTAGTCATCAGGGTTTTTCGACGTGAATAAGCTAGTCCTTACATAAAATGAAAGAGAATTGTTATAATGTAAGTGCGCTGATTCCATAAAATATGATTGTCCCGGGAATTGGGGAGCTTTTGCCTTTGCCTTTGCCTCGTCTGTCCTCTATCCACGCATGCAAGAAACGGTCAGTTTATCGCCTTATCAGCGAATGGGCTCCTGGCCTTATTGATAGCTTGAATGAGTAAAACATCTGCTGAACCAAAGTAATGGACTGTTTACTTGATATTGATATTTCTTATCATTTTGGCAGTAAAATGCGCTTCTTTTCAAACATTTGGCGCTAATGCACTTGTAATAGCAACAAATGTACATGAATAAGTATCTATTTTAACCAGCAGATACACTCAAAGTTATAAATATCAAACCCCACGAAAGCAAATAAAAGAAATGTTCATTTACATTTACATTTACCAAAATAAGGGCAGTCCCTCTCTTCGAGGCTTATGTGCCCTGGTCGCGGTCAAGTTCTTTTAAGTTCTTAATGTGTTAGCTGACAAACCCCACTCTTAAAAGAGTTAATATTTGGGGCTGTAGCCAACATGGCGGGAAAATTGTCCCATTGTTTTATAGTTCTAGGTAGGAAGCTGTACTGTTCTCTTATACCAAAACAGATTTTCAAGGCAGGACGCTGTAACGTTTTATCCTTTTAGTTGAGCAGAAGACCCTTTTCAAAGCCAATATTTATTCATCCCAAACTCATAGTGGGATAGGTTTCTCCAGAACGCCTTTCACAGTTAAAAGTTACGTCACGTTTCTAATTAATTATTTGAACTGAGAAAGAATATGCTACTATTCCGTGCCTTTCTAACATGAAGGAAGCCACGCTTTATTTACTCATAGTTCATTTTTTTTGTGTGAAAGGTTAAACGTCAACGTACCGGTATGAGTCAATTCCAGGGGCGAAAAAAGAAGACAAATACTCCACCCTCGGGATCGTCCCCTACCAAAAGTACCACTTTTCATTTTTTTGTGTGTTTTTTTTTTCTAGTTCAGTTTTCACTGTCAATTTTTTTATATATATTGGCACTTTCCGAACTTAATAATAATATATATAGATAGGCTGAGCCTAACAGCGTCGCTCTGTGAACAAGCTTAACTAAGGTCAAACTTAGTAAGGTGAAAGGTCGGAAGCACAAGGATTAAAATTGACAAAGGCTGTTTTTGAATTTTAGCAATTCTCAAAAACAGTATTTAATACGCGACCGTCTGCACAGTACATTTAGACCGTTCAAAAAGTTCACAAAAACAACTTTTTCTCCGTCTAGAATAACTAGTATGACTACTTTCCGAATAAAATACACTTGTTGCTTGTCAAAAATTGCCCGAGAAACCAATTTGAAAATCAAAATTGCAAAAATACACAAACATATTTGCATAAGGCGATGCGAGTGAAGATAGAACTGTACTATAAAATCAGTCTTGTTTTGTTTACATCAAATCGCTTTTCAATCTATGTAATGAATGAACAAACACATAAAAATGGACAACACAATCTTCTTTCGAAAAAATTTATTCAAATCTCCATTAGTTTATGTTTAAAAGTAAAACGCGTACCATTTATAGGTCATCGAGTTCGAGCTGCCTTCGATGAAATTCAAGAAATCGATACAACTGAATGTATGCACGTTTTAAAATCAATTCTCCAAAACTAACAATAACACAAAGAAAAAGTCAATCACAGATTGATATCAACATAAATTCTCATCGAAAAATGTAATCTGTTTTACCTTTAAGTCTCTCGCTTGATTGGAAATTCAAATCTCCGCTTCTGGTTCTGAAATCCGTAAAAAAGAAACATCTCCCGCGTTGATAAAAACGTAATACATGAAGTTCCTCGAAGCAATATTTTATCCCTGAAAGCTCGTCTTTTTCCACTAAAGCAGCTTCTGAGTATCCTTGTCTTGAGTAGCAAACCGCGAAATATTCAGGGAAATAACGCCTTTAATTTAACGGTTTTCTCCGCCTAGTAAATTCACAGCAAAACATCAGTGTTTTCCCAGCTGACGTGACATTCGGCCGCGAAACCGCGCGAAAAACAAAGCCTCGCTTTGGTTTCAACATGACGTCGTACGCGCATGTTTTGCGACGTCATACGCGCCCGCGAGCTAGTCCTGCGCGACGGCGAAGGCGGAGGGCGGCGGGCACACGCGCGCCTTCGAAACATTCCGCTAGTAATGTTTCGAGGTATGGTATGTTCTGTGTTCTACTATTCAATATGTTACTGAAGTTTCATTGCTGTTTTTGGATAAGATTAAATTATTAAACCAAAACAATCATGACTTGCTTTTACACACACTGGCTACCTGCAATTGCTCCGAGTTCTAATTCGTTAATTAGATTTACTGTGTGTGTTGTGATTGGCCAAAGTAATTACTTTGGTTTTGGTTTTATGACCCTCGATTCACTGAAAACCAATCTATCACAATGCTGCATTATTATGGTATGTTGGTATGTTCTGTGTTCTACTATTCAATGTTACTGAAGTCTCATTGCTGTTTTTGGATAAGATTAAATTATTGTAGTTTTTACTGCATCTATACCACCATTGAGTTGTTAGATTTTGTACAGCATCGCTCTTTAGTCGCAATAAACTCCTGGATCTCAACCATTCAAGGGAAATAGTGAATTGGGTTAGCAATTATTTGATACCCAGTATATCGAACAAAAACTACAGCAGTATCTAAGGCGAACAGGTTAATTTGGAAAAGAGCATTTACAAGCTTCAAAATTGGAATTTGAGACAGCAGACATTAGCTGTATTCCTGATGAACCAATTCTCACCAAATCAAAATAAACGAAACATCACTGCATTATATATATATATATATTGTCCTGGATCCAGGTCCACAACAGTACTATACATCCACTTTCCAATTTTCCTTCTGACAAAATTAATGAAGAGAGGTGGGGTGGGGGGAAGTAAGAGCCTGAGGGAGAGTCCCATAGCAGTTACAACCCAATACTGATCAGTACCAGTTCCCATTTATTTTATTTAAGGAAGACATGAGACTGAGTACAAGTTAAGAAGAGACTGGGAACGAGAATGTCTCAACTTCGAATTTCGAGGCCATTGTGGGCATGCAGCACAACCTCTCCACTTAAACCAGAAATTCCCCCCCCCCCCCCCCCCCCCCGTTGCTAAGATTTTGTGGTGCACCCTCCCCTGAGCTTCGCCGAGCTTCGCGAGGTTCTGTATTTCTAATATAGGCATACAGGAAATGAAGCAATATAAAATTGAGAAACCATACCTTTAAAAACATCCACACGCTTTTTAAGGCCTTGACGGACGAGCCAATCTGCCACAAATCCCTCGTCTTTGCCGAGAAATTATTGTTGAGAATCCGACATCCGACTTGTTGAGAATCCGACATCCGACTTGTTGAGAATCCGGCATCCGACTTGTTGATAATCCGACATCCGACTTGCTGAAAATCCGAGATCCGACTTGTTGAAAATCCGACATCCGACTTGTTGAAAATTCGACATCCGACTTGTTGAAAATGCGACATCAGGATTTTCGGCTTTTCAACAAGTCGCATGTCGGATTTTCACAAATCGGATGTCGGATTTTCATAAGTCGGATGTCGGATTTTCACAAGTCGGATGTAGGATTTCCACAAGTCGAAGGTCGGATTCTCAACAAGTCGGATGCGGATTTTTAACAAGTCGGATGTCAGATTTTCAACAAGTCGGATGTCGGATGGCACTTACAAGCTTCCGTAGAATACAGAGGCACGAGAGGGAACCGGGATGAACTCGTACCGGTATGAAAGACATACCGGTATCATGTTAACCGTTATGCAAAACAGCACCAAAAGCACGTGAACAATGCATGGAGACTTCACCTGACGTCAGTAGTAAACCAATCAACATCAGTTATTTTAAATGAGGCTACCGTTGGATGACTATAATATTCGTTTTAAAGTTGGAAGTTCTTTTTATTCGAATAATGGAATTCTTTTACGATTAATAAGTGTTATTCTCAAATAATGAGCGGAACGCGCCAAGTATTTTGAGTGGTCTTTCTCCATGGAGAGATTCAAAGAAAATGTTGCATCTGATAATTAAGGTATCAAAAAATATATACATATATTTTTTTAATTTCCTGCCTTTTAGACGAGAGAATACCTTATCCACAAATTGAACTTTTCTGGAACATTTGTGAAAACAGGAAGAAATAGAGCTGCGACAAATAGCATCTTGCATGTTTATGGTTTACTTTCAACTTTTAAAGCGGAGTGGGACTTGTGTGATATTATATTTAGTTAGGACTTTTCTAGCAATGATACCGATGTCATGCGAGATACAAAATGTTGCTCGTGTTTAAAGAGACAACAATAAAATTCCTCAGATTGCTTTTTCTTAATTGCCAGTAATTGTAAATGTTCTATGTGAGTCCTAAAATTTGTTACAAAATTAATCCTAGTGATTAATTAACAAGCTATAACTGCAAGAAAGCACAGTCACTCTACCATCCCCTCGGTATGGCCAATACCTTACGCAAGTGGACAACCATATCACTCTGGTAGTGGCAGCAATGGACACCTGTTTCGTCCTGTCTCTGATTTATCAACCCTGAGTTTGTATTGACAGCGCCATTACACGGTTACTTCGTATCATTTTAGTCAGCTGTATTTCAGGTGTCTGTTGGTTTCCTTTTGACTCTCGAGAAATCTTCAACCTAAACTCATGACTCCCAGTCTCTCTGCAACATTTCAATAAAATATCAACCATCCGTCTCCTAAATTGTCGATTCTGCACAGCATAAACAATCGGATTTATACACGAATTTGCTAAAATAAGGACAAGGAAAACTTCGTTTATAGTATACATAATATCTGCATCCCAAACGTACCAAACTACGTAAAGAATTAAGTTCGGAATCCAGCAGACCCCATATACTACTGTTATTGTCATAAGCATCTTAGTGATGTTTTGTCTAGCCCTCGTCACATGTGTCGATGCATGTCGTCTGAGTACAACCGCTTCACGCAGTTTCACTATTGACTTTCCGTAGAAGAATGCCATCAGACAAGATGGAAGAACGCCAATCAATGCCAACCAAACCGCATTGTACACTAAGGGGAATCCAGCACTTGGCCAATGGCTCTCACAGAATCCACGCTTCTGATTCAGATTTCTTACCCAAAACAATGGGATGTTGAACATTACTGCAACGCTCCAGCAAAAAACAACTACGATCTTCACTTTCTTGATGGTGAAACTTGATCGGTTCACAAACGGAGAGGTGACAGCGGCGAAGCGCTCGTACGCAATCACCACCAACGTTATCGAAGAAGCCACTGCTCCAACCCAAGTAAATGTATCAGACGTAATTGTCTTACAAAGTATGGTTCCTTCCATGCTTCGGGGATGATGGTACAACCCTTCCAGGATATGTCTTGGCGTAAATGAGATCACGATCATCAAATCAGCAATGGCCAAATTCAAAACAAGATAGTACACAGGTGTCCTGAAAGTGTTGGTTTTGAAGATCACAAGACAAACCAGGATATTCCCTGCCACTGCTATAGCTACTTATATCGAGTGGACTACTTTAGTTATTATCTTCTCCTCCATGGTTAATTCCTTTCCTTTTCCTCTCGTAGGCTCAATATCCTACCTGGAAATGCAAAAAAAAAAGAAAAAAAAAAAAGGGAAACCAGTTTATCTGGATTGCGTCTTTGGTTTTAACATAGGTTAGTGTTTATTGTTATTGAGGTATAAACACCGTATTTCTTTTTTATAAAAGCTGGAAGCCCTCTATCAAATAAGCACTCCTCTCAATAGATCTCTTGGATGCCTCTGGAATAAATCTCGAATATTCGTGTCCTTTGCCCCATTTTGGACAACTTACAATTATAAACAAGTATCCATCGGCTATATACACATTTTTAAGCAGTTCTCGATGTATTAATTCGGAACAAAAATTGTTTTATTTTAACTTTTACACATGGCAGCGAAACTTCACACATTTAAAACCAACATTTACATTGCTGTAGAGGTTTTCTACATGTAAGTCCTTTAAAGTCCGCATTTTCCAGGGTTTGGACCTTAGGCACTGCATGGTCAGCGGAATTACCAACCAAAAATTAGCTGCTGATGGATGGAAGGCAGGCGTGAAAATTTGCATATTTGCCACCGTCTGCGATAACCCGTTTATTACGCTTTGTGTATTCACGAGTTAAATATGGAGTCGTTGACGACAGTGTAACCTCATTATCAGATAAGCCAGAATTAAGAAAAAATTAATGTTCTCAATACACCGTTTTCATAATTACGTCACATACTACAACTACCAGCATTCCTTGCGCATAGCGTGGGAGTCTCACGCGAACCTTCGCGCAAAATATGTGACCTTCGGCGGAATGTCTCTCAGACTTTCTGAAGAAGACGTGCCTTGGGCGTCATTTAAAGGAAAAGAACCAGAAGAAAAGTACTTTGTTGTTTTTTAGATAAGCTGCCTTGATTGAAAAGCCTAGTTTTCAAGATAAGTTTTACGTCTTTCACGCTTTGATGTTGTGACGCGTACGTGTTTATAGTTTCACGAATCGAAGTTTCACGAATCGTGTGGCTTATAATTTTTGACAGTTTTAATTACAATTTCACACTATATTTAGATACTGGGACGTATTAGTTTTACCTTCCCGTGACATGGTTTTCAATAAGATTTGTCGGAACTTTTATAAAGAATTTCAAGCAATAGTAAGGTAAAAACTGCGACTGAATGCCAAAAACCTCAATTGGCCTGCACCTCTTCGGAACCTCTAATTTCATTCGACCTGGATGAGGTGCACCTCTATTGTAGGGTCCATTGTTGTGTTGTTTGTTCTATTGTTTTCTTAGCCAATCCTGCGAGGCGTTACGAAAGGTGCAGGTCTGCACAAAAACCTAAGCTTATAATATAGGTTTCCTTCCGGCGCAATGTGTTTACAATTTCTTAAATAATGATTAACATTATTATAAACAGTATTTCACAAACCGAGGTTTTCTACAAATTAATAAGTCTACCTATTATAAAACAGCGACATACTTACATAAAATACAGCTATGATGGCAGAGAATCGTGGAGTTCAATTCAGAATTGAAAACCAAACGGAACAAGTATGCGGCTGAACAGAGCAAAAAGCTGTCCGATTTGAAAGAACTACCATGAATGCAGTCTTACAAAAATTAATACATTTGAACATAAATAAACGTTAAAGAAATCGTTATCTGCACTCGATGTGGCTTTTCAGTCTACTTTAGCACCAACCTTTACACAAACCATGTTTTTTAAACGTTGAATTGTTGACATCGACCATTTGCTATAAAGAACCCGCATCTTTAGACCACACATAAGCTGTTCTTTCCTCAATTAACAACGGCTTTCAGTTGAGCTGCAGAGAGAGTCTCTGTTCCAGTTCATAAATAATTTCTCCACGGAGTTCGATTGAATTTCACAAAATCAACAAAAGAAAAGGTCATTTCAGTATGGATCTTTTCGGGCACGGAAATGGTTGCTTAGAAATGAAACACACAAAAGGCCTTTTGCTGGTATATTTGATCTTTGATTACTGGTAGGTCTTGTCTTTAAAGTATTATCTTCGTTTGCCAGATTATTATGACAATATATTTTCTTACCAGTAGCATTTGATACAGTAATTTTACATGCGCACGTACCGTAAGAAATAATAATAATAATAATAATAATAATAATAATAATAATAAAACCATTAGATAGCTTGTCTTATTTTATGTATTCATCTTTATTAGAAGCGTTTATGTTCAAAATTTCGATCCATTCAAGCTGAAAACAGCCGCAACAGCCGAAATAATTAAAAGCAGCTATATTTAATACTGTGGGATGTAAGTTTTTAATTCAGTAGTTTTAAATTCAGAAGCGAAAGTTTCAGATTCAGAAGCGAAATTGAAAGTGAAATTCAGAAGCGAAATTGTACAGCTTTCCAAATATAATTAAGTCAAAATTTTGCTTTGACATCGTTTTAGTATAGAACGATACGGCACCAAAGCCGGGTTTTTACATTGAGCTGCATCTGTTCGTTTCTCTGACAAAAATGCTGACTGAGATGCTGCTAAAAGCTAATGAAATGCAAGTATAACAAAAAGTTAAACCAACTTGTTTTTCGATCCAATTGTCAGTGCAAGGGTTTTCAAACCGACAAAGCCGTAATCTAATATTTTCTTCCTACAAAACTTTAATTAACACTGACTTTGCCGGCCTATGACCAACTCCTGCTTTTAGAACCAACAGAAGCAAAGTAACTTGATTGTGGATTCTATAATAATATACTGAGATCGTAGCACAATAAACAGGTAAATGCAGCATGTAGACAACGAACTTTGAACTTTTAATTTAAATTACCTTTTTTCTTTACTCTTGGTTGACTGAAGTGGAAAGCGTTAAGATTCATCCATCGTTCACAAGGTGGTGTTGTTGACTTCAACTGAAATATTAATGACGCTAACTGGAAATGATAATCAATAATTCATCAATGGAAAACATCGCGTTAGATACCTAACTTCTCTTAATGATGCTTTCATTTTAAAAACTCTCAGTATATAATATTATTTTCAGTCAAAAAGTCCACAATTTTAAGCCAGTGCATGTCTAATTCTAATAAGTAAATGGGTTTTCTTTGTCGTTATCAATTTTTGTTATGAAAATAAGATACCTAAACTCGTTAACAAGCTATTGGAAGTAGAAACCAATTATAAATGACCCGTCTATTAACAACAGCGTCTTCGCTTTTCGTACATGTTACCTAGAAATAACATAAAATCGAAACTGGATAAATTTAAACACTTAGAGTAGGGTCAGTCTGCTGTTATTGCGCTAATGGAAGTTTGTATAATCTTTTTTAAGAACTAATGCAAGAAGTAAATGGAATCTGCCGGGTCAAAATGTGGCTTCACACAGACTCAAGCTATCGAAAACATTTCATAAGCAACGCTTTGTGCAGTCTGTGTTACAAAGTGATGCAACACAAATTCCATGTACGATTTTCATACAGTTGTCTATAAACTTACCATGCAAGGATATTGCATGCAATAGTTTTAATTTTCCTGCTGGTATTGCAATCACTGTTACGTCAACGCAGCAACGTACGTTTGAAGTGTTGCCTTTAGTTAGTGTACCACACTAATACAAATTGTGTGACCTCAACAGTTATTTACTAGTCTGTTGTAGAATAAGCGTTAGACTAGCAACTTATCCTACACTCAATTGTTCGGGATGTTCTGCTTAGAGTGTTTCTCACATAGCTTTTATCTGGGCTGAGAATTAGCTGTCAATCAACGTCAAAAACAGATCAAAAGGTAATGTAGGCTAACGTAAGCCTCGCCGTTATTGGTTAGGTCAAATCATTATCATATATTCCTTCGATATCTTCGTGAGAGTCGAAGCTGACTTCCCTTGAAATTTTCACTATCATTTCGGAACTACTCAGCCAAAACAAAACTACGAGAGAAATATATATGTTCTATCGCAAGTTTTAGACATTTACAGGGAAGGTGAACGTAAAATTAACATTTGAAATTTGTTACATGTTGTAGAAAAACTGAAGATGACAAGCGTCTTCATCGCACCTGATTGGTTAGAATAAGTCCAGCCTTTTCCATATCATTAAAGTAATCGGCGTGTGAACTAGTGACTCTGTATTGTACTAAGTGACCCTGAGCGACCTTCATTGACAACAGATTCTGCCTTGACACTCATCGGCGTAAGTCCAATAGGTCAAACAAGGCGTGTAAATACTTGCAATGATCGCAAGGTTGCTTAGTAAAATACAGCTTTAAACTAGAATTTCTACGAAATATCAACTGGTATTATCTCGGAAAAAAACATAGTTTTCTTACGCTATAAATGAATAAAATACAAGAATAGGCGGTAACTATTTGCTCACAGGACTAATTTCCTTTTTCTAAATACCGAGTGTTAATCATATGACAAAACATATGTTCAAAACCGAATCATACCAGGAGGAAACATCATTTGATCACTACAAAAAATACTCACAAGAGTACAAGTAAAAGTCTTATTGCGTATTATTTTCAACACTAAGAACAAATTTCCCTTAATTTTTAAACATAGACTCGGAATTGATAAATATGTGTGACATTTCATTGCTTGCATTTTTATTGTTTAACACTGTACTACGGTCTGTCGGCCCCATGTTCCCTAAAAAGAAATGATCATGAAGGCCACCATGAAAGGCCAAGAACTTAAATTAGAAAGTCATCGTTACCATTTCTGAGATCTTTCATCCGGCGACATGTATCGCAACGTTGTAATGCACAGTCTCAGCCGTTGCGAGGCAATTTGCATGTAATATTGTCTAGCTAGTGCGACACCGCCTTTATTTTATTTATTTATTTATTTTTTTTGCCCCAAAACTTTTGCTGAACAATCCAGAAAATTATATTTCTGTGAACCTAATGAAAACGAATTTATATATATATATATATATATATATATATATATATATATATATATATATATATATATATATATATATATACTTTTTTTATGATGCGTGCTGTTGAGCAAATTCAACAAGCAATACCATCTTCTCTGACTGAGAAAATCATGGGTGGTATCACTATCAGTACATATTCACGTTTCTTCGGTTAGCGACTTTTATCTGGATATTAATCCGTGTTCGGCTATACCTGCCTCATACAGCCAATAAGTTTTATCACGATTTCATAGGTTGTCTAGCAAAACTCGAAACGGGTTTAAATTTATCGTGTTCATTTCGGTATCGCAAATCGTTATATTTCACTTGAAACTATCACGATGCCAATAAATTACCTATTAAAATTACCTGCTAACACAGAGTTTTGTTTGGAAGCAAACTTACCTGTACCAATGAACCATATACGTTGCATGAGATCTCGATCGCAGTTGTGTAGTATGGCTGAACATTTAAATTATTTTCTGTTCGAGCCTGTGACTCCAGCCTCTAATATACAGTATTTGTTCGTTTTGATAACTGTAATTAAAAAGAGAATTTAGTTTTATCGACTGAGTCGATAAGGTAAATTGACCACCGTAAAAAGATTCAAATAGCTGACGTTTCGAGCGCTAGCCCTTCGTCGGAGCGAATCTTTCTTTTTACGGTGGTCAATTTACCTTATCGACTCAGTCGATAAAACTAAATTCTCGTGTTTCATCCCCCCACCGACGCAGCACCACAGTTTCTCTAGAAACTAACCCCATTCATCTGTAATTAAAAAGCATAGGGCAGGTGCAACTGTTCTACACATTTTCATGGAAATAAATCCAATGAATCAGGGCACCAGATTTTTATTGCTACATGTCTATATAGTTTCTTATTTTTAAATTAAATCTACTGAATCCTTTTTAATATTTAAAATACCATTCCACAGTCTTAAAAACGTTCAACTAACAAACACAAAGGGTTGTAGAGATCTAAGGAGATAGCAATTGAAGGCATAAGAGAAGAATGTAAAGTACTGACTCGTCGGGGGCCATGGACAACTTATTCATTCTGTGAGTCGAGGGAAGCAAAATTGTGGTATTATATTTTTGTTTTGACTGGGCTGGTTTCATCAATCTAATAATTTCTCGAACTCCTGTGGCTGAATATACCCCAAAATGTAAATATTTACATAGAAGAAAATTGTTATTCGTTTCTATGTCTTTAGTGTAAAAAAAATACAAGGTTGAAGCCTTGAAAAATAACTGTTGGATGCACGAGCTATTTGAAGCCGAAGTCGAAAAGACCAATTTCAATTTGGTTTAGAACTGTAAAGCAAAACTCAAAGAGCACGAAAAGTGACAACAATGACGTTTTACGTTAATGGCGAATGCGCAAAGTTCACTTTTCCTTCAATTATTTAAGTTTAATGAACGAATTAAACCTATGATGCACGCACAAACCTTGCTTACAATTCAACGTTTTCGAAAAAAAACGCAAATTTAAAGCATATTTTGCCATAAGTTTAAAATACGATATAATTAATCATTTTTCTGCTTTATTGCGTGATAATATGTGTCTTTTTTACCGCAAGGTGAAAACACACATTTCAATAAATCAAAAGGCTTTTAATTAAGAACCATTTCGTGAATCACGAAACAACGTAAGGTTAATTTAAGTTGTTCTTGATGTTTTCAGTAATAAACTTTTCAGCTTTTGATAATCCTTTAACTTTGAAAAATTAACCATTGTCTCAGCCAGGCAAGGAAGTAAAGCGTGCAAAAATCCTTGTACTCCGCAGTTTATAAGCGGGGGCGAGGAGGGCCGAGGGGACATTTAACGATATTTAGTTTGCTTGCAGACACGTGCTATAGCAGCTGACAGCAATTTTAGCCGAATAAGCCTAAAACGAAAAGCGAAAAAATAACGCAGCAAAATGATAAATGTTAACTTGCCATTTTAATTCCATTTGCAGTTTACAAATAAGCGTATTCGGTTTACAAATAAGCGCATTCAGTTTACAAATAAGCGCATTCAGTTTACAAATAAGCGTATTCAGTTTACAAATAAGCGCATTCAGTTTACAAATAAGCGTATTCAGTTTACAAATAAGCGTATTCAGTTTACAAATAAGCGCATTCAGTTTACAAATAAGCGTATTCAGTTTACAAATAAGCGTATTCAGTTTACAAATAAGCGCATTCAGTTTACAAATAAGCGTATTCAGTTTACAAATAAGCGCATTCAGTTTACAAATAAGCGTATTCAGTTTACAAATAAGCGTATTCAGTTTACAAATAAGCGCATTCAGTTTACAAATAAGCGTATTCAGTTTACAAATACAGTCAACTCTCGTTGTAACGGACACCCTCGGGACCGGCGTTTAGTGTCCGTAATAGCGAGAGTCCGTAATAGCGGGGTACGGAAATAAAAGTGCCATTAAAGGGTGCTAAGTTAATATATACTATACCAGTGGGGTAATTTTATATCTTTAATGTGTTAAATGTGCCAAGTATACGATAAACACCACATTTAAACGATACGGTCCTTCAATTGCCGTGCCGAACAAAAACGTAACAACGTGAACTGAAACTGAAATATTAATTTAAAAAAAGACGGTCAAGCTCGGTCTATTTCAAACAGTAACTGTTCCCTGCAGTTTACTGTGCAGACTGTCATCAACTGAAAAGAAACCTGGCCAAACGTCAGGCTGTTTAAGTCAGATATCACATGCTTTTATTTCTTCTTAAAATAGTCATCCAGCGTGCTTTGATGCTTTCTTCGTTTGACAGCAGTTTCACTGACTTTATCACCAAGACTACTAAAATCACTTGCCAGTGAGACTTGCCCATGCTGTACCAGGAACGCTGTATTTCTTGAACACTGGCAACAACTTCTGCAAAGCTTTTTAGAGTGGAAGTCTGTGGGCAAGCCGCAGATGAACTTTCACTCTCTTCGTTTTCACTCCTGCTTTCGCCATCATCTTCAATCACAATTTCTTGACTCTGGTTACTGATTGAGTCCAGAAGCTGCTGTTTGTTGCAAATGCTATAACAGACTGGTAATTCTTCTTCTGATCGGATGAATGTCTCGGTGCTAATACCACAGCCAGGTGCAGCATGTTCAATCAGATCCTGAAGTTCTGTGTCCAGGTCATCAAAAGGGTCGCCTTCATCTTCTACGTCTGCAACGTCAGCTGATATTCCACCAGCAGCAAAGCACTTGCTTATTGTTGAAGCCTCGACTTTGGACCATGCAGTTGCCATCCAGTTCATGGCTTGCAGAACATCGAGGGTTTTAGCGATGCCACTTGCGCTGTTTTCCTCCGAAGCCAGGGTGATAACATGCCTTAACAGTAACTTCTTGTAGTGTACCTTAAAGTTCTGGATTACGCCTAAGTCTAGGGGTTGACGTTTTGACGTGCAATTTACAGGAAAAAACACAAGTTTGACATTGGAGTAACGGCCTTTAAGGTCATACGGGTGGCAACCAGCAGAGTCCAGAAAAAGCAATATTGACCTGTCTTTGCTTTTGAAGAAGCTGTTCAATTGGCTTAGAATCTTGTGGAGGAGATCTGACGTCATCCATGCCTTGGCTTGATGTAAATATTCGCAAGGCAGATCATTTCTATTGACATTTTTCAGGCACCTTGGATTTGCGAATTTTCCAATGACAATGGGCTTTCTCCTTTCCCCTGTTGCAGAAACCAGCAAGGCGACAGTTAAGCGTTCCTTTGATTTCTTGCCACCCCTACATTTTTTGGCTTTCTCTGAAGGGCTCTTGTCGGGTAAGGCGCGAAACAGGAAGCCGGTTTCATCCAGGTTCCAAATGTCTGTCGGGTCATAACCAGAAATAATGGATCCCAGACGCTCTTTCCACGAAACCACTG
Source organism: Dendrophyllia cribrosa (assembly GCA_024195265.1). Classification (NCBI taxonomy): domain Eukaryota; kingdom Metazoa; phylum Cnidaria; class Anthozoa; order Scleractinia; family Dendrophylliidae; genus Dendrophyllia; species Dendrophyllia cribrosa. The sequence goes on from JAJLRJ010000004.1 coordinate 2,123,570, forward strand.
TATCTTCTGAGACGTCCGCTGATTCTCCACAAACTTTGTGCTGGGAAAGATTATTTCGCTCTTTAAACCTTGTGAACCAAGCACTTGATGCCTTGAAATCAGAGTAACCAAGATGCTCTGCTGCCTTTTGTGCAAACTCTTGGATCATGGGGCCGTCAACTGGTACATGCTGGTCGTTTTTCTTCTTCTAAAACATTCCCAAACAGAATCGTTTAGGTCCGAGTACTGGGAAGTACGATTTCGCTTTCTTGCTATAGGCAGCCCTCTTTCATACTCTTCTCTTATTTTTTCCTTATTCTTAAGAATGTTGCTTACTTGGGTTTTTCCACACGCATACTTTTCAGCAAGTTGACGTACGGAGCTATTTCCTCCCTCGTGTTCTTCTACTATTTTGAAACGCTGATCCAAAGACAGCTCATTCCTCGGTTTTTTTTATTTCTTACTGGAATTCCGCTCTGACATGACAAAAGGTAGATGAAAATCCAGAAAACTTGTTCAGCTGCAGTTAACTCGATCGAATGACCAAAGCACATGGCACATGGCTTGTGAAATAGTTTTCTGAAACCGGAAATTACGTTTCGTAATGCGAACACGCGCTGTTCACGCAGTGAAAGTACATTTTGTAACACGCATTCATCATAACTCGCAAGACTTGCAATTCGTGAACAGTACATTATTAATACATCATGGCAGAACAACGTACTAATGAGGAATGCAAGCGATATTTTTCTTGGATGAGAGGTCATCACGCCTACAAAGATGTATTTGAGCCTGAAATTAACAAGAAATTGACACTTCAGCGAGAACCAGAAAATGCAAAAGATAGGTTTGCTGTGGCCGTAACAGAAGAAAATGGACGCATTGTAGGACACATTCCTCTGGGGCTGTCGAAAATTGTGTCGTGCTTTTTGAAAAGGGACAACCACAGAGGGTTGTCTATAATCTGCAGGAAGAGGATTAACAGAGGTGGCGGTCTAGGGCTTGAGATTCCAGTCATTTATGAACTGTATGGTGACCAAACATATCTTGAAAGACTGGACGAGCTGATCAACAGTAGCGAGAGTGCTAGGAAGTCGTTGAGAAAGGAGGATGAGGGCTTAGCGACTGAAGAGCCTAAAAGGAAAAGGCGCAAGCTGAAGTGAAGATACCGAAAAGTCTACATGAAACAAGAAATTAGTGGGGGTTGTGAAAAAATTCTGCCAGTTTCGGGGTCGTTTTGGAGTAATTTGAAATTTTTTAAAATGATGCTTTTGACTGTGTTGTTGTGTGGGTGGAAAGTGAGGGTGAATGGAATTCTCTCGTTCTCTTCCTTCTGTGGCGTTTGTAGTGCTGATTGTCTGTCGATCTGTTGTGCACGTTGTTGGCCCGTATTAACAACAGAGTCAGGGTACCCACGTTTCTTGAAAAACTGGCACATTTCTTCTGATTTGTTGGAAAAATCAGAGTCATCACTACATAGCCGTCGAAGTCTGAGAAATTGAGAATACGGAATGGCGTTTTTAACGTGCGATGGATGTGAGGATGAATGTAACAGATAACTGTGGGAATCTGTAGGTTTGTAGTGCACACTTGTGGATAAACTGTTACCGTTGATTGAAATATTAATGTCAAGAAAAGCGACTGAGGTTTCGGAAATTTCCCAGGTATATTTTAGAGCTGGATGAAAAGTATTGACAGAAGTTATGAATTGATTAAGTTCCTCTTTACTGGAAGAGGTAGCGCCAATGCAATCATCGATGTAGCGGCCGTAGAGTTCGGGTTTGGTTCCGTGGTACTGATTAAAAAATTTGTCTTCGATGTGGCCTACAAAAAGGTTAGCGTAGCTTGGTCCCATTTTGGTGCCCATGGCGACTCCATTAACTTGTTTGTAGTAGTTTTGGGAAAATGAAAAACAGTTAAGTGTCAAAACTAATTCGGCTAAGCGGAGCAGTGTCTCTGAGCTTGGGTTTTGAATGGAGCGCTGGTCGAAAAAATATTTTAGTGCTTGAAGTCCTTCGTCATTGGGGATGACGGTATATAAAGAGGTAATGTCCATAGTGAAAATTAATTTGTTTTCGCTGGGAAAACTGAAATTCCGGAAAATTTCGAGTGCGTGATTGGTGTCCTTAATGTACGAGGGTAGTGATTTGACAATGGGGGCCATGATTTTGTCTAAATAGCTAGAAATTAGTTCGGTCAACAAGTCTGACCGGCCGTACGAGAAAATAAACATTCCAGACTATTTTGAAGTGTTTGTTGACAAATGAAGAAGAACAGACTGCCATTTTACGTAATCATGTTACATGAGAACTTTTCAGTGTCCGCTTTATCGAGAGTGAAAACAATAAAATTGTTACGTTGGTACCACAAAAGTGTCCGTAATTCCGTAATAGCGAGAGTCCGTAATAGCGGGTGTTGTTTTCAGTCAAACCTCTATAGTTTCCGCCGGGGATCTGAAATTTGTCCGTAATAGCGAGCGTCCGTAATAGCGGGCTGTCCGCAATGCGAGAGTTGACTGTAAGCGTATTCAGTTTACTAATAAGCGCATTCAGTTTACAAATAAGCGCATTCAGTTGACAAATAAGCGCATTCAGTTTACAAATAAGCGCATTCAGTTGACAAATAAGCGCATTCAGTTTACAAATAAGCGCATTCAGTTTACAAATAAGCGTATTCAGTTTACAAATAAGCGCATTCAGTTGACAAATAAGCGCATTCAGTTTACAAATAAGCGCATTCAGTTTACAAATAAGTGTATTCAGTTGACAAATAAGTGTATTCAGTTTACAAATAAGCGTATTCAGTTTACAAATAAGTGTATTCAGTCTACAAATAAGCGTATTCAGTTTACAAATAAGCGCATTCAGTTTACAAATAAGCGCATTCAGTTTACAAATAAGCGTATTCAGTTTACAAATAGGCGTATTCAGTTTACAAATAAGCGTATTCAGTTTACAAATAAGCGCATTCAGTTTACAAATAAGCGTATTCAGTTTACAAATAAGCGCATTCAGTTTACAAATAAGCGCATTCAGTTTACAAATAAGCGCATTCAGTTTACAAATATGCGCATTCAGTTTACAAATAAGCGCATTCAGTCGACAAATAAGCGCATTCAGTTTACAAATAAGCGCATTCAGTTTACAAATAAGCGCATTCAGTTTACAAATAAGCGTATTCAGTTTACAAATAAGCGCATTCAGTTTACAAATAAGCGTATTCAGTTTACAAATAAGCGCATTCAGTTTACAAATAAGCGTATTCAGTTTATAAATAAGCGCATTCAGTTTACAAATAAGCGGATTCAGTTTACAAATAAGCGCATTCAGTTTACAAATAAGCGCATTCAGTTTACAAATAAGCGCATTCAGTTTACAAATAAGCGCATTCAGTTTACAAATAAGCGTATTCAGTTTACAAATAAGCGTATTCAGTTTACAAATAAGCGCATTCAGTTTACAAATAAGCGCATTCAGTTTACAAATAAGCGTATTCAGTTTACAAATAAGCGCATTCAGTTTACAAATAAGCGCATTCAGTTTACAAATAAGCGCATTCAGTTTACAAATAAGCGCATTCAGTTGACAAATAAGCGCATTCAGTTTACAAATAAGCGCGTTCAGTTTACAAATAAGCGTATTCAGTTTACAAATAAGCGCATTCAGTTTACAAATAAGCGTATTCAGTCTACAAATAAGCGTATTCAGTTTACAAATAAGCGCATTCAGTTTACAAATAAGCGCATTCAGTTTACAAATAAGTGTATTCAGTTTACAAATGAGCGCATTCAGTTTACAAATAAGCGCATTCAGTTTACAAATAAGCGTATTCAGTTTACAAATAAGCGCATTCAATTTACAAATAAGCGCATTCAGTTTACAAATAAGCGCATTCAGTTTACAAATAAGCGCATTCAGTTTACAAATAAGCGCATTCAGTTTACAAATAAGCGCATTCAGTTTACAAATAAGCGCGTTCAGTTTACAAATAAGCGCATTCAGTTTACAAATAAGCGTATTCAGTTTACAAATAAGCGCATTCAGTTTACAAATAAGCGCATTCAGTTTACAAATAAGCGTATTCAGTCTACAAATAAGCGCATTCAGTTTACAAATAAGTGTATTCAGTTTACAAATGAGCGCATTCAGTTTACAAATAAGCGCATTCAGTTTACAAATAAGCGCATTCAGTTTACAAATAAGCGCATTCAGTTTACAAATAAGCGTATTCAGTTTACAAATAAGCGCATTCAATTTACAAATAAGCGCATTCAGTTTTCAAATAAGCGCATTCAGTTTACAAATAAGCGCATTCAGTTTACAAATAAGCGCATTCAGTTGACAAATAAGCGCATTCAGTTCACAAATAAGCGCATTCAGTTTACAAATAAGCGCATTCAGTTTACAAATAAGCGTATTCAGTTTACAAATAAGCGCATTCAGTTTACAAATAAGCGCATTCAGTTTACAAATAAGCGCATTCAGTTTACAAATAAGCGCATTCAGTTTACAAATAAGCGTATTCAGTCTACAAATAAGCGTATTCAGTTTACAAATAAGCGCATTCAATTTACAAATAAGCGCATTCAGTTTACAAATAAGCGCATTCAGTTTACAAATAAGCGCATTCAGTTTACAAATAAGCGTATTCAGTCTACAAATAAGCGCATTCAGTTTACAAATAAGTGTATTCAGTTTACAAATGAGCGCATTCAGTTTACAAATAAGCGCATTCAGTTTACAAATAAGCGCATTCAGTTTACAAATAAGCGCATTCAGTTTACAAATAAGCGTATTCAGTTTACAAATAAGCGCATTCAATTTACAAATAAGCGCATTCAGTTTTCAAATAAGCGCATTCAGTTTACAAATAAGCGCATTCAGTTTACAAATAAGCGCATTCAGTTGACAAATAAGCGCATTCAGTTTACAAATAAGCGCATTCAGTTTACAAATAAGCGCATTCAGTTTACAAATAAGCGCATTCAGTTTACAAATAAGCGTATTCAGTCTACAAATAAGCGTATTCAGTCTACAAATAAGCGCATTCAATTTACAAATAAGCGCATTCAGTTTACAAATAAGCGCATTCAGTTTACAAATAAGCGCATTCAGTTTACAAATAAGCGCATTCAGTTTACAAATAAGCGCATTCAGTTTACAAATAAGCGCATTCAGTTTACAAATAAGCGTATTCAGTCTACAAATAAGCGTATTCAGTTTACAAATAAGCGCATTCAATTTACAAATAAGCGCATTCAGTTTACAAATAAGCGCATTCAGTTTACAAATAAGCGCATTCAGTTTACAAATAAGCGCATTCAGTTGACAAATAAGCGCATTCAGTTTACAAATAAGCGCATTCAGTTTACAAATAAGCGCATTCAGTTTACAAATAAGCGCATTCAGTTTACAAATAAGCGCATTCAGTTGACAAATAAGCGCATTCAGTTTACAAATAAGCGTATTCAGTTTACAAATAAGCGTATTCAGTTTACAAATAAGTGTATTCAGTCTACAAATAAGCGTATTCAGTTTACAAATAAGCGCATTCAGTTTACAAATAAGCGCATTCAGTTTACAAATAAGCGTATTCAGTTTACAAATAAGCGTATTCAGTTTACAAATAAGCGTATTCAGTTTACAAATAAGCGTATTCAGTTTACAAATAAGCGCATTCAGTTTACAAATAAGCGCATTCAGTTTACAAATAAGCGTATTCAGTTTACAAATACGCGTATTCAGTTTACAAATAAGCGTATTCAGTTTACAAATAAGCGTATTCAGTTTACAAATAAGCGTATTCAGTTTACAAATAAGCGTATTCAGTTTACAAATAAGCGTATTCAGTTTACAAATAAGCGTATGGGTTTCTCGTGATATCCGGCCCCCGAAACCAAGCGATTTCAGTTTATCGTTCTATAGCCGCGCATTAACCATTTGTACTTAAAAGTGGAGACTGAGGTTAACTAGCAATCTGCACGGACTGAGAAACCGTCATTGCTCTAGTGTCGAAATCTTTACTAAAACGACTAATGAAAGACACGGACACACAGGTAAGTCGTTTTGTTTTTTTATTACATAATACAAGTATTTTATAGCTATAAAGCGCGTGGGTCCCCCATGACTAAATTGTTAAATATTATTTCAATACTTAACCCGTGTTTATGTTAAAATAAGCATACAACCGAACCCCTATTAAGCGGCCACCCATTAAGCGGCCACCCTCTTTTAAGCGGCCAGGGTCCGTATTCACGAAATCCTACCTAAGATATATCTTAAGATATAACTTAAGAGAAAATTTAGGAGCTTCCTAAGATATGTCCTAAGTGCTATTCGCGAACGATATCTTATGACCATCTAAGGTAAGCGTAACTTAGCAGTCTCCTAAGTTTAATGGTCGCGGGCAGTTATCGATTAGTAAAAGTAAACCAATCAGAGACAGTTTATATGGCGCGATCTTATGAATAATAAGTTATATGAAAATTACATGAATGAATATTTTGTATTGTGTAAATTGTTGTTGTAATCACAATGACGATACAATAATGTTTATTTCATCTCGAATTTAAGATAGCAAAACCGTGATAATATCTTCGTTCATGGTCAGTAGCGAAAGCAACAAACAAATCCATCATCATTTTAATAGGGTCTACTTCGATATTTCTTGTACAAGGGCTTATTTTCACGAAAAACGGAAATATAACTCTGCAAAGAGAAAGAAATGTGGAACCCGTTAATGACACGAAGACCTATATAAAACTAACCGTGTTGTTTGACATCACTAATGCTTTAAAATGTGTATCTAATCAGTAACTATTGTGATACACAATCATCACGCTGAAAATCGACGTAAAACTTGTTAACAATCGAATTTAGCCTCCGTCAAGACATGTTTTAATAAGTTAGGAGGTCAATTTTGACCTCCTAAGTTTAGGAGAAAAATTAAGACATATCTTAAGTTAGGAGGTCTTCGTGGATACCAGTTAAGACATGTCTTAAAAATTTAGGAGGTCCTAAGTTTAGAAGAAAAAATAAGACATGTCTTAAAATAGGAGGTCTTCGTGAATACCAGTTATCTCCTAAGTTATATCTTAGGAGGCTCTTTGGACTTAGGATGCTTTCGTGAATACGGCCCCAGTACTTTGCGAAATCAGAACAAAGTTACAAGTAAGCGGCTAAGTAATTGCCTATAACAAAGTCCAGGGCTAAACTTCATAACTTAACCTCCAGCACAGCCACCAGTCGCACTATAGATTGAAACTGGTCCATAGAGGTTGAAACCCACAGTTACTGTATATTCAAGTTCGTTCGGTTTTGTTTTAGTTTCTAAAATGTCCGATCCACAATGCTTAATCATTCATCTCAAGTAGTATGAAAAGTTTTAGTTGCACCAAATATATCGGATGGCGGTGCATTATGAGATTGTTTTGGATGGCGCATATTTTAGAGCTTTTTTTTTCGTGGAAAAAGTCGGTAAAACATTTAGCTTTGGAATAGCCAATAGAAACAAAAATCAAACTTAAGCTCCATAGAATGCAGTTAACAGGCACCGCGGAGGGGGAGGGGCTGACAGCCCTACCACCTTTTTGCAAGGGTTGACAAAAAAAGGTTTTGAGGGCTCACGGGACTGATTGTTTTTTCCTTAGCAAGTGCTATGACACAGGAAAATAGTAATTTAAGTAACAAACACCCATTGCGTTGCTCCTCGAAGACTGAACAAACTTCGCCTTGTATTCTTACCGGCGTTCCTTCCGCATTGCAAACACGAATGAGGGGGCTGGGAACGAGCTTAGGGGGCTCTTTGCCCATACATATGTGCTCTCAACGTGTACATATCAATGTAACACTGTCTTAAAACTAAAGTTTGGTTTCGATTTTCTGGCTTTTAAAAACCAACCATAATGTCGAGCAAGATAACAAGCTTTTTTCATGCAATGTGTACCAAGTAAGTCCTTCAGTTTTGATAATTTACCCTGTTAGATACAGCAAGTCGAGCCAAATTCAGTAGATAGTTTCATTCAAGACTTTCAACGGCAATCCTCGATTCTTCTCTGTGAATTGGTTATAAGCTAAGCTTATAATAATAAAATAAAATCGAGTACTAAGTGTTTCTTTTCTTCACACGCACGCTTTTTTTATGGACAACAAGCCAAAAATGATTATCAATTTACCGAGCATTTTTGACAGAAATTGTCGTTTCAGAACGCTAGAAATGGAGTTTTAGAGCATCAAGATTTCAAAATTTTCTAGGGAGGGCATGCACATAGATCCCCCTAAATACTCGCGCCTTCGCCGCTCGCAAAATAATTCTTAATGCCATTTCATCCTATTAGCAAAACATGCGCGTATGAGACCACACAACATCCGAGATGTTTGTTTTCTTTACGGATTTCACAACCAAAGAAGTGGAGATTTAAAGAATTTCCAAGCAAGCGAGGGACTTAAAGGTAAAACAGATTGCATTTTTTGATGGGAATTTATGTTGATATCAATCTATGATTGACTTTTTCTTTGTGTTCTTATATAGTTTTGGAGAATTGTTTTTAAAACGTGCTTAAATTCGGTTGTATCGATTTCTTGAATTTCATCCAAGGCAGCTCGAACTTGATGCGCTATAAATGGTACGCGTTTTGCTTTTAAACATAAACTAATGGAGATTTGAATAAAATTTTTCGAAAGAAGATTGTGTTGTCCATTTTTATGTGTTTGTTCATTCAATACATAGATTGCAAAACGATTTTATAGTTCTATCTTCACTCGCGTCGCCTTATGCAAATATGTTTGTGTATTTTTTGCAATTTTGATTTCCAAATCAGTTTCTAGGGAAATTTTGGACAAGCAACAACTGTATTTTATTCGGAAAGTAGTCGTACTATTTATTGCAGACGGAGAAAAAGTTTTTTTGTGAAATTTTGTACGGTCTAAACCCACTGTGCAGGCGGTCGCGTAAATACTGTTTTTGATAATTACTAAAATTGAAAAATAGCCCGGTCGTCAATCTTGATTCTCGTGCTTCCGACCTTTCACCTTAGTTAAGCTTGTTCACAGAGCGACGCTATATATATATATATATATATATATATATATATATATATATATATATATATTAAACTGTTTAATACTGCCGCAGTTCGATTCAAGCTTTGTCTATATCGCTCCTTAGTGTACATGTTGACCAGAATCTACATACAGGTTAGCCCGAAGCAAGAGAAGATTTATGTTGTTATGTTGAAGAAATAAAATAAAAAGAAATGTCTTACTGCTGTTAATAAACACAGAACAAGGCATGAAAAGTTTTTCTCTATTGTTAATAATTATGTAACTCAGTGCCGATAGTTTGAATTATAAACTTCGCGATTTATTTGTGGCATTTTGTTTACTCAACAACAACAACAACAACAACAACAATTTATTGAGGTATTTCCATATCTATACATGGCATTACCTAAGCTACATATATTAATTCTAATTAAATTTACTTATGAAATAATATTTCGTATCTATAATTCATGATATCGAAAATAAAAGCAGCAACTGATCTACAAATAAAGGGATCAATGCTGTCAAAAAGGAACAAAATTTTTGAGTTGATATCGAAGTCTTTGAAAAAGCTGTATTTTTCAATGACTTCGTCAAAAAATTTTGAGCGAAACTTATTATACAATGCGCAAGAGAATATAACATGAGATTCATTTTCAACTTCATTAGATTGGCACAGAGAACAAATTCTTAAATTTTCGGGAGTTTTGGGAACAGTGTGTCGCCCTGTTTCAATGCGAAGTCGATGATTCCCCAAGCGAAATTTATTAATAGCAGTTCTGTGTAGAGGATTTTTTATAGCATCTAAGGATTCAGCTCTTTTGGTGTCTGTTTTAAAAGCGTTGTAAAAAATAAGTTTTCTGTTAGTGTTAGTGTTTTACTCCAAAGATGCCAAAAATTTACCAAACCTTGGCTTTTCTATGTGACATTTTTAGTTTTCATTTCAAATAATAAAAGTCAAGCACATAATTAGTGAACCTGGCTGAACCTTGTTTAGTCGGCACTAGTTTTATGCCGCTTAGACCCGAATAAATCACAAACATTGAATTGCCGTCGCTATTGAAAACGGCATGCGTTTGTTTTCTCTGACAAAGAAAAAAAATCTGACTGTGAAGGTGCCGTTGTAATGCGATAATCTATAGTATTATCGTCTCTATCCCTAAGGACTAAGGTCATTTCTGTGTTTCGTTTCACCGTACCCTCCAGAGAAATGGGCGTTGACCGACATTGTTGCGGGTTGGAATGTTTAAAACGTTTGGCATTTTTTATAACCGGCCAATTATTATGATCAGCTACGTATCATTTTGCTACAAACGCAAAACCTAACTCCGTTCCCCCAAAAATCATTGGTTATTCCTCTTTTATACAGATTAGCTTATGTCGCCTCTAAAAAAAATCAGTTCAAATACACTATTATCATCCAAAACTTCACTTAATATTCTGCATACTGTCAAACAAACGAAAGAGCATCACCGGAGAAAAATGTTTTACTTTGGCGATGATGGGTACGTGCCTGTCAAACCTCAACAATTCAAAGAATTAATATTTTTCAGCTTCTCAGAAGGCGGCCTTGTGAGACCAGTCACGTTTACGATGCGTGACTGCGGGTGGTTTTATACAAGGACCTTTCTTCGGCTTTCCGTCAGTGCCAGCGACTGACGAAATAAAGAAGGAAGATAAAGAAAAACGATAGTCCGATTGGCTTTCTAACTTTTTCCCATGCTTAAATCAACGAAGTTTATTAATGTCCTTTTAGACTATTTTATAAACAGATTAAGGCATCCAGGAGCTTAAACCAATTTATCGTGCTGTCTAGCTGGCTGAAAGGGAATCTGCTTGACTGGCGTCTTTTTCTTCCCCTAACTGAAAGGAAACCGCACCGGCGAGTCAACTAGACCTGTGACTTTTAGTTATTTATTATCATTTTTTTCTTCTCCAAAGAGTTAAAATTAAGGCTTGCTTGACATCGAAATATACATGTATTTAAGCCATTAAAAATAAGTTTCCGAAGGACGTGTCAACACAGGTTATTTCTTGATCGTTTGATTTGGTGTTCGCAATATCAAGAAACTGCGGGAATACTAGAACGAGAACGAAACCTAAAAAAAAAAAAAAGCATAAAGACACTGAAATAGTCTAAATTTCACTAAAGATGTTCTAACGGAAAAGACCCAACTCAACAGATGTATGTACCATCGCAGTTTCATTCGAGTTTCATCGATACGGTTAGAACTAATGTGGTCGTTCTGGTATATGTCATACGTACTTTGAAACTGCAATTGTTACCGTTGGATACATAATCTTATTACTGGATATTTTCCGTGCCTTATTCCCATAAGCAACTTAGGTGTCATGCTTAATGACTGCATTTTAATTCCACCGCAAGTTAAAGGGATATTGCATTAAGACGTAAGCTCCATATCGTCAGTTAGTTGCGTTTATTTTTATGGTTGTTACACGAACATGTTTAAATACAAATAGTAGAAGTTCTAACCGTTTATACAAATCGATGTACGTGGTCTAGAAAACATATAAACAACTATGTTCTCGAATGACCTTGGTGAAATCAATATTCTCTGATAACAGCAAAGCCGTATCTTATCGTCAGATCGTCGGCTTCCACAAAATTCCCTTTATTTGATATAATATACGATTTACAATTAATTTCCGATTCCCTGACAATCAATATAGATAACAAATATGAGACTCGGCTTTGTAACAGAAAGGCTTTTTGATGTGGAATATAATTTCTTGAAAAATTTTAATCCAAACATTTCACTCGTGAGGACCGTTTTGAACCGGTGTGGTCCACGAGATTTGCTTTTTCTCACGAATCTGTCATTCACGGAATTATTTCATTGAGTGGCAAGAGCAAACATTAGAAGCATTTTGGGGTGCAACGAAGCGTGATTGGATGAAATTTCCGCCAAGTGGGATACGTCGCCTCGGAGTCGAGATTGAACAATACTTCAAAACGAGAGAGGCTATTTCAATTTCTCCAACAGCAGTGTTGCGTACACGGCCCGCAGCCGTAAACATATCAAGATTGCCAAGCTTCGGTAAACCTTATCTCTACAAACGTTGACCGTTTTAGATTTGCTATGGGGAGCTTACAACGCGACGCCATAACAAGATTGAAGACAAATCTTGATAGAATCATGGAAGAAACTGAGTATATCTTGAAAACTGAAAATGCTGTGAGTTCGCCAGAGTCATTCGCGAACAAAAAGCTAAGCCGTTCCGCAACAGACAAGCAGGATTTAATGGATTCCGCTGTCACAGTCGAACGATCCACATTAAAATTCGAAATGGTCAACGTTTTATTACAGATTCTTCAAAAGCAAGAGGAGCTGACGGTCGAGGAGTACACGATCAATAACAGCACGTTTAAAGTTCTTGTTATTGAAGACACGGAATTTTAACTCGTGCATGTATTGAAATACAGCGTTGTTCAGTTATTGACAAGCGGTAGTTTTGCCTCGAGAGGTCTCGACTAGTTTTAGAGAAATAGAAATTACATCAGTTAACCGCCAGCCGGCAGTGATGTAGAAAGGCGACATCAAGCATCGATTCGTTCGTCCATATTGGTCCAATTCATGAAAAGATACGTAGTTTGCCAAACTGGAGTGTGGAAACATATAAATGCAAATATTCGCTGGATGTCTAGAGCTGTAAGACCTGTTCACAGGCCACAACGCAACATGAACGCAAGCATTCGTCATCACTTAGAGTCCACTTACATTACCAGAAACATTTGCCAAAAAAAAAAATAGTATTAATTTTCAAATAAGTAAAAAACTATAAAGGATGAAAAGATCAGACACAGCCGGAAGAGAAACGCTATGCAATTAGCTCCGTTAATTTTATTTCGTTTGTATAATTTGTTTATCAGACGAGAGTTCATTTTTATCCGCCTAGTATAAATTTTATCTTCAAGGGTGTGACAAAAATAACATGCCCCATCGCTGAAACAGTATCTGGGCATTTTTTGTATACTGTACTAGATTATGACTAGTTTTAGCGCTAACTAACAATGTTCGCAACATAACAAACAGATATTAACTCCACTGCTCGCGATTCAAAAAACAAAAAACAATCTTGCCGAGAAAATTCGAGAAGAACACATGAAATCTAAAGGTCGAAGGGCAAACAATGTCCTCAGTTTGATCGAAGGAACAGTAGCGGAAAGTATATTAAGAATACTTTAGATCAAAGAAGGGTAGTGGTTTAGTTATTAGAGCAGTTTTCAATTGAGTGTCGAAAGTAATTACACAATTGCTTTGGTTTTGCATTGCTACGCTTTGTGATTGGCTAAAAAATCTCGCGCCACATTCTCAACCAATCAGAAGTAAAACCAAAACCAATCGTGACTTGCTCGCACGCGTTTTCCCGCCCTCGGCGCCTCCGACATGTAATTGCTTCGAGCTCTGATTGGTTCATTGAATTGTTTACGACTGCTGTGATTGGTCAGAGTAATTACTTTGGTTTTGGTTTTACGACACTCAATTGAAAACTGCTCTAATTTAGCTGTAACAATCGCCAATTAAATGCATCATCCGCGATATTTCTAATTAATTACCAGTTCATCAATCAGTTAGTCAATCGAAGACAGAGTTTCCTTATCTAGGAATGACAAGCACATGTTAACGTGCAGTGTAGTTTGATCTCTGAACGGACAGGACGTAAAGACTAGCTTTACCGTCTGAATAGCTTTAGCAATGTTTGTTATGGAAAAATACAAGCGGTCTTCCATTTAAAGTATATTTAAACCCGAATTTGAACAATGAGTTTAACTGGCTATAAAGATTATTAAGAGCGACTTTCCCTAATTTTCGCCTACGACTATGCAAGATAAAAAAATCGAAAATTTTCAAACTTTGTCATAACAAAGGTCTTACTAAACCATTTGTAAAAATATAAGTTTCAGTTTCTTTACTTTAATATTTTTCCGTTACGGCGACTTTTCCACTCAGATGACCCAGGAGCGAGGAAAACCGACTTGGAAGTGTCACTTGTTTAAACCTCTCGTCTTCAAAATATGACGCGTAGAAATAAAAATGAAAGCCATATACTAAAAGGAAAGTATTTCTTCCACACGTAAGCATTGTCAAATATCAATTTTATGAAAATCAGAATTTTTGACAGATTTTCAAAAATTAACCGTTTTGAGTGGAATTGTCCCATGCGAAAATAAGGCCAAATTCAAAAGGAAAAAACACGTCTTGGTACATGACTTAGCCGGTTAAGACTACATTCGTCGGAATAAGCAATGTTTCTTCTATGATTTTATTAAATAAAATTTTTGGGTAAATTAAATGGAAAAATTTAAGAGCGCAATATGTACATCGTATTTATCCTCAAAACATGACCTTTTGACCTTCACTAACGGCAAAGTAGTGATCAGCGTTTTCAAGTAACAACCGCTAATTCTGATTTTCTGCGGCTATGATCCATACTTTAAGCCTCCTGGTAAGCATTAAACTCAAGTAAAGTCATCAAATCAGAAATAAGCGGTGTTTTCTTGCAAGTAAGTACGTATTTTAGCGTGAAAACATTTGCATAAATTGAGTTTATCTTTCTGACAGTCGAAATATTTTCATTTACATTCATTTTGTAAAATGGTCGCAACAGAAAATAAGATAGGTTACTCGCCCAACTATCAGTATCTATAAAGTGTATTGTACCTTGAGAACCCCTTCCTGTACAAGAAATGACGAGAAGACCGCTAAAAATCAACCGTCGAACCCGTCGAACTTTGTGTCGCACCTTCGGTGATCTTTCAAAATACCATACCTGTCACGCAATGTACGGAGGTCTTGCGTTACCAGCTACGCCTCGTGTTGGTGGAGCGGTGTGGGAAGGAGGGCTCTGGGAGGAGGGCGAAGAATTTCCCATAAATTTTATTTATTTTAGACTCTCAACTTTTAGCAATTAGAAAAGGCTGTCTGTCTAGATTAGGAAATAATTCCGATGAAATGTACTGCACAATATTAACAGGGGCACCCAACGACGGTTTTTTCCAAAATTCCTTAAAACAGGGGGGGGGGGGGGGGGGGGGGGGGGTGGGCGGGTGAAGGGGGTTCGAGGGTTTGGAAAAGAAAAATATCGATTATTTGGCTTTTAAGGTGTAATGTTTTTCGGCCAAACAACATAAACGAGATGAAGATAAAGACATTAAGAAGTCTTTAACGGCTCGAACTTTAGATTGTTTGTCAATTACAAATGATAGGGATCCCGGGAGCCTTGTACATTTCTTTGCGCTGTTTCCGGTTCTCAGTCAAGTCTTCATTTTGACCTGCGGTTTACGCCGCTCATTTAGTCGGCCTTCGGTGGCGGTTAACGCTTGATCTCCGACCGTCTTTGATAGTCAAGCGGAAAGCAAAACTTGCGAGTCACCAGCTGCATGGTAACTTGACGCGCTTTCATTGTTCTGATTTGTTGAGAACATGTATCGGCAAGGCAGACAACTTTCTTCCACGCTTGTTTGTGAACACTGTTTCACTTTTTGCTAGACTATCACTAAGAGAAAATAGGGACTATTCGTGATCGAAAGTAATAATAATACTTTAAAAGTTACTTCATGATAGTTTCTGCACGCGCCAGCATAAGGCTTGCCTCCGAATCTAGTGAAGAATCCCACACTTTGTAGCCGTTCAGATGTGCACTGATATCCTTTTTGCACTTGTGTATTGTAACGTACTGAACATTTGCAGGATTGTTTGAGCTACAGCCACAAATTCCTCCAACAAATGCCGCATAACCTCCGGGGGGGGGGGATCGTACTCCCCATATTGGGCTATACGGAGATGCTCCGCCCGTAAGGGGTACCTTTTTGAGGCGGGAGCCTATAAAATGGTAGGGATTTCACGAGTTTAAGTATATGAAAGGGTAGGGATTTCACGAGTTTAAGTATATGAAAGGGTAGGGATTTCACGAGTTTAAGTATATGAAAGGGTAGGGATTTCCCGAAGTATAGGAAAGGATGGGGAAAACACAAGTTGAAGTATAAAAAAGGGTAGGGGAAACTGCCATTTAAGTATTTATAATAGAAAAGGGCCTTTCAAAATATATCAAACAGAGGCACGTAAAGGCTATATGAAAGGGGTACTACTCCCCCCCCCCCCGTGCATAACCACACGTAGCCATGATTGTCCGCGTGGCTTGTAATTCAAGACCTTCGTATATTGCGTGACAGTTTTGGTATTTTGAAAGATCACCGAACGGTGCGAGGCAAAGTTCGACGGTTCATTTTTAGCGGTCTTCTCGTCATTTCTTGTACAGGAAGGGGCTCTCAAGGTACGATACACTTTATAGATACTGATAGCTGGGCGAGTAACCTATCTTGTTTTCTGTTGCCACCATTTTACAAAATGAATGTAAATGAAAATATTTCAACTGTCAGAAAAATAAACTCAATTTATGCAAATGTTTTCACGCTAAAATACGTACTTACTTGCAAGAAAACACCGCTTATTTCTGATTTGATGACTTTACTTGAGTTTAATGCTTACCAGGACTAGAGGCTTAAAGTTTGGATCATAGCCGCAAAAAATCAGAATTAGCGGGTGTTACTTGAAAACGCTGATCACTACTTTGCCGTGGGTCTACGAAATCTGCGAGCCAGCGAGCCACGCGAGCCACGGTGCGAGCCATGCGAGTCATGCGAGCCATGTCTGTGAGCCATTTGTGAGTAATTCCGTTTTTCTTCCATTGGTCGGGGAGGTCGTCGATTATTCCACCAGCAAACATCCCGCACCTGGAGTTTTACCTGCCACTTACCTAGCCGCCATCTTGTAAACGGAGTTACCTCGCTCCCAGGGTCCTCTCTCTTTCCCTGTTGCTGGCGCGCGAAGTATGAAATACTCTACAGTGTTCCTCGTGATGGCTCAATATGGGCGATGTTTTCCTTGTTCTTTGTTTCTTTGTTATTTAAAGAAAATTTTTTTCTATTAAAATCGCTCAATATCCGCCAAAAATATTGAAAACAATTCGATAAAATTTATTTAAGTTCAAGACATTTTTTATTCTGAGAGAATGAAACATACGGCTCCACCGTAGGGGTATCCAATGACAGCTGTCACTCATTGCTATCCACGTGGAAAATCATTCATGAAAAAAGAGAACAGCGCACTTCAGTTCGAACCTCCTGTATTGGCGACAAGAATGGTAAGTAAATCGCGTAATTTTAACAGGTTTGCTCTTCAGTGAATCAAATTTACCAGAACTCTGACAGTAGGCTGACTGTCGCATGTGGTTGCCTCTTTCCTCAGACAAGTGTTTCTTCAAAACTCGCCACTAGAGTGGCAGAGGCTGGATTTGAGATCGCATTCTACCCACCAGCTGACGGCAAATGTTTCTACCACGCCGCTTCGTTTCAAATCGGATTTAGTGCCTCAACATTGACCTCTCTCATCTTTGAGTACCTGAATAATCATCAGTTCGATGTAAGTAGTTGATTTGTTATGGCCAGTTTTGTTCGATTTCATTCTGAAGATGCGAAAAGGTCATTGCTTAGGTTTTTATCAGTCTGAAACGATTGCTTTGATGCCGTGTTTGTCAATGAATTTATTTTTGTAGATGTTCGGTGTTTTCTGTCAGCTTTTTCGTTGTAAAATAAATGTTGTCCTTTGTCCTACTTGAGATTCTTGAGTTATCTTTGTTCTTTATTGTTTGTGTGACTTTCTTTGTGTTGTTTGAAGTTCTAAAATTATTGCTTTCGAACTTGAAAATTCGCGGGCATTGTTGGCTGACATAATTTTGCCGTCTGGCGAAATTACAGGCAAATGACTATGAAAATTAGGGAAGAAAACTAAAAACGCGACTATGTATTTTCTTCATACCTTTATATTTTTAGTAAAATTTATCCGGTTCCTGAATGTTTTTAATTCAATATTTCGAAAATTATTTGACCCTGGATTTCCAGCACGCTAAAATATCGGCGGGCTCACTATCTTATTAAAAATTTGTAGTGGTTTTATCCTTTTCTTATACTTGCACCGAGTCGCCCTCTCGCGTCGAAGGACTTTGGGAAAGTCTATCCTTTTCTTAATACACCCTCTTCCCGGTGCGCCGGAAAAATCACTTTCAAACGCAGCATTCACGCAATTGTTATACCTTATTATAGACAATTATAAACGTGATTTAAATTAATGCGAGTTAGAGGGAAAATGCTTTTTTTTTGAGAAAGGGAATTTAATAACGCGAGGAACGGGCCTGACTTTTAGGGTTTAAGATAACTTGGCTGTTGTACCGCTCTTCTGAAAGCAAGAATAAACTGGAAATATTGCAGATATGACATACCATATTTATTGGAATAAGCGCCGCGGCGCTTATTAAATTTTTCGCGTCTCAATTGCGGCGCTTATTCGAGGGCGGCGCTTATTTGAGAGCGGCGCTTATTAAAAGTTTGGACGCTACAAAGAATCTTATCTTTTACAGCAATTGAAAATAGCATCTTTTGATTGTCAGTCTTCGTCTCAGTGGCGCTAGCTGTCCTGGAAAAGTTGGTGCCCTTCACAACATTTACAGAACTAAGTATTGTAAGAATGTTGGATAAAAAAACTTATGGGCGAGCGGTAAAACAAACACTTTGAACTGCAAAACATCGCTTTTGATGGAAAGAAATGTCCAAGTTCGTTTTAGAGTTGCTTTGTAGTGCCTTTTTTAGTTTAACGGAATTCCACGAATAAGCGCCGCATCGGGACTGCGGCGCTTAGTACCTTATTTTAGGAAATTAACGCGAATTTCAAATATACGCGTTCATTAAAGTCGCGTTAATTTTTGTTAACGTTTATTTCCGCGCCGTTAATTAAGTGGAGCGTTAATTTCTATGACCTTAATTTCCATTATTTTGTGCTCAATTTCTCGATACAGTCCAGTCGTTCTTGACTCCTAGGAAAAAGCCTTATTTTATCAGTAAACAAGTAACTGTAATTTGCAACGGACCACCGTAACGAAATAGAAGCACCGGATCCTGTGGTAAAGGATCTAATCAGCTATAAAATAATGAAACGATTTGATAAAAACTGAGCAAGGTTGATAAACGGTACGGAAACGACTATACCGTATTTTCTTGATTAAACGCCGGGCCCCGAATAAACGCCGGGTATAATAGAGGAAGTTGTAAGAAAGCCCCTCAAACGTTTATTTGTGGTATAATAAACTTAAGATTTTAGGGCAAGGTGCACGGCTGCCAAGAAAAACGAATAATAACCGTTTCTAAAAAAAGGGAGGGCGCAAAAAAAACTGCTGATTCAAAGAAACGCCGGGTCCACTAGGCCAAGTTTGAAATAAACGCCGGGGGCGTTTAATTGAGAAAATACGGTATTTGTAAAATATCCAATATTTCGAAAGGCACAGCCTTTCTTCTTCAGGGTCTTACAGATAATGACTCGTAAGGCAAAAAACGGCGGAAATCTGCCAGTGTCACTGATACTGTGAAGAACGCTCGTTTGGGAAAAGTACCACGAACATTGTTTGCGGTTAAGATTATACGTCTACAAGTGTGAAATAAACTTGTTCCTGTTGTGTACTTCGCATTAATTTCCTTCATTTTGAAATGTTACCCCCTCTTTCGCGTTAATTTCCATCATTGGGAGGTAATTTTTCCTTAAATTCGCGTTAATTTAAGTCGCGTTAATTTCAAATACCTTAATTAACACAAGCGTTAATTTCCTATCATAAGGTAACTTTTTGGTCCCAAATGCGGCGCTTATTCGAGGGCGGCGCTTATTTGGGGGCGGCGCTTATTCGAGTAAATACGGTATCTTTGAGGTTTTTACATTGTGAAATAATAAAAAAAAGTAGTACAGAAAATAGAGGCCTGGTACTTCTTTCATTACACAGGAAAACGGAGATGATCGACTGGCCTTTCTGTGTCAGACAGATATGGGTGGAAGGCAAGTGCCAGGAACATAGTCAGAGGCTTTAGAAATACTTCGAAACAACTATGCGAATTCGCTTGTCATCCAAGCCTTGGCAGATGCCTTGCATTACAAGCTTGTTATTATAACAGTACATGGGGTAAACTACTTGAATTTTCTACTATACCTAAGTAATGTAAGCCTTATAAAGTCGAAGCTCTGGTAAACGGCAACCTTGGAAATTGGCAGAAGTGGTCGTATCTATAGCCAGTAGTTTTCAAGCTCAAACTCCCGTTCCGCACTGAATTCACCAATAAAAGCTAATAAATGCAGGATGCCCGATTTAATACCAGATTCTACGTAGGTTACGCCGAAGACCTTTGGCGTGAATTTCAAAATGGCGCCGCGTACTGGCGTACAGTCGGCACCTTTGAACTGGCGTACAGATGACTTATTTTAGGTAAGAATAATTGACCTTGGCGCAGACATATAAAAAATTTGGCGTATCTTCGGCGTGGCGTGCACACAGGAATGCACCCTGGCCGCTTACGGGTCAGGGCAAATGGTTAATTGGTACGCAAATTGTTATTAATAGCACTGTAGTACGAACTAAAACAAAGGCTTATCCGGAAGCTGTGTTACCATTTCTAGTAATATTATAATGTTTTTACTTAATTTTGAAGCCATTCCAACTTCCTCTCTTCGGATCTCTATTGTTTTAAAAATACGATGACGCTTCGACGGCAGGTATATTTCAGTATTAATTTTAAATCTTATGCCCCGCAGGATGAGAACTTCGTAAAAATCATCGAGCCAAAAGAAGGCACCGCAGTAGATACTCTTTTCTTTGGACACACTGGGAACCACTATTTTGCCCTTCGACCCAAGGAAAAGGTAATAAGTCCTTCACATGTAATAATGTAATGCATTTTCTAGCAAGTCAGGGCTCACATACGTGATTTATTGATGTCTTTATGCAGGGAATGTGTCATTATTAGAGTTTGATCTTTGGGAGGACGGTCCAGAAGAGTACAACCCCGGGGCAACGTTGTGGAAAGGAAGCGTCCTTGAACCTAACTTCATCTCAAGTGGCGAGGACAGCAATGATTCAGATCTGGAGATAACAAAGGTTTGAAAAATAATGATTGATATATACAGTATTATACCTATACGTGGTAGTCCTCTTTTTCTCCATTTCGGTAGCCGCCAAAAAAAAGCCATTATCTTTTATAAAATATCCTAGGAAAATAAGTAATTCTAGTAGGACAAAAATAAAATTATCCAAAATTTCACACATATATTACTGATTTAAATATCAGAACAGAAAAAATGAAGATTTCGATTTGTGTGGAGATGATGCAGAAAGATACAACCCTGGGGCAACACAGAAGAAAGGAAGCATTCTGGATCCCAACTTCATCTCAAGTGGCGAAGACAGTAATGATTCGGATCTGGAGATAACAAAGGTTTGGAAAATAATGATTAATATAGACACTTTTAATAAATACTACGATACATCATTTTCCGCTAATGACGTCAAACATATTCTTTTGAATTCTCTTGCAATTCAAAAGAATACATTTGACATCGATAGCGGAATGTGATGCATTCTGGTATTTATTAAAAGGGTCTATATATTATTATATGCTGTAGTCCTCTTAATCTTCATTCTGAGCTCACCTTTAGATAATAAGCCATTATATTTTAAAACTACTGGTAGAAACCATTTCAGCAAGTCGAAAATGAAAGTTGCCACAATTAGCATCAGAAAGCCACGAAACGGGAGGAGTCTGACAGTTGGAGAAGATCGACATCAAAATGAATATTGTCTATTGTAATTTGTCATGGATAGGGCACGATCACATGTAGGACCATATAGCTACAGAGGTTTTAGTTGTCACGTGGAGAGAGCCGTCGCATAGCCGCACTGGCTACACGGAAGACGTGCAACTTTGATTGCTCTGGATATCGAAAAGAAAACAAAAACTCAACTATCGTTTATAAGTGTTTTGTACGTTCAGCGACTTTTAAAATATATAGGAAAACTGCGGACATTTGAGTATATGTGCACTTCCTATGTTGTCAACGAGACAAGGATGGGGTGGGGCGCAACTATATATTCAACTTCCATACTCAAATGTTATAAATGCTGACTTACCCAGTAAGTGTCAATAGCTGTGTTATTAATTGTTTTAGGCGATCGCTCGAACGACAAATTACGCTGAAAACAGCTACGATATGTCAAATATTGTATGGACTGTATCATTTTTGTCTAATTCTTAGATTGTAACCTATTCCAATGAAGTGAAAGAAAGATCCCCGATGAAACAAAAAAAGAGAAAAAGAAGAACGAGTTCTCAAGTGAGTATAATTTTATTAGCTTTCATTGTGCAAGCAAGATTTACAGATTAAAGTTGGTCTGGTTTGTGAGACTAAATAGTTGTGAAAATGGCACTGATTTGCGTACATTTGCGCATGACTATTCACTAAAATTTATAAACGAATGAAACCAAGATGGCTGGTTATTTTTAATAGGATGACGACAGCTGTGTTGAGAATTTGTCAGTAGTAATGAGTGGACTTTCCTCGAACGACAGCACACCAGTCAAACCTCAAAGGGCTAAGAGACCTAAGATCAAAAAACCCTCACCCGCGTTTACAGCAAAGAAGACCCTCTTCGATGAAACGTAAGTACTGCTTGTTCAGGGTCTCAGTGGGGTGGTAGCTAATTCAATTTACAAAGTTTTAATCATTTCCAATTTTGCAAAACATACTTCAGGTCTCAGGAATAAAAATAAAAACTCAAATAACACTCAAGTAGTTATGTACAATTCGTCGTACAAAAATGAGTCACTTCCGGTTTGCGAATTACTCCATGGTCGCGAGTCCTAGGGAGCCTGCGTTGATACCAGAGAAAAAGTTGAACCTGTGGTAGCCGGCATTGAATTCTTTCTTAGCCACGTACGAGATAAGACGTGATAGCAATTCTAACAAGAGATCTTGAAAAGTTAAAAAAAGGAAAAATGGGGGCTTACAAGCTCTACTTATACGGTTTAAAACTATTATCCTCCTGGCCGTTTTACGACTAATGATTAAAAAAGTCCAATTTTTACGCGATAAGGTTAACTCTTTAAGCCCACTTATACCCTCGTTCAACAGATCACGCGATAAGGTTAACTCTTTAAGCCCACTTATACCCTCGTTCAACAGATCCAGAAAGCAAAACAAACCTAGCGGACAATACATGTATGTCATACGCTTGTAGTCCCAGTTCATTTCATTTTTATACCTTTCGTTGTCTTTTTTCTTGAATTTACAGGAGCGAGGAGGAAATATCGGAATTCGACCCGGAAATGGTGTGTGTTAATAAAGGTAGTCGGTCTTATGCCAATCAGAACGAAATTAACAAGATGGAGACAACATATACAGAAAGAGTTCCCAAGACGCCTCAGGGACCTGCTAAGTATAAAGTCAAATACAATGATGCAGATCCACTTTTGCCGGTTGCTGATAATTGGAGATGGGGACGGGCACAACCCTGTAAGCGGTCCGGTTTCTGCAAAGGTGGAAGACGGACTCGTCAAGTATGCCGTGGCTCGCTGCTGTGCACGAATGCAAATTGTCCTTTTCTTAACATCGAAAAGACCCCTAACAAAGCAGATTTCATACGAGGAGATCGTTGCATGCATTGTAATGCCACTGCAACTGAAACAACCTGTACTGCTAGAAAATATGTTGAAAACGATAGATGCCATAAGACCATGACCGTTATTTACTTATATGCACACAGCTGCAATCCAAGACAAGTGGAAGAGAAACCAAAAAAGGAAACTCTGGAGGACATTCTTCGTTCACAGCCCACAAAAACTGCAGGGCAGATACAGCTTGATGTCATTCGTGAAGCCTTGCTCAGTGACAAGTGTGGGGATGAAGTAAATAATGTAGCGCTTTCATACAGTAACAAGACGCATATTCAGTACGTCAAAAACACCATCGACAAAGAAAAAAGACCGGGTGGATCAGACATAGAGGCCACTCGTTTATTAAAAGAAGATTTCATTTCCAGGGGACTTGATGAAAACTTGATATTAGATGTGGGCGAAGATCACGTTATTCTTTCGTCAGAACATAAGATACGGCTGGGTGCAAAGATTACCCTGGGACTCGTTGACGAGCCTGTAAGCTTGGATGGGTGCGAAAGTGTTGCTAGTAACTACACTGAATTAGAAATGACCACCTATGATCCTGTGTTAAGGCAAAATGTTAAGTTAGCTAGTATATATGTTCCAACGCCCGGAGAAAATTCAGAAAACGTCAAATTACTGGTTGAGATGTTCGACAAAGCCGTGAATGATGTACTTCCCTCGGTCGCAGAAGAATATGGAATTACAAGCGATGACTACCTCGGACGTGGTTTGGATCCCAAGTCATACGTTGGAGACGAAGGGGGAGCACTTTTGAAAGGACTTTGCTTAGCTAAGGGAATCACTGTGAAAGAAAAAACTGTTTCCGACTTTTTCCATTTTAAACAAGACCTAAATAGGCATAAAAGTTATTTCAATGACAACCAGTCTAAAAATAAATTCAAGTCATTGATGTTAGATGCCTACAATGCCCCGACGTCAATTCAAGCAGATCAAGCTGCAAAGCAGCTTGACGTATTGATAGACAAAAAGTCAACAAATGTTAAGAAAATGAAGTGCTACAAAACATGGTGGTGGAGACGGCAGGCGCGATGGCAACGATGGTGTCGGAGCCAGTCCTCTAGCGATGCTTCCTCCGCTGAAGTTGCCAACGCAAAGTCTGTTCGAGCAACAGGATATCGAAAACGTCTCTTAGACGTTGTCACGTCAGAATGCGCGGGAGCAGTGCTCGAAGCTGCGGAGAAAAAAAGACAATCTCTGGGACTTAAAACCGTCGGCCGTGGACCTACGGTTGAGTCGCGCAAGAAATCATGTGTATTGAAAACGGCAAAAGCGAGGGAAGCGTCTGCAGATGCTGTACAAGCTCTTACTTTCGAGGCTGCCGAATTAGAATCTAGGGAAAGTGACCAAGAGTTCGAAACAGTGGAAAACATTCAGCAGGCCCATGATAGATTTAAGATTAACACAAGAGACAGTCATCGAGCAGACAAAAAGAAGAAAGAAAAACGCCAGAAAAAAAAAAAACGGGCAAACGTGACTATGTAAGCAAAAAGCAGAAGAATGTGTTTAGTAAGAAAGTTGAAGGTGTGCATATGGACCTGCTAACATGTGAGTCATCCATGCGCCAATTCAATTTCAAGATACTTGACACCATGGGGTACGTAGAAGAGGTTACTTTAAATAAATTATCCTCCACGTGCTCGTCTTCGTGGTGCGGCAGTCGTGACTGTCACCACCTGATGTGGATTTTACATAATATTTTTAAATTTGGTGGCGATGATCCAGAAATGTACCAAAGATCGTTTAGTGACAGTCAGTGGCAAAAGATTCTCGAAGCTTTTCCGAAAAACGTCCCCACGGCTGGAGTGAACTGCTTCACTGAAGCGGAACAAATCTATTCGGTGAACATCCGCAAGACAACACAAAATGCCAAGTGTGCATCCTGTAAACAGGAAATATGCAAGAACGATGTACAGGGAACTACTGAGGGCCCATACCGCACGATACATCAGATCTGGATAAAAAGAGCCTTTTTCTTTTGTCCTCGACTTCAGTGTATAAGCAAACTACCTAGGTACTCATTCATCGTTCCTTATCAGATCGGAATGACACTAAAAATCAGTCCTGACGTGGAAATTACGGAAAAGCTGAAGAACGATCTCGCTTTAGAGTAGCTATTTCTACCTTGTTTGACTTGTTTGGTTATCGCTGAATGGCTCTTGTTTTAAATACCTGAAAAGTTTATTACCAATCAAGGCTTATCATTTCTAAACAAATGTGCTCAGTTTCGATAAAATAAAATAAAAAAATGTCCAACGAAAGTAGGAGAAGGTTTTCAGTGCATTGTAAGACATTTCAACCGGATTTTGTTTTGACGTGAAGTCGTAGAGATAAGCAGAGATCGATTGTTGAGTTCTACGGGCCGCCATCTTGGTTCCTAAACGCGAGTGAAAACTACAGAGTGCAAAATTCTCGTGGGTAGGGGTGCGGGGGCGGAAAATTAACTCCTCCAAATCTACGCTATTAATAACCTGCACCCCTACTCTCGGTAATTTTGCACTCTCCCCAGTTTTCTCTCGCGTTTAAGATGGCGGCACGGAAAAATCAAGGACCGTGGACAGTCAGATTCCGATCCTTTTTTCATGTTTATATTTGTGTTCTTGCTTGGAAAATGTAAATGTAAGAAATAAAAATTCTTAACATTTATACTGTGGCTCGCATGACTCGCGTGGCTCGCACCGTGACTCGCATGGCTCGCTGGCTCGCAGAATTATAACACTCCTTTGCCGTTAGTGAAGGTCAAAAGGTCATGTTTTGAGGATAAATACGATGTACATATTGCGCTCTTATATTTTTCCATTTAATTTACCCAAAAATTTTATTTCATAAAATCGTAGAAGAAACATTGCTTATTCCGACGAATGTAGCCTTATCTGGCGAAGTTATGTACCAAGACGTGTTTTTTGCTTTTGAATTTGGCCTTATTTTCGCATGGGAAAATTCCACTCGAAACGGTTAATTTTTGAAAATCTGTCAAAAATTCTGGTTTTCATAAAATTGATATTTGACAACGCTTTCGTGTAGAAGAAATACCCCCCTTTTAGTATATGGCTTTCATTTTTATTTCTACGCGTCGTATTTTGAAGACGAGAGGTTTAAACAAGTGACACTTCCAAGTCGGTTTTCCTCGCTCCTGGGTCATCTGAGTGGAAAAGTCGCCGTAACGGAAAAATATTTAACTAAACAAACTAAAACTTATATTTTTACAAATGGTTTAGTAAGACCTTTGTTATGACAAAGTTTGAAAATTTTCGATTTTTTTATCTTGCATAGTCGTAGGCGAAAATTAGGGAAAGTCGCTCTTAACAATGCTTATATGACCTTACCCACAAAAATATATAAATAGTCATTCGTTCTTCTCTCGGGTGTCAGTGATTATCTTCCCATTTCAATTAAATTCCTCCTCCCTAACCCAAGAAAATATTTTATTGGCTGAATGAAAGAACGCTAGCGCAAGAAGTCTAAAAAGTTAATCGGTGAAATTTTCTTCACTGAATACTCCCTGTACTGCAAAATTGGTTCGAATGCCACTGTAGGAATTCATGTTTAAAATTCAAAAGAGAAAGATTGAAGGTGTTATCGATATTAAAGGCGATTATCGCTTGTTAGATCGTATGTGCTGCGCCGGCCACGAGGAGCCAGATCATGCGGAAATGGGCGTCCGTGTTAAGGAGCATTCAAGCTATCCTGTACAAGTTGATTAAACTTTCCGGAATTTTAGATTATTAGCTAAAGGAGGGGCCCTACCTAAATGCCATCAGTTCCGCTTCTTAATATGGGTTTAATGGAAATATCTCGTTCACGTTTCAAGCAATCCAAAAACCCTTCGCTCATCTCATGAATCCGTGTTGTGGGGTGTTTTGTAAATTTTTAGGTATGTATGTCAGTTGTCAAAGGATTTGTAAAATGTAGAGAAATAAGAAATGTTGAAGATTAAATGTAGTTTTAAATTATTATTTAATTATTTTTTTTTAATTATTATTTAATTAACTGTTAAATGTAAATAGTCCACTGTACTAGCAACCTGGGGTGCTCTTGCGTGGGTATCAACTGTCTGTTGGACAGGTCAGTTCCAAAAATCATTTTCTTTCTTCTATCCCTTGTCTAAACCTCTTAAAATTTCACTCAAACTTAGAAGGCCGCTCACGGCCTGATGACGCATGCATCTTGCAGCTGATCCGGATAGTATAAGAGAGAATTAAGATTGTAATTTCGTCCTGAACGCATCGTGTAAGCTAACAAGGTAAACACACGCAAATATAAATTTGGCGAATTCTATGATATGACGTAACGAAAGAGCAGTAAATAAAATTAAAGAATTCCAGATACCACGCAGCTCTTAACAACCTCTAATTTCATTGGACTTGGTTATTACGCAGCTCTATTGTTTTCAGGGATAGGGTTCATTGTTGTGTTGTTTATTCTATTGTTTTCTCAGCAAATCAGAGAAGACCTTGTAAGAGCTGCGTACTGAAGAATTCAGAGAACGCATAGGGAGCCCTCACATCTGATATGAACACAGTCGAACCAACCTCGTTCCCAGGGTCTGGAGGGAAAAACCCTGGAGACGAGGTTGAGTCGAACCTCTCGTTAGTGACCACCCAAAACGCAAAGCTAAGGGAGTCGCTTGCAGGAGGTCAGACCCCGTACCACAGGGATCTGGCGTTAACTTTGAATTGTATCTCCTGTCAGTAATTTCATTGTACAAACCCGGCGGTAGCGTCTGGCTATGCTTACTAACTGTATTTTCAAAGGGGCTTTGGGTCAAGGCTAGTATGTTCTGTATATCGATCAGGGTGACTACCTAGCCAAGCGTTTTTGTCGCTGCCTTTGTTCTCAACTGGGCTCCTACGTGTATTACGTCGATTTGGTGCGGGTGAGGTATATCCCCCCCCCCCCCCCCCCCTACGGGGGTTGGGGAAACCTTATGAACCCCTTATTTTCATTTTAAGGCAACTGGAACATTTAGGAGTAGTTGTAGATGATAGTCTTACATGTAAGGCTCATATCAATCATCTCATATGAAATAGCGGTAATTCCGGTAAGAGTGCTACATGGGACGATTAAAAAGAACCTCATCACATATGCTGCTAACTCACTGTAGAAGTCACTCATAGTACCAGTGTTCGATTACGGCGACAGTGTATGGGCCTGCTGTAGTAAAGGGCCGGATATTGACCGCCTGGAACGTTTACAGAGACGTACTGCCAGAATTGTTGCTAAAACAGAATCTAGCGACACTACATTACAAGTTCTTAAATGGGACACTCTGGAATGTCGCCGAAACAAACACATTAACAAGCTGGTCAAAAAATGTATCAATAGGAAGGTTCCACAGTTTTTACAAAATTATTTTAGATTTAATAGGGAAGTGGTACCGAGGCAAACTCGTCAGAGTCATTTATTATATATTTACCATCAGTTAAAACTGAATCGGCCAAGATGTCTTTTCATTACAATGGAAGCGTCGTTTTTATTATTATTATTTTTTAAATAGCTATTTTTTTTCTCATATAGTTTCTTATTTTCTAAGTTTATTGGTTTTAAATATTGTAAATAGATAGTTTTTAACTTTTTTTAAACAGTCATGGCTCCCATTGATAACAGTGTTTAGTGTTACTAAATGGATACCATGACTTAAATTAAATAAAAGTATCTATCTATTTGATATGTTGTCTACCCTGTGTGTAAGATCAGAAAGCTACGTTTGCATGCATGGAAACTTATGTGAGTAAATAACATCAAGCTATAATTGACAGGTCCCTTCTTTCACTAGGCGAATTGGTAACAAAACGTTACTAACAACCGATACGTACTTGTCCAAGCATTGTCGGGCGTATGATACATCAACCAGACATACGTTTGAGGACATTTTTTTTTTATTTGCGCTTTGAAAACTCATTAACTTAGCAAAACCTTTACAAAGTTTTAATTTACTCTTTACCTATCTGTGTAAAGTTTTTTTTTAAGTTCTAAGCAACTTTTAGGCAAGCTATCAAGCTGTGAAAATTTGGGAAATTCTGTTGTGTATATACAGTTATTTATAGAATCGAGCATTTCCGACCTCCGTTGAGTTGCCGCAAAACTCTATTGCAATCTTCATTACCTTTTATTCGAACAGTAGTTCTATCACTGGTCATAAACGAAATGAACTTATATTGTGGCGAAATATAAGCCCTTCTTGGATCTCTTATTCTTTGACCCGCGTTGTCTAATTGTGTGGGTTTTCTTTGGCCAACTTTGTGAGACCAGAATCCATCATCGTCCAAACGGAACCAGTGGAAGTCCCCCCTCATCTGAGGTCCCTCTAACATAGATGGACAAAGAGACATATTTTTACAGTTGCATGCATGCATATAGGAGCTTTAAGTGTTAGTCTTAAAAGTACAATACAGCTATTATAGAATTGTAAAATTATCGTTCGCATGCAAAAATTTTATAAGGCCAAAGAATAAAATGGAAACTCAAAGGCCGGATCGATATGTGGATTTCTAGATCGTGTTTCTACGACTTTTACGCATAAAAGGACATTATATTGGCTATAGGAAAAGTGTATTTCGACTTATTATATAATGAAGTTTTATTTCTGAAATAAATTTATTATAAATTACTCACATTTCTGTCAATAGTCCTGTGTCTTTTCTGGTTGTTTCTACCAGGAAAACAATGCATCAGGATTCATAAATAGCGCCAGCATTCGTATACAGTCTTGGTAACCGAGCGTTTTTTTTTTCGAACCCGAGGCGCGGGCGCTAAGTAATCGGTGTTAACTCAATACGTTTACGTTCGTAAACGCATATGTTTTTTTTTATTTAAAACGGTCCCGTCCATACGAAGCCAGCCATCGTTTACGATTCGTTTTCACCTGTCCACACGTAAACGCTAAAACGAAACGTAAATCTGCATTGACCATGCGTAGATAAGTAGTCAGACCGTCCGCTATATTGGATATTTGCTCTATTTTCTTTATTTGTAGACTGGGTCCGATTCTGTGACATCAGCGTTTACGAAAATATCTGTTTACACTGTCCACACGTAAACGGGTAAACGGCGTTTTCGAAAATATCCACTTTGAAGAGCGTTTTCGAAAATATGCGTTTAGGGTGACCGTTTTCATCCTTTACCTGTGGACGGGAGGCCTAAACGCATAAAAAAATACGAACGTAAACGTATAGATGGTTTTTACTCACATGACCTTCAGTCCTGTGAGACTCAAATGACAAAGGCCATGACGGCCATGTTGGTGCGCATGACAAAAGAAGTTTACGCTTCCGAAGGCTTCCCGAGCAAACACGAATGCAAAAAATAAATATTTATGGAAATTTTGCTAATTTTAATCCACAGGCTATTGTCAACACTTCATGCAGAAAGAACAATGCATTGAAAAATAGTTTATTTTACAGCGCTTTGCACGTGCAATTATTGATGCAGAAAAATTACAGAGCCTGTTCGTGAATATTTCGCGCATTTTCGGTATCAGCCGTCGCACTTCGTGCATGCTCTTTTCATAAATGCATACCGATGAGCGGAATCTGTCCCGGGACACACGAGGGGACAAGTCCCTGCGACCAGTCCCTGCGACTAGTCCCGGGGACCAAATCCCTCCGTGTGAACTGCTAATTTTCGGCAAATATCTAGTCGCAGGGACTGAATTTTGGTCCCCGCAACTGGTCCCACAAATTCAAACTGGTTTTGTGTCCAAGTTTGCTCCTCGAGAAGAACACAAAGCAAGTTGTTAGAGTTTGAAGCCGCATATCTTCCCTTTGAAAGCCCATTTAAAAATTTTGAGTCAGATATGACAATCTACAATACACCTAGTTTACCTCCCTGCAGTGTCAACTCATAAAATTCTCTATCCGCGCTGAATTCTTGGACAATTTACTAAATTAACCGCTGAAAGTGTATCAGTCAGCTCTGAGCGTTACGGGACAAACGGTGTCCCGGCTTTAAAAATAGGGAAGAAACATCTTCCGGTGAAAAGTGCATTTCGTCCCAGTGGGGAGAGTCGTCTTTTTATTTATAACTAGTAGTACTAGCAGGGGACTGGACATGACTTTTTGCTCTTACCAGCTGAAGACTATTTTTAAAAACAATTGCCATTGTATTTTCTGCCCAACGATTGGCCAAAAGCCCAGATCTCTTAGCAACGACCGAACATTTTCCCACCCAGTCATTTTTGTGAGTTAAGGCGGAGGTCTACCTGAATGCCATTTTTCCGCCACTTAGCATGGCTTTAATGGAAATATTTCGTTCACGTTTCAAGCAATCCAAAAACCCTTCGCTCATTACATGAATCTATGTTGTGGGATGTTTTGTAAATTTTTGGGTGATATTTGGGTATTTTGGGGAGGAAATAGTTTTTCTCAAAGGAATTGTAAAATTTAGAGAAATAAGAAATATTGAAGATTTAGTGAAGTTTTAAAATTAGGATTTGTAGTTAATAATTAATAGACGGACACCAAGTTAGTCCACTAGCAACCTGGGTTGCTCTTGCGTGGGTATCAACTGTCTGTTGGTGTTCCAAAACTCATTTTCTTTCTCCTATCCCTTCTTAAAACCTCTTAAAATTTCATTAAAATTCAGGTAGACCCGCCTTAACACTGAGCGCTTAGCGCCGGCGCCTCGGATTCGATAAAAAAAAACGCTTGGTTACCAAGACTTTACTAATGCTGGCACTTTTTCTGAATCGAATGAAGCGTTTTAAAAGTTTTGTCTATAAAATATACGGAGAGAAAGACCGATAAAAAAGACACAAGTCTTCTTAATGCGAGCAGTGTAAGTTTTTTTGGATAAATAAAACTTAAGTCGAAATAAACTTTTCCTTTAGCCCGTGGTAAGGACTGACAAATATCAAACATCAAATTTATGGCCGTATTTATCTTTGTTTTGTTTTTTTCTCTTGCGCCTGATTTTTCTTTCGCGCGCCACAAACTTAACGCCTGGAACAGGTTAGTTTTGATAGAAAGCGAAGAAGTTTTAAGATTTTTTTAGAACATCTCTTTACTAACCTTCCTTTACAACTAGTGCCACCAGATGTCGATTTCCGGCGGGGGCTGTGGGAAGATCATCGGGACCTGGTTGAGGATTCAGAACAAGCAGGCCATCACGTTCTGCAGCAGCTTGTATAGTGGAACCATCACACCGCTCAAATTTTCGTCCACTTCCTACACCAGGCTGAGCAAAGTTATCCGTCCTCTTTTCATTCACGTAGTTGTAGCAGTTGTTGCAGATTTGTCCACGTCTATCTGGTGTTGGCCACGGATCGGCATTAAAAGTGGGTGCGTAACGTTTATATTTTAGAGGGCCAACATTAACTTTGACAGCCCCTGAACTGATCACCTTCTGAATTTCACGGATATCTCCACCTTGAAGCAAACCTTTTGGTATGGTAGTGAGCAATAGTTGTTGTAGCTCTGTCGACTTACGGCCAACAACTAAGTAGTCGTTCTTCCCTTCCTTCACAAGAAATCCTCTGTAGCCAAGCCGAGCAGGCATAGCATCATCGCAGTCGACCAACCCACCCTTTTTATTCAGGAGCGTAGTGATTCTCTTGTAGTTTCCGTTACTCTTAGTTACTGACCATGTTGGATCAGGTCGGCCAGAGAACACTGCCAAGGTCACAATTAAATCTCCTGGAAAGTAAAACGTAAAACATATAGACCATATAGAACAGTGAAATAAGCTATTAGTGACTCCTATTTGAAATCTATTTCCAGTTTTGTGTCGAGTGGACCATTTTATGTTATCACGTTTATCTTATTATTAAAGAAGGGGTTGTGAATGGTTTGAAGCAATATAAATGCATGTCACAAAAAAAGGTTAAATAATCTAATTTGAACTAGCTTACCAGAACCCTGACCGAGTCCAAGAATAACACAAAATTGCAGGAAGACAAGTAATGCTGCTGGATGTGTCATCATGTCTGCAGATTCCTACAGTAAGAAATACGAAACGTTTCATGATGAAAATTGTTTTGGATGTTGTTTAGTCGTTGATTAGAAGACTTTTAAAAAGTGATTGTTTTGGAATGCAAGAATGAATAAAGTGTAGGTCTGAGGTCAGTTTAGTGTTGACACATCAGGTCTTAATGGTATGTCAGCGGGCTTGTGTATGTAATGTGGTGCAATTTTGTCCTTGGTGCAAATGTTATTTTCCTTTGTTTAAAACTCGTTATCATACATTATCATACATTTCCATACCCAAAAGCAAAGAAAAATAAAATTTGCTCCAATTAAGAACAAAATTGCACCACAACATGTACATGTATCTGAATTTTACAAATCCTTTGAGAAAAACTATTTCCTCCCAAACATACCCAAAAATCATCCAAAAATTTACAAAACACCCCATAACATAGATTCATGAGATTGGCAGAGAGTTCTTAGATTGCTTGAAACGTGAACTAGATATTTCCATTAAAGCCGTGTCAAGTGGCGGGAAAATGGCGTTCGCGGTTTATCCCCACATTAAGGAGCTGATATAGACCTGTCTCAATAAGTATTTTAATTTTATCATGGTAGGTGTCAGTATTTAACACTACGCTAGCACGACCTTTGTCTGCTGGTAGAATCATGATAGAGTCGTCTTGTTTTAAGCGTTTTAGGGCTTTTTGCAATTCCTTCGTGATATTAGTCTTGGGCGGTTTGGCCTGTTGAAGGATGTTGTTCACTGATCTTCGAATGGTGTCTGCTCGTTCTGAGTCAAGGGTTCTTATGGCTGACTCAACTTTGGCAACTATTTCAGTAGTTGGAATGTTAGTTGGCGTCACTGCAAAATTCAACCCTTTCTGTAATAAGGACACCTCGGCATCGCTAAGGGACCATGAGGCCTTCTCACTACCAATGCATACAGGAAACCCACTCATACTGACCAATACCTGGCCTATGATTCACACCATCCTCAGTCAGTTAAGGTTACACGGTCACCTTAAACGTTTAAATGTCTGTATGACCGAGCCAAACACCTCATCACTAGACCATCAATAATCTCTGAAGAAAACAAATACTCGTCGTCAGTTCTCGTTTCCAACGGATATCCTTCTAGCTCGTTTGTGCAAAAGATCACAAAGACAAAAAGACCAACAGTCAAAGAGGAACCCACGCAGAATATAAAGCTACCGCGGTTTTACCCTATGAAAGGTGTACGCACTGTTTTCAAATCTGACACAACGCTTAGGTCAAACTTGGTGCGACCTAAAGACGTCCTTGACTTTAGTAAACAAGATGGTGTTGTTTATAAAATTCCTTGCGAAAGCGGCAAAGTGTATATCGGGGAAACAGGGAGATCGATGCATGAAAGGATAAACGGAACACGATCACGGAGGCATACGACTTGCTCGTACCCAAACCTCCGCGGTTTCGGAACACGCTAACAAGACCGGGCACTTTCCAATTTGGAATGTATATTGACCGTGACCCACACTGGTACACCCATAGGGGTAAAAAGGCCATCCACATAAGACTTTATCCCAATAATATCAACAGAGACTGAGCACAACAGCCGATCGATAACAAATCCAAGGGTCTCAATGGGGTCAACCGTCAACCGTCAACCGTCAACCGTCAAAAAAGTGTAATTTTTACCGTCAACCGTCAAAATTTTTACCGTCAAACGGTTTCAAGTTCTTCCAGATCTCACTTTTTCAGCTACTCATCACGGACTTCTCTAACTTCTGGCTCTCAAAGAATCTTTAAACTGGTTAACCAGTTTCCATGTTCCCAAATATACTCGCTTGATGTTCTTTTCCAAACTTGCGCCCAAACCGACATCGCAACAGGCTAACATCTGGAAATACTTCCAGTTTCAAAATATTAATTTACTACATCGTTAACTTGTTTCTGAGCACGCCAAGCCGCGCCATTCCTGATCATGTCGAGGGTCCTGAAAGCCGTGGTATACTAAATAAGCCTTTATCGTAAAGTAGAAGAGAAACCAATCGAGAGATATAAGACGTGAGTTTCCATTAGTGAGGACTCAAAAAGCATTGGTAGTTTTAAAGATCTCGGTATAAAAGATTTGGCAAACAAATTTGGTCTCAACATGTTTGAGCTCAAGCTTTACCGATTGGTAAAATCAAATGGAAAAACTGAAAATTACTGTATAGCAACACAGCAACAACTTGACCTGGAGATGCCACTCCTCGTGACCGGCGACGGCAAGGAGTTAAACGGCAAGGCATTAATTATTTCCATAAACAAGTGTGACGTATCCGTTCAGCATAGATTCTTGACTTCCTTACTCATTAAGTACCATCTTCTGTAGACAGGGCACGTTTAATTTCCATGTTGATAACAGAATTTCAAACTGTCTTCTAACTGACAACCAACAAATGACCCAAAATTTAACTGACAACTGACAAATAGTCTAAACACCTGTCTAAATCAACAAATTTACTTCACTATGTTCTTCCGGCCAGTTTTATCACTGACGATAATGAAAAACCAAAAATCTCACTGGTCGTGTACCAGTTGAATTACAGGTATACCAGTTGAGAAATATTGTCACCGTCACTCAGAGCTCTCAAGACAAGCGGAATAGCATAAAGCGAAAGAGTTGGGAGTTTTAATATAATATATAATTATGTTACATGTAGACAGTTTAGAATGCGCTAACTTGTGATCACCTTCAACACGTTGGTTTGGGAGGTACGGCGCTTCCACTGGACACTGACTTCTGCCCAGGCTTAGAAAGTGGGTACAATATTAAAACGTAATACCTTATTATAGAACAAAATATTTAAAATTCGCGTTAATTCAGTTAGCGTTATCTGCGCGACATTTTAAATTAAGTTGGCGTTAATTTCCGCGACCCTAACAATCTTTACATTGTAAAAGGCTATTTTTTACAATATTTCCAGTTAATTCTCGCTTTCCCAAGAGCAGTTCTCGACGTGATCTGCTTCAATATAAAATATATTTCGAGTCACCAATATCATCTTTCTCGACACAACAAACTGTCTTTCTTTCAAATTGTACAGGTGAATTTCCTTCACTTTAAAATTATACCTCCTCTTTCGTGTTTATTTCCTTTCATTCGGAATCAATTTCCCCCCGGCTTCAATTCGCGTTAATTTAAGTCGCGTTAATTTTAAATCATCTACTAAACACGAGCGTTAATTTCCTATAATAAGGTAAGTAGGTTTATGAAACGATTTAAAAATTTAGAATCCAGTCTGTGGCTTTCAATATTTTAATTTGTATTTCATGTCTGTAAAAATGCAAACAAAATTGTCTATTTTAATATATATACTAGAGACTATTTTTATTTTGTGACGAACTTGGGCAAGCATTCGTATTTCGTCTGGTTATGCGTCTCGAATATTTCGTCTAAGTACAAAGACGGACCCCGTACACTGAGACGGATGATGCGTTCAGATTATTAACATTATTGGTGTGTTATCATTCCGCGACTCCGCTACAGTTTTTGGACCATGCATGGTCTTCTAATAATTCAGAAAAGAATACTTTTGTAACAAAGGAGCCAAAATACGTTCCGGAGAGCTAAATTCACTAACAAGTAAGGAATTATTTCCCAAAAGGCATGTACTATATTTCGTGATAACTATCTCTTAGCAAAAGCTATAAGACTGACTTACC
The DNA here is from genome assembly GCA_024195265.1 of Dendrophyllia cribrosa. NCBI lineage: Eukaryota > Metazoa > Cnidaria > Anthozoa > Scleractinia > Dendrophylliidae > Dendrophyllia > Dendrophyllia cribrosa. Next base: position 2,160,751 of record JAJLRJ010000004.1, read on the forward strand.
TTTTCGTGAAATATTTAGTTTAAACTTTAAACTTTCCTCGATGTTCTCAAAGACTTGGAACCCTTCTAATCAAACTTTCTAGTTGCGTGAATTGCTCTAGACTAAGGCTGGTTCGGGTTAGGGTTAGGGTTAGGGTTAACTAGATTAATTATTGATAATTTATAGCAACACGGGGCGCGATTAAAGACGAAATAACCATCACCCCTCCTGGACTACCATGTTGGAATTAATCAGTGAGGATAACAAACCCTTTGACATTCACGTCGATTTAGTTTTACTTATACCATTCCGTTCTTTATTTTTCTTTTACAACTAAAGAATATAAGGAAAACTGGTGCAAAGGAATGACGTTAACATATAAACTTTTTATGATGTGCTTCTTCAAAACCAACATGCTTGACCAAATGAAAAGAGTATCCTTGTTTTCCTTGATCGGATAGGACGGAAATTTTAAAACCTCTTGTTGCGTTCGAAGTACCTGCTTTGTCACAAGTACCTGCTTTGGTGGGCAAATCATGACGGGTTGCAACCGGCTTAAGTCAGTCAGTAAAAATTTGACTATGTTGAAATTTAAAGCTTTTTATTGTGTATAATGAGACAAAGGTCATAAACTGACTTTTTGATTTTCTGTCTGTGCTGACTTTAACATTCATAACTTACTTTTCCTAAAATATATTTGGCAACAATTTGGTATGGCACGTCATTGTGACTCGAGATTTTTACCCAAAGAAAAGTCACTTAGTTAAACAAACAACTTTGTTAATGCCTTCTCCTCGTTAAAACGACCAGATGTCGGTGGCCCAGTTATGGCCCAGTGATGGCCCAGTGATGGCTCAGTGATGGCCCAGTGGTGGCTAAGTGATGGCTTAGTGGTGGCCCAGTGATGGCCGGATTAACGAGGTTCCAACTGTACTTTACCCCCGAAAATAGGGGGGGGGGGGCTCATGAACTAACAAAATAACTGGCTTAACTTAAGCATTTTTGGACTTACTACTAACCCTCCAAGTGTCTTTGTCATCATAGCTTTAATTCTCTTGAAGTAACGGAGGGAGAGGGGCGGAATTCTTACCAGTCGGAATAGGTTTAACAAGCATTTTCACAATTTACATCGAGTAAAGTTTAACTTTTAAAGCGCTAACATAAACTATGTTACACATGAATAATTATAATTAGTTTAAAATTCTAGCCAACTTAATGATCAATGATGAGGAGTCCACGCTAGCCTGTAGAATCGTTTGTTCATCGCACCAGCATTGAGACTATGCCGGCGTCTCCAGATTGAGCTTTGTTGGATTGGCCATGTTGCCTGTCGGGAACGGGAGACGATCGCCTTCCGCGACAGAAGAACACCGGGAGAAGGATTCAAAGACTCACTAAATAAATCACTCAAAGGCTCACTAAAGAACCTCCCCCCTCCTCTGCAACAATGGTCACAGGAAATCTTAGATTGTGGCAAATTAAAGCCAGATATAAGAATACAAGAACGCCCTTTTTAAATCTTCTTTTGCGAAGCCAAGACATGAGTCTTCTTTTCACTGCCTTCAAGTGACAAACATTTTTTTAATTACGCCCTACCAGTAGTTCACAGAGATGAAGGGAAAAATATGGGAAAAAAGGTGTTCTTGTTCAGTTCAGTACGAATCTATGCAAGCAATTTTTCTCGCTGTTTGCCGCGGATAGTTAAGGGGGCTGTACCACGTTATGATTTTCTTTTTAATTTTTCTCAACTGTATAAAAAACTGATAAAGGTACAGAAGGTGCTTTTGGGGACTCTAACATTGCACGTGCTATTCTCCGTCACTGTACATCATTGCAACATAGCCAGAAAAAAATGCTGGACGAGTTGCACTCCAAATACTGCGGAGAGTTGGAACGAAGACTGGATCGATAACAGTGGAAACGCGATTTAACGAAGTGCCAAGGAATTGAGGAAATGATTGGTTCGATATATGGAGTGTTCGTTAGACGTTAAATCGAAAACCTCGTTATAACGAATTTGCGGAAAAACAACCAAAAAGTTCGTTATATCGAAGTTTAGTTAATAATTGTTTTGTAACGATGTTTGGTCGCACTTCCCAGCATTTCCGGATCGATATCTGAACAAATAACATTTGCGCTTTAATACCTGTATGAAACAAACTACAGTACACTGTACATATAACTACGGCACTGTAAAACTGTACAGGTTATACCTCTGTGTCCTATAGCACACACTGTACACATCTATCAATGATAATCAAGGGTTTCTCAAGACGCGAGTTTAGTCTCTGCATATAACAAAACTTAAACAACAGACTACCACTAAATGCTAGAAATTGAACATTGCTACAGTTCTGTAAAATTATTGCTTAATCAAAGAAATCTTCCAATGTACTTTGTCTCTTGTTTTTTGCTTGCATCGTGTTGACAATTATTTGTTATATCGAGGAATATTTTACGTTTGGCCTGCCGGATTGTGTTCATTATAACAGACGTGGATTTCGTTATATCGAGGTTCGTTATATCGGGGTTCTGTTCCATACATTTTACTTGTAATTTTGCCGGGCTAAAGAATATCGTTCGTTATACCGAGGGCTTCGTTATATAGAGGTTCGTTAAATCGAGGCTCCACTGTACGACGAATTCTTGTGTAATAGTGTAATACAATCATTGTCATTTTGTGTTACAAACTAGAAAATAATGTTCATTTGCATTTCCAGAATAAAGACGTGAGAAAATGACAAAACCGATAGTAGACTGCTTTTCAGTATGCAGATCATTTTCTCTTCGTATGCAGTAATGGGAAATGCAGAAAAGATTGCGGCCCATTGTTCAAGAAAAGGAGCTTTATTATATTCGCTCAATACTAGTGTGCAGGGTGTGTAGTTTTGTGTGACGAATTTCGAGAACCTATCCAGTAGAACCCTACTAACCCGAACTCGGTTAACTCGAATTTAAACCAATTTCCCTTGAAGAGTTTTCTCAGTCATTTACTAGCTCGAATCCCCGCTAACTCGAACTGTTTTTCGGTTCCCTTGGCCATGGCGTTCGAGTTACCGGGGTTCTACTGCGCATACAACTTACATTTTTTTTGCTTTGCGCAAACTATTTAGTACTAATTGAATCAGGATCTCCGTCAAAGTGCCCAACTTGAGTCTCGACTTCAGAACATGATATTCCAGTTTGACTGCTCGTTTTGAGCTTGTCTTCAGAATGAAATTCAGGTTTGATTACCAAACTGTCTCTCATGGCCCTGTCACACTATTGCGTATCGTACTAGCGTATGCCAGCGTATGAAAAATATCACTCATACGCTGGTATACGCTGGCATACGCTAGGGGTACGTTAGGCATAGGTTGTATACGTTTCAAGCACGGTCGCATACGCTGGCATACGGCGAGGCAGAAAAAATTTTTTAAGCATGCTTACAAATTTTGTGCGTATTCGGACATATCGTTTATACGCTAAGCGTACGCTAGGCATACGCTGAATACGCGAGAGTTACGCTGGAGGTACGTTACTCATAGGTCAAGTACGCCGGTCATACGCTGTATTTTCAAGGGCATTTTGTGCGTATGAAAATTATTTTGTGAATTTTCATACGCAACTCATACGTTTCTCTCATACGCAATAGTGTGACAGGGACTTCACATTTGAGTGCTTATCGTTATAGCAACATCATGATGCAGCCGATTACAAAAAAAAATACAAACAACGATGTGATCTGTAAGACCGAATGTGTTGTTAATTTGAAAAGAAAAAAAAAGAGAACACCTTATTAAAAACACCATTTATTATTTTGAAAAGGCTAAAAATATTGTGCATTAATTTTGGGTAACAACGAAAAGTACGCATGGCGGACGTGTTCTGAGCTTAGCCTTTATCACACTGACGTCCGGTCCAAGCGTAAATTGCGCAAGATATTCTTAAAGACACTGTCATATCGCCAAATGTCACCAAATATACCAATAAATGGGATAAAAAGATTCTATGGAGCAAAACAGAAGCAGTAGTTTGGAGAAAACGTGCAGGATTGCAAGGATGGAAGTGGATTCACAGTTCATCAATTTTGATTTCGTGTCAGCCGGTCAAGAAATCAAAATTTCAATTCTGGTGAAATTTTGAGTTTTTTAGTCGTTGTTTTGTCTTTTTCTTTTCGTTTATCACTTTTGCCGATTTTTTTTTTATTTCTATTGCAAGATAATAAGGAAAGTTTTAAAGCAACTGCACCTGACCATCATCATGAAAACACGGTCATCATCATGAAAACACGGTCATCGTCATGAAAACACGGTCATCATCATGAAAACACGGTCATCATCATGAAAACACGTTCATCGTCATGAAAATACGGTCATCATCATGAAAACACGGTCATCGTCATGAAAACACGGTCATCGTCATGAAAACACGGTCATCATCATGAAAACACAGTCATCATCATGAAAACACGGTCATCATCATGAAAACACGGTCATCATCATGAAAACACGGTCATCATCATGAAAACACGGTCATCATCATGAAAACACGCTCATCATCATGAAAACACGGTCATCATCATGAAAACACGGTCATCATCATGAAAACACGGTCATCGTCATGAAAACACGGTCATCGTCATGAAAACACGGTCATCGTCATGAAAACACGGTCATCGTCATGAAAACACGGTCATCATCATGAAAACACGGTCATCATCATGAAAACACGGTCATCGTCATGAAAATACGGTCATCGTCATGAAAACACGGTCATCGTCATGAAAACACGGTCATCGTCATGAAAACACGGTCATCTTCATGAAAACACGGTCATCCTCATGAAAACACGGTCATCGTCATGAAAACACGGTCATCGTCATGAAAACACGGTCATCGTCATGAAAACACGGTCATCATCATGAAAACACGGTCATCGTCATGAAAACACGGTCATCATCATGAAAACACGGTCATCATCATGAAAACACGGTCATCATCATGAAAACACGGTCATCATCATGAAAACACGGTCATCGTCATGAAAACACGGTCATCGTCATGAAAACACGGTCATCCTCATGAAAACACGGTCATCGTCATGAAAACACGGTCATCGTCATGAAAACACGGTCATCGTCATGAAAACACGGTCATCATCATGAAAACACGGTCATCGTCATGAAAACACGGTCATCATCATGAAAACACGGTCATCATCATGAAAACACGGTCATCATCATGAAAACACGGTCATCGTCATGAAAACACGGTCATCATCATGAAAACACGGTCATCGTCATGAAAACACGGTCATCGTCATGAAAACACGGTCATCATCATGAAAACACGGTCATCATCATGAAAACACGGTCATCATCATGAAAACACGGTCATCATCATGAAAACACGGTCATCATCATGAAAACACGGTCATCATCATGAAAACACGGTCATCGTCATGAAAACACGGTCATCGTCATGAAAACACGGTCATCGTCATGAAAACACGGTCATCGTCATGAAAACACGGTCATCATCATGAAAACACGGTCATCATCATGAAAACACGGTCATCGTCATGAAAACACGGTCATCGTCATGAAAACACGGTCATCGTCATGAAAACACGGTCATCATCATGAAAACACGGTCATCGTCATGAAAACACGGTCATCGTCATGAAAACACGGTCATCGTCATGAAAACACGGTCATCCTCATGAAAACACGGTCATCATCATGAAAACACGGTCATCGTCATGAAAACACGGTCATCATCATGAAAACACGGTCATCATCATGAAAACACGGTCATCATCATGAAAACACGGTCATCATCATGAAAACACGGTCATCCTCATGAAAACACGGTCATCGTCATGAAAACACGGTCATCGTCATGAAAACACGGTCATCATCATGAAAACACGGTCATCATCATGAAAACATGGTCATCCTCATGAAAACTCGGTCATCGTCATGAAAACACGGTCATCGTCATGAAAACACGGTCATCATCATGAAAACACGGTCATCATCATGAAAACACGGTCATCGTCATGAAAACACGGTCATCATCATGAAAACACGGTCATCATCATGAAAACACGGTCATCATCATGAAAACACGGTCATCATCATGAAAACACGGTCATCATCATGAAAACACGGTCATCGTCATGAAAACACGGTCATCATCATGAAAACACGGTCATCGTCATGAAAACACGGTCATCGTCATGAAAACACGGTCATCGTCATGAAAACACGGTCATCATCATGAAAACACGGTCATTATCATGAAAACACGGTCATCGTCATGAAAACACGGTCATCATCATGAAAACACGGTCATCCTCATGAAAACACGGTCATCGTCATGAAAACACGGTCATCGTCATGAAAACACGGTCATCATCATGAAAACACGGTCATCATCATGAAAACATGGTCATCCTCATGAAAACACGGTCATCGTCATGAAAACACGGTCATCGTCATGAAAACACGGTCATCATCATGAAAACACGGTCATCATCATGAAAACACGGTCATCGTCATGAAAACACGGTCATCATCATGAAAACACGGTCATCATCATGAAAACACGGTCATCATCATGAAAACACGGTCATCATCATGAAAACACGGTCATCATCATGAAAACACGGTCATCGTCATGAAAACACGGTCATCATCATGAAAACACGGTCATCGTCATGAAAACACGGTCATCGTCATGAAAACACGGTCATCATCATGAAAACACGGTCATCATCATGAAAACACGGTCATCATCATGAAAACACGGTCATCATCATGAAAACACGGTCATCATCATGAAAACACGGTCATCATCATGAAAACACGGTCATCGTCATGAAAACACGGTCATCATCATGAAAACACGGTCATCGTCATGAAAACACGGTCATCGTCATGAAAACACGGTCATCGTCATGAAAACACGGTCATCATCATGAAAACACGGTCATCATCATGAAAACACGGTCATCATCATGAAAACACGGTCATCATCATGAAAACACGGTCATCATCATGAAAACACGGTCATCATCATGAAAACACGGTCATTATCATGAAAACACGGTCATCGTCATGAAAACAGTGTCCTTTTAATATATCACTGGCATTGCACGGACGTGACAGTCACAGTCACAGTCACAGTAAACGACACTATATTTTTCTATTTTGGGTGAGGCAAGTCCTTGAAAAGATTGTTGGCAGTATATTTTTAAAAACATGATATGGCGTTAACGTCACAAAGGGTGTGGCCTAAGTTAGGTGTTAATTTACAATAGACTGGCATTGCTCGGACGCGACAGTCTCGAAGCTATGAAAGGCTGTTTTTTTATTTTTTTTCACAGGCAATTCCTTAAAAGGGATTGGTGGTGATATATCTAACATTATGATATTGTGTTGACGTCACACAGGGCGTGGTCTTCTTTACTTAGGTTCTAATTTACAATAGACTAACGTTAGCGATTTAAACTGAGATACATTGTAATTTGCATATAGCACAAATTAAAAAATCGCAAAACACAGTTCAAATTTTCATTGATTAAGGAAATTTTGGCAAACGTTTATCGCTTGAAACGCCCAGGAATTTAAACAGCTACACCTTTAGAGAGATTGATTGAAATTAAGCAATGAGCGTATCAATCGATATTGAAAAATTTCCAAAATGGTCCGACATTCTCAAGGAAATAGAAAGGCAGCTGCAAAATAGGACCAATGCTTCCACAGCCACGGATCCTGAAGCAGACAACGTTCACAAGTCAGGCCAAGCAAGGTAAGAGGGCAATAATGGCACACGGATTTGATTCTGGACTCTGCATCATATTCAAGTTTGTTGATGCTTGTCGTCCTTGCACCGAGAGTTTTTCGCCGATTGGCCCAGTTTGATTTCCTCATAAAATTTCTAAGGTCAAGTCAGTACTGGCCAGGTTTGAACGGTTTGTTAGCTATCCTAGTGTTGAGTGAGTTTTGTTATTCGACATAGCATTTCAGGCCTAAAATTACCCAGCAATATTACACAACTTTTCGCTGAATAGCCTCTATATATTTCTCTCGCCCTTTCATTTCAGTCCAGAGTAGTGTCAGGAGCACACAACGTCGTTTCGGTGAAATCAGTCTGCAAGTTCGGAAGGCCTTAGTTATCGTTTTCTTTTATCAGTAAAATGTCGCCTCAAGTAGCAATAATGTCGGATACACTTAAAGGTGATGTTACACGGGACGATTCGCAACGACGATTTTTAGCGCAACAATGTTGCGCTAAAAATTGATGCGTCTAACATGGGGACGCAAACGATTTTCTTCGAAATTTTTGCGTTACGAGTTTTTGAATCAGCTTCAAAAACTTGCAATATGTTGCCCCAACAAAATACTGCGTTAAAAAGTCTAAAAATCGTCCGCGCGTGGTTATACGGTGTCAACTTTTAACGCAGCAATGTTGCGTTAAGAATCGTCCCGTGTAACATCACCTTAACGCGTATTGTTTTCGAAGGGATAAAAAATGTCGCCAGTTGGGTGCATAAAGGTCAGCTGGGATTTTCGGAAAGGATCGAGAAAGCAGCTACTAAATTTGGGAAATAAGATTCCTTTGTCTACAATTTTCTGCTATACTGAAATATTAATTCAGCTAAAAGAATCGAAAAGATCAAACTATATTTTATTTATTAATAATAAATAGCTTTCACACAGTTTCCGAAAGGCATAAATGATGTGCCAAAAACGGTGCAACGCTATATCCCAAGCGTTTTCCAAAACGCCTCCTCCCTCCTGTCCAAAACATTCTTCCTTGGATGTTTTTGCAATCTGTGAATAAGTCACGGTGTGGATTGCTCTAGAGTTACTTTATTGTATTTGATTCCGTTTGTTTCTCGGTATATTAAAGAATTTCTATTTTTATTTAATTTGACACTCTCTCGAGAATGAGAATGGTCAAACATTTAAAATATATTTATTTTTTCATTCATTCATTCATTCATTTATTCTATCAACATTTATTTTAAGGGTTGAGAGATCTTCCAGTATGCGGCAGCCAGACTCCACCAGACGTCGCAGGAATGCTGCTTCCACAGGCACGGACCCTGAAACAGACAAGGTTCACAGGTCAGGCAAAGAAAGTTTTGTTTCCTCATAAAATCAAGAGGACCCAAATAATTGTTTCGGTGGAAAGCTGTTCGGACTACCTCAGACACCTGAAAAATTCGTAATAAATTAGATCAAAAAATCAAAATTTAACGCTTTCTGTTAAGGGACAAAATATGTCGCTTTGGATACGAAATAAGGTCATCTAAGATTTTTGGAAATATTAAAACAGCTAGCAATTCAAATTCGCGTGATGAGTTCCCTGCCCTCGTGATTTTCTACTGCTGAAATATTCAGCTAAAAGAACCGAATAACTTGTATAAGTTTTCATGCACAGTTTCCTTCAAAGGCACTAACTGAAAATAATATGGAAAAACAGTACAAATTGCAACGCTATTAATTCCAAGCGTTTTACTTAATATACCTGGTTGGTTGTCTCTGATAGCATTTATATGGTCAAGTTAGTACTGTTTAATTAGTTTGAAGGGTCAAAGGCTTGTCAGTCATCCGAGTGTCAAGTCAGTGTGATTCCACGACCTTTCATACAGATCCAAACAGTCCTTTCATGTGGTTCGTAGTCAGGAATACCCAACGTCGTTTCGGTGGAATGGAATGGCTGGGAAGGCCTTTGTTATCTAAATAACTAACAAACTACTGCAGTTTTCTTTAGTGAAATGTCGCCTCAAATAATAGTAACATCGGAAAATTTAACGCGTTTTGTTTTCGGAGGTTTTGGGTACGAAATAAGGTCAGTTGTTATATAGCTGGCGTTTTTTTCAATACAACACGCGCCTTGATTGGTTGATTCATGGTCACATGACATCTAACAAACAAACTGTTTCCCGCCAATTTTCCTAAGCGGGCAACATTTGCTAAAGCGGGCAACAATTTTTACGTCAGAGGGTAAAATTGCACTGTTGCCTGCTAGCGCACGTGATCAGACCGTGACAAAAGGTGGCATGATTATGATACGATTGATATTTACCTCGAGTGCTCGGCGCGTTTTTCAAACTGTGTTGTGTTTTTTGTGTTGCTATATAACAAATCACTTTATGACTGATCCCTCGGAGAACAGTGAATTTTGTTTCCCTCGAATCTCGATGTTTCCCTCGAATCTCGATGTTTCCCTCGACTTCGTCTCGGGAAACATCGAGATTCTCGGAAAACAAAATTCACTGTTTCCCTCGGGACGAGTCATTAAGTGTTTACTAGGATTTTCGGAAAGGAGAACTGAACGTAGACTACGAGTAGTCCCTCCTTTTTCCTCAGGGATGGTAGATCGAAATGCGAGCGCGCGTGAAAATTACCCCACGCGAGAAAGGCGAGACGCGCGGCGGGGAGGGGTAATTTTCACTCTACTATCCCTGAGGAAAAAGGAGGGACTACTCGTAGTCTAAACTGAACGCAGCTACTAAATTTGGGATATAAGATTCTTTTGTCGAATTTTTTTTGTTACTGATATATTAATTTAAACTGTTTAGTTTTCACGTAGTGTCCTTAAGTTAAAAGCACTAAATGATTTTGAAAAACAGTAACAGCCATTCTAAGCGTTGTCCTAAAGATTCCCGGTTTGGTACGTGCTCCTGCTCTGTGAATGAAATAAGATTCGGGTTTAAATTACTCTAAAGCTGTACTTGATTTCATTTGATGCTGTTTGGTTTTCTTTATTTTAAAGTATTATTATTTCTTCGATCGTATCAATAACAAAATTCTCGAATGTGATTGGTCATCCGCGCGCCTATTCTAACGTAATTGGCGCGTGGTCACGTGGGTGTCCAAATACAGCTGTCCAATTACAACTTTTTGTAATTGGATAGCTGTAATTGGACACCAACGTTGTGCGCGCGTCAATCAGGTGCACTTAAATGGGTTCTTTTTTCGCTGCTTTCCTCCTGCTTTCAAATTGATAGAAAATTAATCCTTGATGTTTTGAGTGCAAAAAACTTCACATAGACTTTTTAATCTCGAATTTTGTTATTTATGCGATTAATTAGTAATTAAACTTCGTGTCGTACAATTCAGGGGTAATCGTGCTCGTAATTTCAAATCGTCCTCGCGCGTATATGTTAATTACTCACCCGATTACTCCCTTAATCGGGTCTGCTGATAACCAATTAGATTCGAGAATTTTGTTATAGCTTTGATTATAATAATAATAGTAAAAAAGTTTTTATCGCGCGTTTAAAAATCTCAACGCGCTTACAATATCAAATGTTGACAAAACAAAAAGAATAATTAATTATTTTATATAAAATAACCAAAGATATATTTTTTGAAAAGAAACGTTTCAGACGATTTATTTATTTATTTATTCATTCATTCATATATTCTCTCAACGTTTATTTTTAAGGTTAGCAAGTTCTTCCAGTATGCGGGAGGCAGGCTCAACCAGACATTACCGGTTGGGGCGAGTTCGAAGTCATGGAGAAGGAGCGATCAATGAAAAAATACCTCTGAGTCGTCACGCAAGCGCCCCCTGCTATTCATCCACTTTCGATGCTAACAAAATACTGCGAGATTCTCGACTTACTGATGCTGCTAAAACACTGGACAACGAGAAGCTTGCCTTGTTGTATGAGGACATTCTCAAGCCTCCAGACGTTGAATCCTTGTTGCATGAAAGGAGAGCGCAGTCGTTTGAAACCTAATTTTTAAATGACTGAGAAAATCTTTAAAGTGCCTATCACCCCTAGAAGGTTATTTTCAGAATCAACTCTATGTACATTGAATAGTTGAATGTTAAAATATTTATTGTTTTAAACGTCGCGTTTGTGAGTTATAGAGATTTGAATTTACAAAATGCTAATTAGATGACGTCAACTAGGGGTGATAGGCACTTTAAGCGGAGCTATGCCCACCAATTTTAGGGTTACTTTGAAAATCCAAAAGACATATTTATATCAGTGAAATCCCAAACATAATGGTCCTGTTTTGTTTAAAATTATCAGTCTACTAGTGCTCTTCTGAGAGTAAAACTGAAAAAGTGTTCTGGGCTGCAGATGGCCAGGGTGGAAATGGATTGCCACTTTTATCGCCTTGTGTCTTGTGAAAGAGGCATTGTCACGCACATTTTGCTGCGTTTTGGACAAAATACACCAAATAGTTGACAAAGTACCTTTGCTCAAACATAAAATTGCTCTTAGAACACCAAGAAGAAAATATCAAGTGATTTCTTCAAGGAAGAACAAACCATAATACGTTTTTCTGTGATTTTTCCACGATTCGTGGGAGGAACTTGAAAAAAAATGGCAAATTATTTCAACTCAAGTGTGTTAAGGCTTGACTCAACCAATAATTTGGTGGATTTTTATTTCAAGTAAAAGCATTTATCTAATCTTTATGAAACTTGGCATGCATTTTGTTATTCGCATTTATATTTGTATCCATTTGATCAACTTTATCTTGTCAAGTTTGAGTCACGTGACTTGCATTTGCCTTATAACGGTTGAAATCTTTCAACGAAAATGGGGAATAGATAGTCACATTATATTCAACTTGTTTATTCCTTTTTCTATGACTCCTAGTAGGGGCTTAACAATGCCAATTAAGGAAAACATGTCACGTGACATAACAAATGTCAAAATATCTGACAAGATATATGACAGATACCGCCTTAAAAGGCGGAGTTACATTGGAAAGGACCTTTTGGACATTTTGATGGCGAAAGTTTTCAAACTTTCCGATTGCAAACATTCCCCATTTCAAAAATCATGTTTTGTGACATCATCAATCAGGGAATATCACGTGATGGTTGATAAGACTTTCGTTTGATCGAACAAGTCAATTATTTATTCCCTTAAACTCCATGACCGAGGAAAGTTATTATATCAAGAAAGAATCAGGTTCTTTAAAATCTCTGCAGGGGGTCCTTTAAGGATGAAAAATCCAAGCTTTAGTTCACTTAAGAAGTTGCAATCCATTTCCATGCTGGCCATCCGCAGCCAAAGACAACGAATACTAGTTTATTTCTGTGGACTCATAGAGTATTTGTTAACTAAACCGAACCATTGTTTGAAGGTTTCCATTGAAACAAATATGTTTTTTGGTTTTTCAAAGTGATACTTACAATAGGTGACATAGCCCCTTTAAACTCGCTAAAACGCCTATAAATATTATGTGTACGACAAAGGTACTTAGTTTTAATTTGAGGCAGTTTTGACCCCAAAACCTCAAAATCACCATGATATAGCTTCAGTTCTTTAAAGTAAAGGCCCGGCGAAACGAACACAACATTTCAACGCAACATCTGGCAACATTGTTGCGCGCAACTTGTTAACACGCGTTTGGGCACCCTGTTGCAACATGTTTCAACATGTTGGATGGTGTTGGATCAAATTTGACCATTTTCAAATATCAAACACCATCTAATATGTTGCAACACGTTGCGCGCGTTTGGCCAGCTCCTTCACGACACGATCCAACAATGTTGCAAGATGTTGCGTTGAAATGTTGCGCTCGTTTGGCCGGGTCTTAATGGACACCAAGGATGTCTTTTTCTCAGTTACTTTAGTTATCACCTTCAGATTTCAGTAGCTTTTCGTCCAACCCAGAGAAATTGCGCAAATATTTATTCATATGATGCATGGGTACTGTCAGTAAGCGCAATCGAATTTATTTAATCAAGCAACAAAATATTCAGTTGCCAAAACTCTATTATTTCTATTGATATTTTCTTTAATTTTTAGTACAAGTTAATTCATTTTGTGCGCCGTTTTGTTTGTTTATTTGTTTTTAATATACATACTATAGCTTATACCGGACAGGTAACAAAGAAACTTCAGACCAGTAAGATACCACTGGGATATATTGTACTAAGCAATACCCGAGGACTAGTTATTTTGATTACCATTAAAAAAGACTGATAGCGGCAGCAAGAGATGCCTTAAATGAGCTGACGTCTGACCACACTGTGAATACTGATATAAAGCGGTCATGTATGTTGTTCGCTCATTCATTCGCTTCACATTTTTTTCCTCACTCATACAGCTGCTAATAGTACAACCCATGATATGTGAAGCATCCCCCTCCCCCTTTTGCAAAGCCGAAAGTGCCGTTTTGTACGCCTTTTTTCAACTTTGAGTAAGGGAAAATGATGTTGACATATGTTTTAGCTATGTTTGGTGGCTCAACTCGGGTTGTCATCCTTCGTCACTCCTGCTTGGGGATCATAAGTCTACTAAGTCCAGCGGGTGATCATGCGAGCGCGCGAGGAAATATCTTCGAGAGCCGATCGAATGAAAGACAACTCGTTGTCTAGAATTCAGCTATTGAGCTTTACTTTTTACTTTCTTTGTTGCCATTCTTAACAAGATACAGTGGAATCTCGACTTAACGAAGTGCCAAGGGACTGGGGAAATTGGTTCGTTATATCGAGGTTTCGTGATATTGAAAACCTCGTTATAAAGAATATAGTTGCGGAAAAATACCAAAATGTTCGTTATATCGAGGTATAGTTAATAATTATTTTGTAACGGTGTTACGTATTTCTGGATCTTAACAAATAGCATTTGCACTTTAACCCTCGGTCGTACAATGGGGTGGGTTTTTTTTGTATTTTATTGATATTTATCTCAGTTTTAAATGGGGTGGGGTTAGGGGGGGTTGCCCCCCCCCCCCCCCCCCCCCTCCCCTTAAGGTTTTTCTCCCATATTTTCAAGACCATTTAACATTAGCACATACCTTTACAGCAGCTGTTCGTTTATACTTGAGACTCATTTTGGTAAAGTTTGGCGACAACCAGTTGCTATGGTAACAAGATGACGTCATAAGTAACATGTGGTCAAGCCATTTTTGAATAAAAATGTGTTTTTTACCTTTTTTCAGCGAAAAAAAAACATAAAATGCTACCAAAAGCATCAAAATGTTTAATATTGTATGTTATTTTGCAACTCTAGCAAACAATATTTGCAATTTCCGCATTTTTCCAAAAAGTTTGAATTTTTAGTAAAATCCAAGATGGCGGCAATCTTGGCGGCCATTTTGGATGACGTCACGGACCCCCAGCAGTGCCACAACCCATAACACTTACTTTATCTTGCAGAGCACATCGCGGGCTATCTATTAGATGTAAAATATTTCCGAAATATTGCAACATCGCAAAAACCCAAGGGGGGAACACCCCCCCCCCCCCCCCCCTTGTACTACGGTGGGGGTATAAGTTTGCGTATACGTCCGAAGGTTAATGCCTGTATTGAGCTACAGTAGTCACTGTTAACGTAACTACGGCACTGGAAAACTGTACAGGTTATACCTTTGCCCTATAGCACACACTGTTGGTCTGTTCCGCATTCATCTTTTGTCGCACGTTGACATTTAATCGGGGTAGAATTTACGTTTGGGCTGCCGGATTGTGTTCCGTTATAAATCGAGGATTTCGTTATATCGAGGTTCTGTTCCATACATTTTACTTGTAATTTTGTCGGGCTGAAGAATATGGAAGGACTTCGTTATATAGAGATTCGTTAAATCGAGGTTCCACTGTACATCACCTAACATCAACTTAGTACTTTATATTTCAAAAGCAATAGTGGTTAGAACGTTTCAGCCTGTGAATAACGGTACAGTGTGACCATGGAAATTACAAAACCTATATAGTTTTCCTGAGTAAGAACTGGGTCCTCATAGATATCAGCCATAATTAGTGCTGAACGCGCCACCCTGTAAAGTTACCTATAACCTCAGTTTAATGAGCACTGAGTAATTACTTGCATGTGGTGCTGCGTGTTATGTTTTACAAGGCGATTCTAACTTTATGTCTGTGAATGAAATCCTATTATAAAGTGTGATCATTCAAATGAAAACTATTGAGAAGTACTTTCCTGTAGTACTGTTTAATATTATGCTGTACAAGGTGGTTCAAACTGTGAGTCTGTGCATGGATGAAATCCTAAAGTGTGGCCATTCAAATGAAAGCTACTGAGCAGTACTTTCCTGTGGTACTGTTTATTATGCTGTACAAGTGGTTGTAACTTTTGAGTCTGTTGATGAAATCCTAAAGTTGACCATTCAAATGAAAGCTATTGAGCAGTACTTTCCTGTGGTACTCATGCTGTACAAGGTTGTTCTATAACTTTCGAGTCTGTTGATGAAATCCTAAAGTGTGACCATTCAAATGAAAGTTATTGAGCAGTACTTTCCTGTGGTACTACTTATTATGCTGCATAAGGTTGTTCTATAACTTTTGAGTCTGTTGATAAAATCCTAAAGTGTGACCATTGAAATGAAAGCTGTTGAGCTCTACGTTCCGCTCTAGAGCAGTACTTTCCTACGGTGGTATTTGTTTTTCAGTTTTCTCGAGTCGAAACCTAATAAATTTCGTTAAATTTGTGCTTTCCTATAGCACTCGCAAAAGATGAAGGTCACCCCAATAACACCAAACAAAAATGAAAATAATGATTGCTTATCTAAAGACACCGCCGTCCTTCTTTTCCTTAATTACATGTAAGGCTATAATTAGTTCAAGAATAGAACTTTTACACCCGTCATTTAATAAAGATATATACACATATCGATGAAGTTTCAGTTTATAAATTGTGATTAACTAAAACAGAATTCATGGGTATATATACAAATGAATACCATGCACAACAAAATCCATCAGAACATCTGCTTAATTTAGCAGCAGTTTATGTTATGACTAGCAATATGCCTTGTTTGTGGAATTCAAATGAAGCTTGACGAAGAAATATTAATTGATTGACAACAAAGACAAAGTCGAAGTACGAGAACACTTGAAGCTTGAATCCGCAGCAGCCAAAGTTAAACTGTTTGACCGATCGGCCGCTATCCGGCGGAAATGTTTCCTTGTGTTTCATATTGTTGACGTAATTATTTTACCAAACAGAGCCTCTGAAATTGTAGTGATCACGTTAATTCGGTGGTGTCAATCCAATTATGCCCACAATGCACATCTTTAGCCCATGTTTTTTTTCAGCTTTCGGTCAAAACTTCTAGTTATACACCATTCAATTACCGAGTATCTTTAACCAGACGTTATTCTAACCATGTAATAAATGTCGTATTGCACAGGTGTCAACATGCACTCGGCACATTCGTATGTTACAATTCCGTGTCTTCAAGCACATGAACCTTAAAGGTGTACCCATTCAGTGTGTATTCCTTGATCGTTTGTACTTCTTGAACTTGTAGGATCTGCACCAATAAATGAGCCATTTTGTCCGTTTTTGCCTTATTGCGTCGTGGAACGTTTTCTTTATAAAGCGCCTCTAATTCGTGATGTCTCGAGCTAGATAGTTTTGCAAATTGTTGTTCCCTGGTCTGTCTTGCTGAGCCGATCTTTGTTAACCTCACGAAAAACGCTTTATGTTCAAAGCTTGTCTTTAGATTCGAAACAGGCATTCTCACGTTCAGTGGATATATCAGTTCAAATAATTCCTTCCTCGAAGTCTCGATGCGAATTCTTTTTCTCCGTCGCGTTACGTTTGGCACTAAAGTCAACTCAAAGGCAACTTTCATTCGAGTCAGTCTCAAATCGAAAAGCCCACTTTAGCTTTAGTTCTTCAAGTTATCGCGTCGCGATCATCTTCAGGAAACGTCTTGACCTCTCTCCCTCACTAAGCCAGTTAGCTATGACTGAAGTGGTTCTAAGTTAGTTTTGACAACGATAACTATCGCGGCTATAAAATACCCATGTGTCACAGATCTCGAATACACCGAATACCTAATAGCATTTATGACGAAAGCTGAAACTTAATCGCGGCAACAAATAAGATGAAAAACGTGCAAAACCAACTGTGGTCTTCTGTTCTCGTATAAAAATGTTTGACCTTTTCTTGTAGCTACTAGTAGTGCTAAATGAACTCCGTTGTAATGTTATCTTAGATAAGTGGTTTGTTTGAAAACAGGTCATCAGCGCTTCACCGAGCACTGTGGTTGACTGTGATGAATGGATCTTGTTTAAGTAAAACTAAACAAAAGCAAATTGGCTAATGCGAAGTCGAGAGTTCACGTATCACTTACGCATCGATGCAGATATATCCATTCATCAAAAGCGCGCAGATGGAAAATGGCCCTAGCTAAACAGGTATTTTTTTAATCATCCTTTGCATTTTTTATGCTTTCCTAAATCTCGTTGGCAAGAACTATCAGCGATGCAATCTTACGACATCTAGCACTTTATGCTCTGACGGGTCAGCACTTGATAAAAGGACTAAAATAACAGAAAGACATGAATGGAATTTACAAATTGAATTGGAGGAAATAATAAACAGCGGCGGCGAGTACGAGTATTGTCATCATGCCTGCAGGGTACATTTTCATAGGGTTTTAGTGAAAATTTACTTTGAATTCATTTTCTGCATTTTGCTTCTCGTTTGGAAGTTTAACGGCCTAAAGAGCTACCTTATATCCATACAACTATATCTGCCATATATACTAAACCAAGATTTTTTTAGTAAAATATATCTTAATGACAAATAACACCACAGGGTGGAATAGTTTCCATTGAGTCAGGTCAGATTTATTAACTATTACTCCACGCACTCAAAATCAAAACAATGTTTTAGCTCTGGAAGGGAAGTGTTAAGCTAACACCAGATAATCCAATTTAAAAAGCTATAATTCTTTTTTCGTGAGCTCATGCTATCATAGGACTGCCAAAAAACGTGTTCTTGATCAGTCACAATTAAGACATGCACGCACTTCTGGGAGGGTGGATGGGGGAATGGGTTGGGGGGGGGGGGGGGGGGGGGGTGATCTTGTCTGCGCTCGAAAGTTTTCGGTTGCGTAGGAGATATGTCCGTGGGTATGGGAGCGAGAGAAACAAAGAATTGTCTAAAAGTAAGAAAATTAAGAGCATCATTTTCTGTATATCTCAGTAACCGTGATTGCCCCACTCTTGTTATGAAAGAAGTGTGCATTTGTGCAGATAAATTAATAAGATGGCTGTCTAGAGACTTATTTCTTTGGAGAACCGATGTAGTCTAATAAATTGGGCTTGAACTTGAAACTGAACTGAAAGACATGGAGTTTTGAGACGATTTCCTTATTTTCTATTATTTCGTAAGGTTGCCCAAAGATCTTGCCAACGTTTGCAAACGATCGTTTCCCTATCCGAAGGTTACTGGTTAGTTAAAAACTATAATAACGGCAAAACCACAGCGACAAACCAATGAAGAGTGCCGGATCTATCGTAGACCTGGATCAGTAAAAACGGAAACTGATCTTTACGCGTACGGCAAGGAGAAGAGATTGAGACAGAAGTGAAATAAAAAACAATCAGTTGATTTTTTTTATTTCACTTCTGTCTCAAAGTCTTCTCCTTGCCGTAAGGATCAGTTTGCCGTTTTTACTTAATTCATACTATTACTGTTTACTGTACGAAGAAGTTCGACTAATCGACCGATCGCCATATACGACGTCAATTATTAAACAGCAAACGTTGCCGTTACAATCCGTGAATAATTTTTTTTCCGTCACAAGAACAGATTCCACCAACGCAAATCCATAACATTGGGTTCCAAAAGTAGCGGACCCCGTTACTTTCGGAATAGCAGGCCCGAAGAGGCCGCAACCGTTCGGGATAGCCGATACTTTTAATTCGGATTTAGCAGGCCCGAAGGGGCGGCAACCGTTCGGGATAGCCGTTACTTTCGAGAAGCTAAAATGCGTGAATAATTGAAAACAAAAAAGATAATAGTAAGCACAAACCTGAATAAGCCGCATAATGTCACTGTAATTGTCTCTTTCTTATTGATTCTTCGGTATTCTTTGGCATTCTTCGGTATTCTTCGGTATTCTTCGGTATTCTTCGGTATTCTTTGGTATTCTTCGGTATTCTTCGGCATTCTTGTACAGTGAAACAATAAGCTATTCCATCTGCATGGAGACGTCACTATGTGCGGTTAGACCGTTACTTTCAGGTAGCCCGTTACTTTCGGGTGGGCCGCGGTATAGGATACGTGTGCCCTGACCCTATTTTATTAAGGGTACAAAATCAAAAATTGACACCCTTTTTAAGGCAAAACCGAAAAATCACACCCTATTTATGGAAGAGACGATAACTCAGAATTGTGTGTAGTTTATTTCTTTTCTGTGACATCAAGCATCGAATTCTAGTTTAGTTTTCATATAACAGACCACATCTTTTTCGTTAAGCTGGGTGGTCTAGGGCACTGCAATTTAGCTAATACAATTTAAAGGAACCCTATATCTAAGGATCACAACTGACCAAAAATGATACCCTCAACTGAAAACCGTACCCTTTGAGGCTGCACATACTTATATAGCTTATATCAGGAGCCCATGATGGGCTCCTGCTTATATAAGGGAGTACCCCTCTCCGGGCGCATAATCAAGACTAGACTAGGTCGTAAAGCAGTAAGCAGTCGAAACGTCGCGATTTTTTTTCTTAACATTGCTTAATGTATATTTTGGCCACTATTTGGAGCCAAAAGGGATTACAGAAAGCTACTGATTTTATAATTCCGTGACTGACCAAAATCCGTTCAAGCCCATCTCTCCCAAGTCCCCTGCCGCGCAATTCTGTCGCAAACGGTCAATGTTGAGCGCCAGAGCTGATGACGCACAAAGAAAATTTATTACCGAATGACAGAAAATGTCTCACCTGATGAGGGCACGGCTTTCGGCGCAAATAACGGACAAAAAACTTAAAATAAAATGGGTAAGTATTCCATTGAAATTATTTCATATTATTCTACTATGATTGCGGAGATTAATGGATATTTCTTGCACATAATCGCGCACTGGCGCACGACAAATGTTTTTGGCAATGTTTGAGGATTCTGCTTTTAATTACGAGCCGGACGAGTATAATTGACAAAAATTGTATTTATTGTCGAAATATAAAACCTTAACAACAGTGGGAAAATAATGAAAAATAAGGCAAAAAGCTGAAAGGCCCAACATTGCTAAAAATTTCGAATTACTTCAGTGAAATGAGGTGACCGTTCCACAGTAGTGGCGGGGGGGTGGGGGGGGGGGGGGGGAGGGGACTGTATTTTCATATGTACATGAACTATATGGCTATGTGCCGCTTTGAAAGGTATGATTTTCAATGAACACTTTGGAAATATCTGCAATATATTTAGTCTGGGATAGGGTATCAGATCTCAGTGGTATGAAGATAGAATTTCTGAAATACAGCGAGTCTGGGATAGGTAGGCAGTTTTGGCGCCTAGTCTATAATAATAGGGTTGCAAAATACAGCTGAATGTGGTCTGATGTAGGGTAAGGGTTTCAGAGTCCCAGCGGCACACTGCCACCCAAAATTATGCATCCCCCTCCCCTCCTCCCCCTTCCCATCCGCCCCCTCCCCCTCCCCCCCCCCCCCCCCCCCCCCCCCCCCCCCCGATTGTTGACAATTTTTGAGAGGAGAGAAAACTGTTGTTAAAAACTTTTATTCTTTGCGATTTACTCGCATGAATGTTGATATGCGTGTTCCTAATCACTCGATTTCTACCTACTGTACTTCTCTATATTCGACACTCCATACCATGTAAACAAAGCCCGGGGGGGAATACCTCTTTGAATTTTTGGTTGGTTGGGGTGTGCCGCAATTGCAAGGTTTTCCAAATCCCGACCTTATTACAGACCAAACTACACAACCTCACCTCTAAAATCCATACTCGTTCAGACCTGCTCTCGATCGTGGTTCCCTTCACGTAAAAACTATACCCAATTTTCAGACCAAAACGGCTAAAAACCGTACCCGTTTGTGCGGCACATGTATATCTTAAAAAGGAGTACCCCTTCCCCTTCCCGGCCCCCCCGGAAACAAAGGTTTTATCGATGACTCCATCAGAGCATAAAGCATAAAAACATCACTTAATTACGTCATGGGTCAATACTACATTGAATTTTAATAGTCGTTGCGTGACGGCCATTTCTCGGGGGTTTTTTGTCTTCCATCATATCGTGCCGCCGCCTATGTACTGCGAAGGCTAACGGACATGGAGGACAAGTTATCATTTCGTCTTGCTACACCGCAAGATTTCGATGAAGTTCAGGAAATGTCGAAGGGTATATATGAAGGACACGACTACTTGCCATTAAAATATCATCACTGGCTAAAACAAGAAAATATCATCGTCATGGTGGCTGTTATTGCTGGCAAGATAATTGGTTTAGAAGCGCAATTTGTTGTGGATGACGGAAAGACGGCAGTAAGTAGGGCAAGAAGAATTCACCTGGATCATCGAGGTCACAGTTATGGAACACGCCTCTCTGAGGTTTTGAGAAATCACGTTCGGTCGATTTTTCCAAATATTTGCCGAGAGAGATTAACCACTACGCTTCAGCGATATGCATCTCGCAATTACAAAGAGCTGCTCGTACAATACACGCTGGCTTGCGACATCGATAATAGCACATTTCAGCTCGAAAATCTGCCCAGAACTGAACGAAAATTGGAATCGTGTACCCGGGAATATTTCGTCGATGTCGTTTTGTCTCCCCGCGTTGTCAAGAAGTTGTTTCCCTGCGAAACGCTCGTTATCGACCAGTGTCCATTCGAGGCCGTCCGAGCAAATATCGATTACATGTTCGAGGATGGCGACGAGCTTTTCGTCGAGGAATGTTCCAAGGAACAGTTACCTGTTTCGCTGAGCCACGGGCGGTTTACGCCAAAGACGGAGTTTCAACTGTGGTCATGTAGCATTTTCACACAAGATCCCGAGTTATTTAAGGCTCATTTGATGCAGCAAATCGTAAGAGCTGCGAGAGTTATTAAAGGTAGTTTCATATTCCTTTCTTTTCAGCCTAAAAGTATGGTAAACTTAGGAAAGGAACTTCTGTTTGATCCGGAAAAAATCACTGAGTGTGAACATTACAAGAAACATGTAGAAAGGTTGATATTGTACGAAAAAGACTGGTGAAACATAACATAGGCCGATTGAGAACATTATAGTTCAGGGGCGGATCCAGGATTTTTCTTAGGAGGGGGTGCACCTCTAAGGAATGACGTAACTGAAGGGTGACGTAAACAAATTTTAAAAGCGAACAACGCAGACTAGGTCATCTCAGGGGGGGGGGGGGGTGCGCACCCCCTGCACCCTCCCCCTAGATCCGCCCCTGTAGTTATTTCCTTTAAAGCGAGCGGAAAAAAAAAGAAAATGAAATGGTTTCTTCGCATAGTAATCGTTGGAGACAGATAAACTGCTAGCTCAACACCCGTGCGAGTTGTTATACGGCCAAGCGCCGGAGTCGAGACGAGATGCGTCCTCGCGTCATCGTCCTCTTCCTAATTTTTTAGGGAAACCTATTTTTCCTATTTTTGTGTGTCTAAAATAATGATTCTGTGGTGACTTAAAATAGCGTGTTGTGTTGCCATGCTGTGCTTCGATATGCAGGAAAAGCCGTCTACATAAGGCTACAACTTTCAAATTTTCTGGGAAAGAATGCTTAGGAATCCCACTTGTGAGAAGCCCCTCAGGCCCAGTTTATAAATACGCTTCTTTCAACCTGTAGAAAGTAACGAAAAAACTGTGTATTAAGTAATAAATAAAGGGGTTAATTTCTAAAGAAATTGTGGTACTGCGTTGATGGGGGAGTAAAACATGAATAGCGAACAGGCGAAGGGCTAGCGTTCGAAACGTCAGCTTTTTAAAGGGAACTTCCATTGTCGTCACAAATTGACCCTAAATTGTTCGAAATAAAGTCGAAATTTCGATGATGAAACCAAATTTAATTAAGATTAAACCAAATTTAATTAAAATTATTTTAAATCACACTTCAGGAAGTCGGTATTTTCTCTGTGAACTCAGTTTATGTGTGAATTTCCTTCACAATTGTGTGATTATATATAGGCGGTCCATGACGGGCGAATCATATAGATCATAGCCGGGGTCTGTACACTGCGTAGAGGGGTAGAGACAGAGGATGAATGTCGCAGTCCGTGGGGGAAGGGGGTACTCACGATTTGCTGTATCAAGTATTTCCAGATTGTAAGTTGTAGCCTTGTTTAAAATACTGTGATATAAGTTCCAGCTCATTTTCGTCAGAGTTATCATTACTCTCGTGCATGGTGTATATGTCGGTAAAGGCATTTTCTAGCTTAGAAGCTCGAAGCTTAGATATTTGGAGATTTGTTCGTTGGAATCAATATTAAGATGGCAGAGAATTAAAATTCCCGCGGTTTTGGTAGATGTTGAGAGAGATCTGGTAGCTAATCAAAAAATAGGGCCCCACTGGGGCCGTGTATTTTGCTGATATAGCGTGCATTGTGCAG
The DNA here is from genome assembly GCA_024195265.1 of Dendrophyllia cribrosa. Taxonomy (NCBI): domain Eukaryota; kingdom Metazoa; phylum Cnidaria; class Anthozoa; order Scleractinia; family Dendrophylliidae; genus Dendrophyllia; species Dendrophyllia cribrosa. The sequence goes on from JAJLRJ010000004.1 coordinate 2,185,032, forward strand.
CAAACGAGCACTGCTATTTGATTAACGATTTGAGTGCATTTTCTGGTGAGCAGGAACGCTGGGTTTATCCGTCAAACTCAGTCGAGCGTAACGATAGGGAAAATACCGTCAACAGTAATTCAGTCTTTTATTCAAGTGAATCGAAGGAATATTATTCGAGTTACGAATTCTAAAAAGTAAGAATGAAGAATAATAAGTGTCACAAGTGTGACAAACTGGTATGATAATAGTCGTCGTGCGATTTCGCTTCGCTTTAGACTGCTGAAATGATTTGTAGTGGTAGATAAATTCTAAAATCCTAATAGCCTACTCTTTAGCTGAAATTCAGTCGAGTTTTGAGCATATAAAGAATTTTAAGAGAATTATCAGAACTAATTCTGATTTCGTCAGTTCTTCGCTTTGATTGATAATTCTATTGTTACATCGGAAATGTTTGCTTACATTGACAAAAATACCTCGCCCTATGACAATAGTGGTTATATATAATTAGCAGAACTGGACTGTGTAAAATTAAAAATGGACTGTGTAAAAATTAAAACTGGACTGTGTAAAAATAAAAATGGACTGTGTAAAATTGAAACTGGACTGTGTAAAAATAAAAATGGACTGTGTAAAAATTAAAACTGGACTGTGTAAAAATAAAACTGGACTGTGTAAAAATAAAACTGGACTGTGTAAAAATAAAAATAGACTGTAAAAATAAAAATGGATTTTGACCACAGCCTAGTTATTTAATTGACAATTCCGTTACTGCGCCTTTCAATAACATGTGGAATTTGAAATTCAAATTTCCACCAACAGTTGCGTTTTACACTGCCGTCAATCATCTTGGCTTACCTCTCAGGAAACAGATCTTCACTTCAATGAGTTCAAAAGGTCACGTCCGTGCATTATGATTGGTAGATTTCGATCCATTTTGTTTGTTTCTTTTTGACATGGTTTGTTTCTTTTTGACATGGCTTTCTTATTAATTCTGATTGACGGCAGCGAATAACGCAACCGTTGGTGGAGATTTGAATTTGAAATTCCGCATGTTATTGAAAGGCGCAGTAACGTGACTGGAGCCCATCTCCCCTTAGTCCTCTCTTGTCGCGCGTTTTTATTAAAAGGTCAACAAAAGCTGAGGTCACAGAAAACATACTTTATATTATTAGACGATTTATCGAAATGGCAGCCTTCACAGTACAAATAACAGATGAAGAGCTTAAAGCGAAATGGGTAAGTATTCTGATTGAAATTTATATTTCATATAATTCTGCAATAATTACATTGTGCTGATTTGCGGATATTTCTGCCGAAAAATCGAAGCTGTGCGGTGCTCGACAAAGATCCCAAGAGACAGCTTCTCTTTCGACCGATGAAAACTGCATTTTATATTGTCAAAAATAAAAACCTTACAAAAGCGGGCAAATAATAAAAAATCTGAAGGCAGAAAAAATATTTTCAAGGAACAACGTTGCTAAAAAATTCGAGTTGCGTCTTAAATAAGGTGAAACGAAGTTAAATCGGTTAAAATATATGAAATAATAATTGATCAAGAATAGCGACTGTCCCGGAAAGCCTTCTCGCTGAAATAGCGACTGGAGATGTGCTTGAAATGCAGCAAGATACAACAGATCGGCAGTAACATGTTAACTAACATGTTCCAACTGACCTTAAATTTGGTTTAACAGGAAATATATCATAACGAATCTCTTGAATTGCGTAAATTCCGTGTTTGTCGCGTGACATGATCGAGTATATTGTTTTTATTGTTATACCAATTTGTTGCAGTGAACGCGAGGGAGACAAACGATTGCTAAAGAAGGCGATTTATCCGCAGAAATCATGTTAATATATGTGTATTCTTAACCACTCGATTTCTACATACTTCTCTGAGAGATATGATATTAAATGCTTTGAGTTTGTGTCTTTAAGATTTATATATATATATATTCGCCGACACTCTATACCCTCAAACAAACGCTTCAAACGTTTATCATCATGTCTCCATCGTTTGCATACTGAGTAGCGGAAACAAATGTTATGTACTCGATCGTAAATATATTCCGGGTAAAAGTTCCAGTATGGCCGCCAAATTTTATTAAAATTTCTGCGCCTAGAATTATGAAAATTTAATGATAAAATTGTCACTCAAACAACCGGTTTCTTTGAGACAATTTTTTGACTAACGATTTTGAATATTATTTTCTGTTAATATATAATGCTCAAAATATTATGTGCCATCGATTTGTCTAAATTAAAATTAAAATCTTTAAATTTGTTTTGGGTAAACGTCACGTCACACTCTAAACTGGTTATATTTAATTTGAACAGAACTGGTTATGGTTAGGGACGGGTCAGGGAAAATGTTCTCAAGTTAATAAAAATACGTCATAAGCTAAGTCAATGAGTACATCAAATTAGTCGTTGCGTGACGGCGTTTTCATGCATGCGCATATATACGGGCCATACACTGACTAACTTTGTACTGTGAACGCTAACGAACATGGAGAATAAGTTATCATTCCGTCTTGCTACACCGCAAGATTTCGATGATGTTCAGGAAATGTCGAAGGGTATATACGAAGGACACGACTACTTGCCATTAAAATATCATCACTGGCTAAAACAAGAAAATATCATCGTCATGGTGGCTGTTATTGCTGGCAAGATAATTGGTTTAGAAGCGCAATTTGTTGTGGATGACGGAAAGACGGCAGTAAGTAGGGCAAGAAGAATTCATCTGGATTATCGAGGTCACAGTTATGGAACACGCCTCTCTGAGGCTTTGAGAAATCACGTTCGGCAGATTTTTCCAAATATTTGCCGAGAGAGATTAACCACTACGCTTCAGCGAGATGCTTCTCGCAATTACAAAGAGCTGCTCGTGCAACACATGCTGGCTTGCGACATAGATAATCGCACATTTCAGCTCGAAAATCTGCCCAGAACTGAACGAAAATTGGAATCGTGTACCCGGGAATATTTCGCCGATGTCGTTTTGTCTCCCCTCGTTGTCAAGAACTTGCTTCCATGCGAAACGCTCGTTATCGATTGGTTTCCATTCGAGACCGTCCGAGCAAATATCGATTACATGTTCGAAGATGGCGACGAGCTTTTCGTCGAGGAATGTTCCGAGGAACAGTTACCCGTTTCGCTGAGCCACGGGCGGTTTACGCCAAAGACGGAGTTTCAACTGTGGTCATGTATCATTTTCACACAAGATCCCGAGTTATTTAAGGCTCATTTGATGCAGCAAATCGTAAGAGCTGCGAGAGTTATTAAAGGTAGTTTCATATTCCTTTCTTTTCAGCCTAAAAGTATGGTAAACTTAGGAAAGGAACTTCTGTTTGATCAGGCAAAATTAACGGAGTGTGAACATTACAAGAAACATGAAGAACGGTTGATACTGTACGAAAAAGACTGGTGAAACATAACATACCGATTAAGAGCATTGATCAGCATTAGTTATTATTGTTATGGCAAGCGAAAAAAAAGGAAAATAAATAAATAAATGATTTCCTTGTACTAGTCATTGGACTGGAGACAGATAAACTGCTAGCTCAGATCGACAACATGCGCACGAGTTGTAATATGGCCACGCGAGGCGACACGCCACCCCACAAAACCTTTTGTTGTCACAGCTTTGAGCTTGTCCATCTCATAATATTGATCTTTGCTCTGTGACTCATTAAAATTCCAACTTGAGTGTCCCAGATGATGAGCTCAATTATAGCTTTTTACCCGTACTGTCTTGCCGTGCTATCATTCCTTTGCTTTGCTTTTTCAGTTTAAAATATAATGGCCTAATTTCCCCTCAACTTGAACTTGGAAAAAGGTGAAAAAAGGTTTTTCAAGGATACATCGGTCAAGCACGAGTACATTTTTAGGCGTCGCTGACTTTTCATGTACTTTCTAATATTACGTCACTATTGTCACGAAAAATGTAGCGAAGCTATTCTGCATTGCAAATTTTGTTTTCTGGTGCAGGGTGCATTATATAAATTACCATTTTCGTTCAGACGCCGAGGTTATAAGCTTGCGATCTGCGGTAGCAAACTTTTAAGAGACTCACAGCTCTTTTAATTTCAGGAAACAAAATGGTAAGCACTGCGTCGAAATCCTTTCTTTGATCCTTTGAAAATGGACATGTTTAGTTAATTTTTGTTATACAAATAACGTAAGGCAAGGTTACCAAAGTCGACCAACTTGCGTAGTTCATTTCGAGATGAAATAGACGAACAACTGTTTTAACAATGTATGTGGTCAGTCTTTCACCACTGTTTAAATAACTTCGATCATTTAGCTGTCAATTCAAGTTGAAATCGTTCTTGAATTTAAGATTTCGAGTTTCGTCGTTGCACACTTTATTCATATGACGGGTCGTTGATATCAAACATGCCGTACTGTTTGACATTTAGATTTTTCGATTTGTTACCACCAAGTAATTTTGACTGTGAAACTTTTGATCGAGTAATCTCACAGAGAGCGAGGCTAGAAAACTTACTAGCTGTCGTTGTAATATTTGCTTCGTAAAATTGTGCAAAGTGAAGCGAAAAATTCGCTCGAAAGTTCGAAATGAAAGGGCGTATGACGCTTTAAACCACCGCAGACGCTTAAAATATCTTCACATTCGTTTAGTATTATCGCTTTTCTTAGCGGTTTCAAGCTCTTCCTAGCAAAACACAGCAAAACTGCAATAAGGTAAATTGATTAAAATTTCTACTGAGTAAACTAAATTAATTTTGCCAAAATAAGGGAAGTCAACAAAACACTTAAAATATGGATAGATAAATGTTTACGCCAAGAAGTTGGGTTGGCATCGCCTGTCACGCCACAGTGCTTTTCAATAGTTTTAAAACTCCATCAAACTAATCGCTTTGTTTTGGCGTCAACAATGCTAGCGGAGCAGAAAAAACTAATCCGAAAGGTATGCACTTTGTATATTTGAAGAACAACATTTGCTACGGAAGAGGAAAAAATGAAATGCAGGGGAATTGTGCAAAACATAGGCAAGTAATGCGTACATAATGTGAGAAAAAAAATGCTTTGGTTAAAACATTTTGTCTAACATCTCCCTCAGTCTAAAAATAAATTCGGAATGTTAGTAATAGAACGCCCTTGCATTTGATATTAATTCATGGGTGGTTTGTTAATTATATTAATGTGAATAACAAGTAGATTTCGGCTTTTTAACACATTTGACATCAGAAGGGCAGAGCAATTTAACATGGTGTCTTATTAAAATGCAACCGTAGTTCACTCTTTTTAATTATAAATCTTAATACTGTGGTCTATTTAAAAGCAGTCAAATGTTGTTTTCAAAACGTAATTGCGTGTTCTATTAGACATTAGTTCTGATTCAATAAAGATCAAATAAAATTAGTCCCCACTAAACAAATGGGAAGAAAATAATGTAAGAATATAATTTGCAACTTTTTAGCGAAAAAGGCTGTAAGGCTTTCGTCTCAATTAACGCGGTTGCGCTTCCTTTTTATTCAGTCTTTATTCTTTGTATAGTTATTCTTACTAAACTTTTATGCATTGTAAAAACCATGTATGTATTTAATCTTCAAAATGGTTTTCATTAAAGCTTATTTATCACATCAATCAACTTTACTAAATAATTAAAAACATTACCGTATTACCTCATTACATTATGTTACCTTATTGTAATTTTAGTGTAGTTACTGTGTCTTTTATTAGTGGAGGATTTTTCCCTCTGCTAGATGACTTTTTAGACACATAAATAAAGTTATTATTATTATTATTATTATTATTATTATTATTATTATATTTTATTTTTCGTCATGGACTTGCAAGTGCAGAATTTTATTTTTAAATTGTTTTAAATGCGTATTTCCGTTTGACTTCAAAATTTTCGGCTATAGTCTTTGAATGGTTTTTCTATCGAAAAAAATGTATATATAGAGGTGTAATTCTTTTTAACTTTCATTTGTTTTTAGGTGTCAATTTGTAGTTGTTGTGAATTATTATTGCTATTTTTAATAAAGATATTTTCTATTTAAAAAATAGTATTATTATTATTATTATTATTATTATTATTATATGGGAACACAACACTGACATACTAAGTCAATGAGAAAAACTACACTGACAGACTCGCCTGAGGAGGACACTTATGATGCCGAAACAGTCGCAAGGATACAAATAGAAGACAAGAACGCACTACAGATCAGATCAGAACGGAAAAGACGAAACAACGACCATAATTATTACATAGAAATGGTAGTTTCTTGGTGTTGCGGATGGTGTGATCACCAAATGACGTAAAACAAAAGATTCAAAAGACACTGATCAATTCCCACACCACAACACAAAAGCTAACCAACAATGGCTTCCGCAACACCAAGAAACACCCAGAAAAATCGACTAGATGTTAATATATTCAGGAATTTGTTAAAGTGTTTTTATTTCAAAACACAAGTGAAGCTTTATTGAGATGAAAAACTAATGTTATCTCTTTTAGGCGAACTTCTCAGAGAAGGAAAAGAAACGTAAGTCACATCTAAAAGCTATGCATAAAAATACCGATTTAATTATAATTTTTTTATCAGCCTTGTGAATTTTCATTTGGGTGTATTAACTGTTAATTATTAATCAATTATTATTAAATGATTTTAATTAGAAAAATATGTGGAAAAACAACTGAGCATTCCACCAGAACTAAACTGAAAAAAGCGACTCGCCTGTCGGAGCTGCAAAATTAATTTAAAATTCTTACCTACATTTTTTTGTGGAAATCTTTTGTTGTTTTTTAAATCATAGAATCACGTTTGATTAAGGTTCTTGTAAATACTGCTGACAATGGCACATTAGGTATTAAGTCTGGCTCAATCGTTCTCGGGCGCTAACACTCATTCCCAAGTTCATGAATGATGCCCATTTTCCCCAACAGAGGAGCCTGTATGTAAATGGTCTGTGAAGGGGGCAGCTATTAAGTGGCAATCAGAAAGGGCATAGGGTAAGGTACTGGGTTGGAGTACTCAGTTTGGTAAGGGGGGGGGGGAGGGGGGGAGAGAAAGTTTTTTATGTCGCGTGAGATGGCGCAATAACAGACACCGGTGTCTTAAAGTTATTCGTTGTTTCTTTATTTATTTTGAATCAGATTTCCGCGAGGCTTTCGAACTTTTTGACCATGACGGAAGCGGTTTCATCACCACTGACGAGATTGGAGTTGTTATGAGGAGACTGGGGCAGAATCCTTCACCTCAGGAGCTGGATGACATGATCCGTGACGTTGATGCTGATGGTGAGTACGCGTGCGTTATCAGTAAACGACGAAAGCCAATTAGATTTCAGTTTTTACGTACATAGTACACTGGATTATACTGTACATGGTCAACCCTCTTAAAGTGGATACCCCTGTAATTAGGCGGACACCTCTCAAAAGCGCGCGGGCATCTGTGCTTGGTTGATCCAGGCCGAATTTCACTTGTTTGTCACTCTGTAACTAAACTCTCTACAAGGCGGACATCTCTATAAGGCGGACATCTTAAACTAGTCCCGAGGGTGTCCCGCTGTAGACAAAGTTCACTGTACATGTACTTCATTGCAATTCCGCCGAGTTGATTTCTTGCAGCAACTGATCTCCTTCCCTCGCTTTACAGGTAGTGGACATATCGACTTTAACGAGTTCCTTGTTATGATGTCCCATACAAAAGAAAAGAGCGGCCAGGCGGAGCTGCGCCAAGCTTTCAGGTTGTTTGACTCTGATGGCGACGGGTTCGTCACATTTGAAGATCTGAAGAGGGTGATGAGAAACTGCGGAGAGAGCCTGGCTGACTCAGAACTCAAAGATATGTTCACCAAGGCCGATGTTAATAGGGATAATCTTGTTGACTTGAAGGGTAAACATAATAATGGTATTTCTAAAGCGGTTAAACTATAAAATATTCCAAAGCGCTAACTATTTACAACATACGTGTTGTCGTTATATATGAATAAAAATGTAAATAACGATTAAAAATGCTATTAGGAAAATACTTTTGAATTAAATACTGAATTAAAATTTAAAATTACAATGCTAATTGTACGGCGGGAAATAAGACTTGTAACAATTTAAAATCAGTGTATAGATCCAAAATAAGCAACATTAAAGGTAGCTATAAAATTAGACTATGAAATATAAGCATTTTTGCATCGGGATGTGCTGTGGGAGGTAGTTTCATAGGGTGGGCCGGCCTTAGCAAAAGCACGACCACCAAAAGTCTTCCGATGCGTCGTTGGTACAACAAGGAGATCTTGTTGGCAGATTTCAGTGAGTAGCGGCAATTGGCTTTGAGACTTCAGGAGTTTACAAATGTATTGAGGTACTTGAAGATCATCGTTTCGTAGATATCGCCTCAGTTCAACTCGCGAGACCTTGTCGAATGTATTTCTTTCAACCTCTGCGCGTATACGCGCGTCTGTCAGTGAAGGATAGTAGTATAGGTTTTGTGAATGAGAGATCATTGTGGTCTGGCTCAAACTCAATAAGTTACTCAAGTCATTAACCCGACTTAAACGACTAAATCCGTCCTTTCTTAAACTCGATTGTCTTAATTCATTAAGATCTCTTCCCGGGTCCGTCCCTTAACTAGTTACATTTAATTGGTCGACGACACGGATACTAATTAATGAAGAACTATTACTAAGATACTAATAAATAACTTGTTTCTGTTTTACCGCAGAGTTTACAAGGATTGTCAGCAGTGATTAGAATGGCATTATATCCGACAATTTTGAATAAGCGCGTTGGTCTACCACGCCCAAGTTAATCGATGTTGCATATCGTTCACATGAATGCACGTTCTGTATACTCACTTTCGTAGCTGTATTTAGTATTTTTGTAAATCAAACAACGTAGGCTAGGGTTGCTTCGTTGTTGATCTTGGCTACCAGAATGGTGTCAATTAATAAAAATTTTGCTTGTTGAAAACTTCACGATTCATTGAGTATGACTTCGAGTGGGAGGTAGTAACGGCGCCGATACGAAATCGTGTTTGTCTGAAACTAATGCTATGGATTCTGTCCATTTCTATCTTAGAAAGGGAATAGATATAAACAGCTTGAAATCATGTTCTGGTCTAAACGAGGACCTGCCTTAACCCTTGGATGTATAAGAACAGTTATAATCCCACCGTGATACAACGGGGGGAGGGAGGGGGTTTGGAATCAACCCCCTGGGTTTTTGCTGAAGTGCGGTATTTTAACCTCGTTTTATCTAATAGAATCCTAAATTTGTGAAAGCATGGGATTACATCAGCTATTCGGAAAAAGCACGACGCGGGAAAAAGTTCAAAACGTTTTGGAACTGAGGCAAAATTAAAAGGGTTTGTATGGAGTCATCGGAGCATAAAGGTGCCAATATCTCACCTACTGGGCCTTCTAGTTCCAGATTGCTCCTTATTTTTTTTAAGATTTTTTTTTAATCCGACCGACCGACCCAAAATTAGGAAACGCATTCGACGGTAAACGGAGAAAAAAAAGGGGACATCTTATTAACAATACCCACGATGAAACATTTTGCTTATATTAGAGAATCTGAAACACCTTTTGAATTAAACTTATGACGGGCATTTCTCAAATCACAAGGATTTTCTCAAACCTGTCTTTTATTTTCACAAATGAATGGGGTTAGTTTCTAGAGAAACTGTGGTGCTGCGTCGGTGGGGGGATGAAACACGAGAATTTAGTTTTATCGACTGAGTCGATAAGGTAAATTGACCGACCTTTGGCGGACCGACCTTTACCGACAAGAGGCTTTTCGGCAACTTTCTGACACCGCTTTCTATGCCAAAGTTGATAAAGATCTCACTTCTACCAACCAAAAAATTGTCAAAGAAACTATCCAAGACCTCATTACTAAACAACAATTACCAGTTACCGCCAACAATCTCATCATCACTACTCCTAGAACCTCACGCGTTTATTTCAAACCTAAAATTCATAAACCAAACAATCCGGGCCGACCCATTGTTTCCGCTTGTAGCTGTCCTACCGAACTAATTTCTAGCTATTTAGACAAAATCATGGCCCCCATTGTCAAATCACTACCCTCGTACATTAAGGACACCAATCACGCACTCGAAATTTTCCGGGATTTCAGTTTTGCCAGCGAAAACAAATTAATTTTCACTATGGACATTACCTCTTTATATACCGTCATCCCCAATGACGAAGGACTTCAAGCACTAAAATATTTTTTCGACCAGCGCTCCATTCAAAACCCAAGCTCAGAAACACTGCTCCGCTTAGCCGAATTAGTTTTGACACTTAACTGTTTTTCATTTTCCCAAAACTACTACAAACAAGTAAATGGAGTCGCCATGGGCACCAAAATGGGACCAAGCTACGCTAACCTTTTTGTAGGCCACATCGAAGACAAATTTTTTAATCAGTACCACGGAACCGAAACCCGAACTCTACGGCCGCTACATCGATGATTGCATTGGCGCTACCTCTTCCAGTAAAGAGGAACTTAATCAATTCATAACTTCTGTCAATACTTTTCATCCAGCTCTAAAATATACCTGGGAAATTTCCGAAACCTCAGTCGCTTTTCTTGACATTAATATTTCAATCAACGGTAACAGTTTATCCACAAGTGTGCACTACAAACCTACAGATTCCCACAGTTATCTGTTACATTCATCCTCACATCCATCGCACGTTAAAAACGCCATTCCGTATTCTCAATTTCTCAGACTTCGACGTCTATGTAGTGATGACTCTGATTTTTCCAACAAATCAGAAGAAATGTGCCAGTTTTTCAAGAAACGTGGGTACCCTGACTCTGTTGTTAATACGGGCCAACAACGTGCACAACAGATCGACAGACAGTCAGCACTACAAACGCCACAGAAGGAAGAGAACGAGAGAATTCCATTCACCCTCACTTTCCACCCACACAACAACACAGTCAAAAGCATCATTTTAAAAAATTTTCAAATTACTCCAAAACGACCCCGAAACTGGCAGAATTTTTTCACAACCCCCACTAATTTCATTCAAACGTGACAAAAACATAGGCAACTTTCTAGTTACGAGCGCACTGAAATCTGACGATGTACCGGGAACTTTCAAATGCACACGCACACGATGTAACACTTGTCCTTTCATTCACAACGCGGACAAAATAACAGGACCGAAACGATCTATTAAAATCACTGATCGTTTTACATGCACCTCCGTAAATGTTATCTACTGCATTACATGTACTTTTTGCAAAAAGATATACATTGGCGAAACAGGGAGGAGACTGGGCGACTGTTTTCGTGAACATCTCCGAGACGTTGAAAAAAATGACAAAGACGCATCCAAACCAGTCGCGCGCCATTTTAATCTTACTAACCATTCTAAACAACACATGACAATCTGCGGCCTTTCCCTACACCAGGGTAACACAGAAAGCCGTAAAAACCTAGAACAAAAAATCATCTTTCAAATCGGCACTCTCAAACCCCACGGAATCAACGAACGCTTTTCATTCAACTAATCTATATTTGTTTTTCACGTCACCAAATTTCCACCAATAGCGTAGCTCCACCGCTTACTATATAAAACCACACACTACCCACAATTCCTTGATTCGCTCCGACGAAGGGCTAGCGCTCGAAACGTCAGCTATTTGAATCTTTTTACGGTGGTCAATTTACCTTATCGACTCAGTCGATAAAACTAAATTCTCGTGTTTTATTTTCACAACCGCGTTTTTACATTTGAGGTATACCTGTTCCAAATCTTCGCAAACTTTATTCTCAAAATGGCTGACAGTGGCGAACACTAGGCTTTATCTTTCAAATTTATTGATTTATATTGATATATATATATATAGAGCTGTCAATTGGTGACAGTCGTTAGGGTCACTGATCAAGGCTCTATTTCAACATTTCACGCCTTGTAAGCAAAGCTCTGGTCGGTCTGTCTGATCCACTCAAGCGCGCTAAAACGGACTCCAGTTTTCCCTTGTAGAAAATGGTAAGTGATACTGATGCAGACGTCTGCAGTTTAGTTTGGCACAAAGAACTAATTGAATAGCTTGTAGTTTGAGTATATTATTTGCGTTTACAAGCTCTCTTTGCAATTTTTGTTCCACTTATGTTATTGATGATGCGGCTGTCGGGACAATTAATGAAATTGCATTACTTTTAACGCTACCGGTAAGGACAAAAACGGAGCGATCTGTGTTTGTTTCGCTGCAAAAAAACAAGTGACGCGTCTTGTGTCTTATATATTCTGTATCCAAGATATAACTGTTAATGAAAACTAGAATTTCAAAGAACATAACTTTTTACAATCTCGCCTCGGAAGACAACGACAACGTAGCAATCATTAAACGCAAAATCACGGAATAAAATTATGCCGCACAATGTAAACAGATTCTGATGTCTGTGCGGCGTACACTTTGTGTTGAATATTGTTTGGGCGTAAAAACTTTATAAAAGCGTCATATATGTGCCGTTCTGTTGATATTGTAGTTTTAGTTGAAGCTAGGTGGTGGAGAAAAGTCCTTTGAACAATGTTAAAAACTTAACTTTAGTAGATGTCTGTGGAATGTTACGATCTTTGAGAGACGGCCAGTAGGATGTTGTCTGTTTCCGAAAAATTGGACTTCGCAATAGACCACCACTCAAGAGAAGCTTTAAAGTTAAACAAAATATCATGTCCAATGCATTGGACAGAGTTTTGAGCATTTAGAACAATGGTTCATTAGGGGGGGGGGGGGGGGGAATGCGATTTTTCAAGTGGTATCTTCAAAAACAAGTTATTTATCCTTTGCAATCGATATCGGTAAAACATAACTTTTTGTTCTGTCTGCAGCCTAAGTGATGTCTAGAAAAAGAAAAGCTTGAAAATTTTACTGTTAAAGAAAACATCAGATTCTTAATGCACCAACATGCTAACAATAACTTTCAAAGCGAACGTGAGCGCGAATTAGTCACACGTTTATCCTTTTCGTGTGATCACGCGTCTCGCGTGGCTCGCGCGTCACGCTCGACTTTTTGTTAGCATGATAAGGCAACCTATTGTACGTTGCTCTCCTCCGTTTTTTCACCAATAAATGATCCTTATATTGTTCATTATATTACGTGATTTCTTATAATGTAACGCGCGCGAACGAAAATAAGTGTTAAGTTTTCGTGTGCATTCTCGTTTAATGGTTCCTATAAATAAAAAAGAGGGACCGAATGCGTAGTTTATATCACAGTTGACATCGACGGAATCGCCTACGGTAAATAATTTCCTATTCTTAGCTAACATCCCTCGTGCTACAGCAGAAAAATGGTGACTGCTCAGACACAATATTGCAATATTGAAACTTGGCCCGGGGGGGGGGGGGGGGGGGCAGTCAAATTCGAATTAATAGAATCCGAGTAATATTCGTGACCTTCGCGAGCACAGGTCCAAATGCTCTACTATTTGCCAAAGAAGGAGCAGGGGTGGCGTAGTGGTGAGAGCACTGGCTTTCTACCAATGTGGCCCGGGTTCGATCCTCGGTTCCGGCGTCATTTGTGGGTTGAGTGTGTTGTTGGTTTTCTCCTTGCTCCAAGATGATCTGGAACGCACGTACATGTTTGAAGGCAGCTCCTAGCTGAGCTCTTAGGTGCTATGTGGGTAAATGAACTTGATTACGTTTATGTTTTTTAGGCTATTGGGACTGCGCTAGTCCAATTACATTGTGAATGCAATTCGTACCGATGTTTTCTTTCATTTATTCTCTCTTGTGGATTCATATCCGCTGTAGATCATTTCCTTCATGACCCCTCCCTCCCTCCCCTTCCTTAACCCTTTCACTCCCAGAGTCAATTATGGAGACATGTAGTGTAGATCAAACTTTTGAGTCTGTTGACAGAATCCTATGGTGTCACCATTCAAATGAAACCTCTCCGGCAGTACTTTTGCATGGTACCATTTGTTCTAACTTTTGAGTCTGTGGACGAAATTCTATGGTGTGACCATTCAAATGAAACCTCTTCAGCAGTACTTGAATTTTGACGTTTGGGACTCTTGTGGTTAACTGACGTCTTGCTACTCTTTGAACGACAGTACAGATCTAAGTGACACTAAATGTAACGTGATCAATTAACCTTTCACACGATTTGTCTTATTATTAGGCTGATAAATTCACAGATGAACAAATTTCAGGTGAGTAGGTTTTTCCCACTAAGTAGTTTTTATCGCGTTTAGAGAATTCTGCTTATACTCGAAGAAAGCCTAAAAAGTGAATAAAATATTTCATTCAATTTTTACAGAGTACCGGGAGGCCTTTCAGCTGTTTGACAAAGATAGCGGTGGTACGATTAGTATAAAGGAACTAAAGCAGGTATTTGAAGCGTTAGGACAGAGCCCCACAGAGGAGGAAGTGCAGGGAATGATATCTGGGGTTGATAAAGACGGTGAGTATGGTTCAATATACCCAGGAGAAATATATTTAAATGGTATATCCGTGGGGTAATATCCCTGAGAAGCGGAACGGATTTTAGAAGAAAACCTAAATATATTTCACGTTCATTAATATTTGATTTTTTAAACGTGATTTTTAGATCTCTTCTGTAATGATCGTCGGTGATATGGATTAACATGCACTCAACAGGGGCGCCCCCCCACCCCTCCCCCACCTCCTTCCACAAATTAATAACATTTGATAACAGGATCCTTGCAAAAAAAGTCGAGAAAGAAACAAACTTTTTCAATGTGAAAACGAGAAAAGGGAAGTTGGTGCTCTTTTACGTAGCCGACACTGCACTTCACGAATTTCTTCCTTCTGAACGGACATGCACATGCATATTGAATGCGTGTGTAACTGTCTTGAGTAATTGATATCCGACGATATGGACCCCCCTTCCTTCCCTCCCCCCCCCCCCCCCCCCCCCCCCCCCCCCCCCCCCCCCCCCCCCCCCCCCCCCCCCCCCCCCCCCCCCCCCCCCCCCCCCCCCCCCCCCCCCCCCCCCCCCCCCCCCCCCCCCCCCCCCCCCCCCCCCCCCCCCCCCCCCCCCCCCCCCCCCCCCCCCCCCCCCCCCCCCCCCCCCCCCCCCCCCCCCCCCCCCCCCCCCCCCCCCCCCCCCCCCCCCCCCCCCCCCCCCCCCCCCCCCCCCCCCCCCCACCTCGTTGCAAAAAGGCTGGGTATGCACCTACTTTATTTTGTTTCCTATATATATATATTACATTTTTCTACGCAGGAAGTGGTGAGATTGACTTTGACGAGTTTTTGCAGTTAATGGCTTCCAAGCAAGCCAACATGACCATGGAAGACGAGTTAAGAGGCGCATTTAATGTGTTTGATAAAGATGGTAGTGGCTACATCTCCTTCGATGAACTCAAACAGGTTCGTTAATTTGAAAATATTATTTTATCATGCGAGAAAAAGCGCGCTCTGATTGGTCCGCTGAGCTAGGCTATCAGCAGTTATAACCAACCGATTTATTTCCACGGGCGTCACGTGGTACAAAGTCGGACGAAGCATACGAGACAATCAGACACCATCCGGATTCAATACTCATCTCAAAACAATGTCCGTTTTTTAATCATAAAGACGCATCGTCAGACGTGCGTCTAGTTATGCATCTTTCAGTTCGTTGCACGTTATTAAGACGGGCATAGGACGATTATGTACAATTCACATATAGTCAGAACAATTATAACAACGGTTATTAGAAAGGGGGCGCTTATTAACGAAACGACACTCAAGGGGGGAGGGGCGCTTATTAGAATGGAGGCGTTTATTAGATGGAGAGCGCTTATTCGAATCATTGCACTAGCTGCTTTAATGTAGCCGTAGGTGGATTTACAATCAACTCCTACCGTGCCGAGATTGGATATGGTCGGAAACATTCAAAATGGTGGCAAAACCTTGAAAAGATTCGGCGAAATTCCATTATCATGGCGCAGTGTCGATGACGCAAAACAAATCTTGTATTGGATATTTTCAGGTTATGACGAATCTTGGTCAGCAACTGACAGACGAGGAAATTGACGAAATGATGAAGGAGGCTGATTGTGATTCAGACGGCCAAGTCAGTTTTGAAGGTAAGCTTTCTAAAGTGCAATCTCCCCACAGTTAAACCTCTTTGCCCAAGCGGGCAACATTTGGACAAAATGTTACTGACCGTTTATATGGCCGGGTAGCCGTTATAGGGAGGTATGGGTGTACCATGTCACTCGTTACTGTGACGAAGTGACCTTGCTTTTTTTAGGCTGATAAGAAGTATGTTTTCTTGTTATTACCCATTGCTATGACAAGTACGTTTTTAAAACAGATGTAAGGTTTCTTCTTACAAAAATCTCCCTCCAAGATTGTTCTCAACGATTCGTTTCTTTAAACGGAATAAATCGTATCAGCTGTTCTCGTAGCGTATTTGGTGCGGTTACGCATGCACTGCACACTGGACCGTTTGAGGGCGTAACCGTGTCGTTTGAATAGCTAGAGTGGAGCGTTGCAGTTTAATATACATAAACACGTATAAACACGGTCTTTTTCTAGGCAAAAGTTATTAAAAATCGACTCCGTGTAACAATGCTTTTTACACTTGTTTCTATTTTATGTTTCTAACTCATACATATAATTTATATAGAGCGGTTTTCAATTGATTGTCGAAAGTAATTTAGCTTTGGTTTTGCCAGTTACTACGCTTTTGTGATTGACTAAAAAATTCTTGCGCCACTTTCTCGACCAATCAGAAGTAAAACCAAAAGCATTGGTGACTTGCTCGCACGGGTTTTCCCGCGCTTGGCGCCGGCTGCATGTTTTTTGCTATGAGTCCTGATTGGTTCATTGAATTGTAACTTTGTTATGATTGGTCAGAGTGATAACTTTGGTAGTCAATTGAAAACTACGCAATGTCAGAAATCACTGTGAACAGGTTAATAAACCCTGCGTATTTTCATTTCAGAGTTTGTGCAGATGATGAGCAACATCTTTTCATAAGTGAACAATCAAATTCTCTTCAAATATTTACCTTAGTTTTCTATTCTGTTTTTACTATTGTTTAAAATATTAAACTTCGTTACAGTGCGTGTGTAGTCAAATTTTTGCTTGTTTTAATAGGGAAGATATCAATGACGTCACCAATTGTTATTAATGTGCCAACCAGAGCCTTATTGGCTGCCGAAACAAAGGGTTCTTTTGTTCCAGTGGCTGGCACATTTGAATAACAAAAAGAATGTTTGTAAACAGATATCATCCCTATAGTGTGATTTTTACTTCACGTTAATCATCCACTTATCAGATTTGTACTGAGTCGCAATATTTATTTGAATTTGGGCGAACGAGGACATTGCGATTGAATGCTGGTGAAAGAAGGAGCGCGTCGACAGGAAAGTTACTATCACCCCAAACTCAAACAAATAGTGTAATTAATCAGGGATTAATCAGTGAAGTGAAGGCCGCTTTATGATGCTTTTCTGCTATAACCCTTTCAGCCATTCATCTGTCGACGAAATCCTAGTATGATGTGATCATTCAAATGAAACCTCTTCGGCAATTCTTTTGCATGATACTCTTTTGTGTTCAAGAATTTTTACAAATCAAATTTGGGGTTTTTCTAGAATTTTTACTTTGGCGCTCTTGGGAAATAAGGGGTTAACTCGCAAGATTGCAAAAAATTAAAATTCAAGAAAAATGTTAACACATTTGTTAACAATTTCAGTTTGCTGAGCGTCTGAAGTAAAAACTCATTTCAGCAGCAGATTCTCGAGTTAAAACAGATTTTGTGATTGGCTAATGCTCTGAATCGGATGCATAACGAGAATTTGTATGTTCATTTCTCAACAAATCATTTTGTTTTCCTCTTTTATCCTTGAAATCTTGCAGAGAACTCGTAATAGCTGCGGAAACACTTGCCGCGTTTCGCTAAATGATAATAAGCCCCCCTCCTCTATTAAGCCCCCTCAAACACGCTTGAAATATGGTCATCGTCATCCCATCAAGGGAAGAACAAAGCAAGATGTATGATATTTCAGTAATGTGCTATAGTGCTTGTTTTATTTCCTTCACAATTCTTACAGCCTTCATTTCAGTTACACATACAGTAATGTAGTTCTCTGCACTTTGTTTATCTATCATAATTGTAGATTTCGTTTTACATGCCAACTATCATGCTGGCAAACAAGGAACTCACATATAAAGTGCACACATACAACGACCTCTAATAAAACGAGGTGAGAGACAGTTGATTGCTTTTCAATACAAAATGCATGGCTGTTGCCTAATGGGAGTCTGGTAGTCCTCAGTGCACGTCAGAAACTTCGGTGCCTAGGATTTTTGCAGAGGCACCAGCAACACAGGGATCCCAATTAGTTCGCAGCTTTGTGTTCTTTGTGCTCCTGGCTCAGTCTCATGACCTCTGAAGTTTAAACGTTAACAAAAAGTTGCAATTTCTGTAGCGGTCAAGCAGACTAACAGTCAGTTTAGTTCAAAGGGTCCACCATATTAGGTCATTGTTATGGGTTACATTGATTATTCATTGGTCAATTTTATAATTATTTTTTCTGAACTTTAGGAGTCAATCTGTTGAACGCATAAACTGACATTGTCATACATTGTAACTATGACTGTCTACAGTCTATTACACAGGCATGAGTAATTGGGCTTTGAAGTTTATCTAGAGTAATAGCAAGAGTCTGGGTGAGTTGCAAGGAAAAGAGGAAAAGTTTCAATTTGAAATATCAATTGAATAATATTATATCTAGCTACATTGCAGAATTTATCATAATGAATATAATTATTATAGATACACTTTATAACTTAACTTGACTGATACAATTATAAATAACTTAATGTACAACTTACAATACAGTGCTATATATATACTGTTGCAAAGTTCTGGAAAATAAAGTAGAATAAAATGGTGCATGTCTTTGTCCTATAATATAAATATTCCATGCATTCCATTGAGAAGCAGTTTGGATTCGGAAAATGCAGTCACTTCACTTTGAAGTCATCATCTTCACAAACTCTATAATAAACAAAAAGATAAAAACGTCAGCTTAAGTAAAATCATTGAATGTTCTTGGACTGTTGCATAAACATGTCTGTACGCATTGCGTGCCTACAGTAAGCCGCCTCTTCCCTCCTCCATCTCCATCACCCCAACCCCTCCCAAAACACACATCTGTAATATGCTCTCCTTTTTGGGAGTCTAATTCAGTAACAAAGTCCCTCTTTCCATTTGAACCAACCCAGCTGGCTCCAAAAAGAATCCAAGCATCCTTTAAAAATCGTGTAAAACTACCATATCACTGAATTTTCTTACCCTCATAATTGACTTGTCCATCACCATCAATGTCGGCTTCTCTGATCATCTCATCTACTTCTTCATCTGTAAGTTTCTCTCCCAGATTTGTCATCACATGTCGCAATTCAGCAGCACTGATATAGCCATTGCCGTCCTTGTCAAAAACACGAAAAGCCTCCCTGATTTCCTCTTCAGTATCAGTATCTTTCATTTTTCTTGCCATCATAGTTAGAAACTCTGGAAAATCAATCGTTCCATTACCTGTTTATGAGAAACCAAATACATACAATTAAGTAATATGATAAATATTTTAAGCACTTACTCAAACACTAACTCAACAATTTTGGTTCCATTACTGATTTCTTACCATCAGCATCAACTTCATTGATCATGTCCTGAAGTTCTGCTTCTGTTGGGTTTTGTCCAAGAGATCTCATCACTGTTCCCAGCTCTTTTGTGGTGATCGTACCATCTCCATCCTTGTCAAAAAGCGAAAACGCTTCTTTGAATTCTGTAAAAAGGATGAAAATCAAAGGGCATTCAAGAATTTTCATTGCTGAGCAGTCTGCACGTCTTCCAAATGGGCATTTTGGCAGGAAGTGATAAAATTCCCAATGCGAAGACAATGATGCAGTGAAAAAATGAAATTAGGATTTTCAGAAATTGAACTGTGACAGGGACGTAGCTTAAGCTAAGATTTTTCAAAAGGAGAGTCAAACACCTAGGATACTTACCAGATTGTCATTGGTGGGGGGGGGGGGGGGGGGGGGGAGCGTGGGCACCCCAGGACCCCCCTAGCTACACCCATGTAAAATTAAAGTGTGTAGAAACCATAAAAAAATGTAGTTTAAATCCATACCTGCAATTTGTTCCTCAGTAAGTTGATCAGCCTGAAACAAAAAAGAGGTTTATGATATGCACTAAGATTGTCCTTATATCTATTTGAAATAGAAGTTCATATAATTTTATATTGACTGAAAATGTTACTTCTATAGATTACTACTAGACTGTTCCCAGAAATGAATATTGTAAGATGTATCTGCATGAAGACAGATACAGAAAAAAAATATATTAAATTAACAAATATATTTATTTAAATTTTATTTAAACAAATATTCAAAGAAAGAACTTCTCAACAGGATGTGTACTGGTAATCGAGAATCATAAATAAATTGCATTTTTTTAACACAAAATTGTATCGCAGACTAGATCTTCAATTTATCTTGCATGTATGCAAAAACTCTCTGGATGACAGCTTAAGTAGCTGCCCACGTTCGAGAGGACACTGCTCAGCCTGAATTCTACAGAGTTCAGTTATAGATAATTCAGTGAAATTCTGCCAGTCATGTGCTTTCTCATGTACAAATCCAAATATTGCATGCAGTCTGCACTGTTATTTATAAGAAACAGCAAACTATAAAGCACTTGTGGCAATCAACCATTGTACCTAATGTTATGGCTTTCATTTTCTAAATGTTCTTTGAATATATTATGAAAGATGTTATTTGTCATGGTTTTAATCATTTGTCTCACTATATAGTCACTAGTATGTGGATCGTGACATTTCAACCTATTAATCTCAGTGCTGGTCTTCACCAGGTGATGGTGTTGCATGGCTTAAAGTGTAGACCTGCCAAGTCTCACGCCTTAGGCGTGAGTCTCACGCCTGCGAGTCCAAAACTCCGATCTCACACCTACTCATGCCTATAGAGCAATTTCTCACGCCTGACTTACAGATTTGAGCTATCAGCCTCAACTGATTGCATGATCCAATTAAAAATATAGTTACGTTCATGAAAATATGGCACTTTTTTGTAGCTTTTTATCGTTCTGAACATTACAATTACAGGGGCGGATCCAGGATTTTTCTTAGGAGGGGGTGCACCTCTAAGGAATGACGTAACTGAAGGGTGACGTAAACAAATTTTAAAAGCGAACAACGCAGACTAGGTCATCTCAGGGGGGGTGCGCACCCCCTGCACCCTCCCCCTAGATCCGCCCCTGAATTACAGAGGTCTGAGGTCCATGGAAACTTCCGAATTCTTTGGAACATCTTCGGACAACGTCGGACATCTTCAGAGTAGATCGGGTTCTCTTCAGATTTGGTCGGGTCGCCTTCGGAAATCCTGACACTCCCACGAAAAAAATTATCACGCCAATCACTCGGAAAAAGTTGGCAGGTATAAAAGTGCATCATTCAGTTTGAACATAGATTTCCTTTTAACACATAATAGCAGCTTATTGCCTTTTGGATATGTTTTATTTTTTACCTATGATGATTGTTAAGTACTAATTCCTAATATCAATGTATCAGAACCTTGATGATGGCACTGACTTTCAAGAATATAAATTCATGAGCAGTACAATTTTCATGTGATTATTATTCCAAAGTGGAAGTTTAAGAAATATTTTTAATTGTTTTGCAGGAGTTCCAATTAATATTCATGAGCCCTTAACTTGCCGAAACACAACATCAAAATTGATGCTAAATTATAAGCTTACTTAACAGCTGCAAGTCAATTTAAATTGGTTTCTGAAGTTATGCTTTGTTATGATTTTTTCATGGGAGCAGTTATGCTTTGTTATGTTTTATTGAAGCAATTACGCTTTGTTTTGTTTTCAGCCTGCAGTGCCAGCTCTTGAATAACTATGCTCTATTATTAAAGAAATTCCTCATTCTATGAGCTTTAATGCAAAATTTTCTATTTTGATCAGGGGGGGGGGGGGGGGGGGATAACATTAAAAATACAAATATATTTTCTTATACATTCTCAAGTTTGTCTATTATATTTTAGCAGAATATTAAGGGGGAAAGTTAATCAAGAACAATCACTTCAAATTACTTTTATATACAGCCATAAGTCTGCGTATGTTTTCGTTCACCGAGGACGAAAATAAAACTTTTAGAGAACTGGAAAATGTTTACCTGGTTTAGCTTTTGTATACGGAAGTTTAAACTTTACTGCATTTTGAAAATTCGAAGCTTCGATCGATTGAATTAAACGGCCGGACTACAAAGATTGTCTGCTGTCAACATAATCAATATTCACCACTAAATAATACATAACTTTCAAAAAGAATTACAGTTTAGGCTTTTAAAATAGGGATTCAGTGTATATATCATGCTCAACTCTCCACGGCGACACGATTAAGTCTTATTTCCCTTCGTTTTAAACTCAGTTGTGGTATTTTAGTAACCACAAAAGCATTCGACAAACGAAAGTGACAAATGACAGTAAATACTCGTTCCGCATCGAGGATATTCTACAAAAAGGTGGGCGTATAAATATTTGAACGTGGTTAAAATTAACTTCGATGTAGACACTTGCGACGAAAATAAAACTACCTCTGGTCTTCGAAATAGTAAATCTTAACCGACGCGATCCATAGATATAGATGGAGAGAAAGATAAATATACGTAAAGAAACTTACCATTTTCAATCAATATTCTCAACCTGTCAAATGATTACAAACCAAGCAATGATTTCTGAAAATCGAAAAACAGTAATTTATAGTGTATCGGCCTTCTGATAGGCTCTTTAGAAACAATAGATGACCTTATTAGGATTCACATCACAAAAAATGCGTCGTCTTGCGTCGATGCCGTCACTGCGGCAAAATATTATATTTTCCTTTTATTTGTTTTTCATTTTTTCCTGCTAGAGATTTGTTTAAACTATAATCCACCAAAATGCATGCAACATTTATAATTTGGGCAAAAAAAAACATACCTTATGTTATTCTACAAGCACTTTTTTTAAACATGCGCTTAGAAAACTCAAAATCGACCGCACGCGTGACGCGCCTTAAAAAATACCCACGCGTGACTAAATCAACGTGACACGCGCCTCCTATCTTACGCACACGACACTCCCGCACATGTTTTTGTTTGTCCTTGGAACAAAGGACTTCGTACTCAAGGGGAATCATGGGTAATCACGGCAAACATGCCGCCCAATACAGTGTTTGTATGGAAATCTAGTGCCAAATAATTTCGGTGAAATTTAAATTGTCTAATATTTTGTTTTCCATGCATTTGTTAATGAAGTCCACGGAAAAATTCGATAGTGTAGCAGTTCTTTTGTTTATTAAAGGCGTTGCGGCTGCTTCCGGGTTGTGCCTAAATCATACTGTCCAGAAGGACGTCGGACACCTTATTGAGACTTATATAACGTAATGTCGACACTTAGAATTCTATTTTCAATAAATTTTTAAGTGCAAAAAAGAAAATCTAAAATCCCCACTCAGGATTGAACCTGTCACCTCAGCTAGGCTTAGGCCTTACATATAGCCTACCGTACCACTGTACCACCTAGCTTCTCGGGTTGTTTAGTCCTAAATTAAACTATATATAAACTGCTACCCCCAACCTCAACTGAAAGCTAACCAGTTACTCCGTTATATAAGTCTCAATAAGGTGTCCGACGTCCTTCTGGACGGTATGATTTGGGCTTGACCCTGCTTCTGTTTTTAGGGTTAGCAGCCATTGTTTATGTTGTTTGTTGTATTGTCCTCTCGAAGGGTATCGAACCAATGATGTGGCACCTTAATTACGAGACCTGCTACATCGCCCGAAAAATTTACAGACAAATGTATTGAAAAAAAAAAAAAAAAAAAAAAAAAAAGAACATAAAGCCGAAAGTGCGCGCGCTGTGTTAAGCGTCAAATTAATTTGTATTTTTGTTTTCACAAAGTTTATCCTAACTTATAGACAATGGTATTGAAAATCCGTGCGTAAACGGCGACGCTAGTTATACCAATCCGATTGGCGACGGTACGGAGTTTACCAGATGTTTTCTCCAAAGGGAATGTGACGGATCTCCCCTCTTCTAGATCCTTCAACAACAATTTAATCTACAAACTACATTCCTGCCTTTGTCTTGTAAAAAAATAAGACTCGAATGACCGCAAACGTTTTACATTCTCAGTCTATTTTCACTCAGCCCTCTCTAACTCCTTATTCACATATTTTGCAGTGTATGACCTGCTACATTTCTATTACGCGATTACAAAAACCTCCGTTTTCAAATTTTGGCTTGTATTCGTGTTGTTCTTTTCCCTCCAACAGTTACCACATGTAAATCTGTACAGTGTGGAGCTGGCGCTTAAAGGTGTGCATGCGCGCACACGCCTTGGCAGTAAAAGGCCCCTGAAAACGGCTTTCGGGTCATACAGGGGTCTGACGGCTATGCCATGCTGATGAGTCCTAACAAGGACGAAACAGCTGTCCATGGCTGCCACTGCCAGGGTGATATGGCGCGTGCGTAAGGTATTGGCCATACCGCGAGGATATGTCGTGTGACACATTGCTTTCAGAAAAACAGAGGTGTCCCTTTGATAGAGGTGATAAATAAAAGATTGTATAAGGATAAGCGTTTTGCCGACCGGGACCAGGAGAAGTGTCCCCTTAATGGAGGTGTCCCTTTAATAGAGGTGATAATAACAAAGATTATATGATCGTTTTGCCGACCGGTTTTTTTGAAATTAATGCATGGAGGTGTCTCCTTAATGGAGGTATTACTTTGATGGAGGTCGGTGTTGCCTTAATGGAGGTGTCCCAAAGTAAACTGAGTTATACAATTTTATGGTGCTAAAATTTAAAAAGGTGATAACAAATATATTCCGCAAGACGGTTGTTTTGCAGGGTAAAGTACACTGTTAAATAATAATAAAGTCATCTAATCTGCTTGTCAAGTTTACGGGTGGTAAATATTCAGGTGTATAACATGTACTTTATTCAAATATATTGGCGAAACGGCCGGGAGGAGACTAGGCGACTGTGAATGTCTACGTACGAGACGAAGAAAGAAATGACAAAGATGCAGCTTAGCTTACCCGGTCGCTCGATACTTTAATTTCCCCAATCGTTCTAAAGAACACATGGAGATCTGCGGCCTTTTCCTATACCAGGGTGACACGGAAAGCCACTTAGAATTTAGTCCACTAGACTGGTAGCACTCCTTCTCTAGATAGACGAGCGGGCGAGCAAATACGCAATCGGCGATTCACCGAACGAGCGAAGCTCGCCCGCGCCGAAATGACTAATTCCAAATTTGGCACACAGTCTAGTAGTCCACTGACTTTAACTTAGACTAGTTACGGCTTTTTATTTTCCGTTTTTTGTTAGACGTTGAAGTCCAGTGTATAGTTAATTCTATTTAAGGGGTGGACATTATTAATTAAAGCACCTCAGCTATTCAAAGAATATAGTAAATCATATATATTAACTACGAGGTGCTGGATAAAGAGAAAAAATATATATCTTTAGTAAGCTCAAGCCATTTTGCAATCAATAGTTTGCGATTTGTCAAGTGTTGCAACTAAAATACAAAAACGCAAGGGGTCATTGCGAAGTTCTGATTGGCTCTTTAGAAACAATAGACGGCCTTATTAGGACTCAAAACACATAAAATGCGTCGCTTTGCGTCGACCACGCCCGACCGTGAAAAATAACTCCATGCATATTATGTATTACGGGAAAACTCTTGGAGTTCCTAATTTAGCTTGTTTTCACCAGACACCAAAAATATTATCAAACAATTTTTATTTGGTAAATTTACATTCAAATGCTTCGGGGAGTATGCTTCTGCAGGTTTCCCTTAGAATGTGAACTCTACGTAACGCATAGAGGTGTAGTATGCACATAAATGACCAAAACTCTATCTGTACTCGGTCCAAAACCCCTTTCCCCTGTGCGTCATAAATATAATAGTGGATATTTTAAAGATCCTGTAGCCGAATTTTTCTCTGTTGGGTTCCGGACAGGGAAATGTTCGGGCTCCGGGCTCCACAGAAACATTTCAGGGCGGAAGAGCCCCACTTGGCTACCTGCATGTAAAAAGGTACGGCTCTTTGAAAATTCCCGGCACAAATAACAGACGTGTTTGATACAAAAAAAAAAACGTGGAAATATTGATTTAAAATGAGCCCACATTGGTTACCGTGTTTCTTTGGGGTAAAAGTCAAAATTGCAGTTAAGAGAGAGTTTTGTGACGGCTAATTTAAGACTGGTAAAACCCTGGGCGAGGGATGGCTTTCTGTCGAAAATGTCACGACAAGAACACAAACAGTCCGCGAGCGCAGTGTTTTTATTCATTTAATTTTGCACATGAAATCGTTATACTGATGTCACGGTATTGCCATAGGTGTTTTTTTCTGTTATCAACTGCTGCATATTAAAAAATTAACATTATAAGTGGATATTTTTAATAACTTCAGTCCACCAGATTATACAGTATTACAAATAATTTAAAGAAAAACTAACTATCATACAGTGTTTATATTAGTATGATCATGCAACCACGTGCATACCGACCTATCATTAACTAAGTAAAAGCCAAATCCTATAATAACATAAACTCCTGCCTCTTGGATTAGAGAAAACAGAAAACGAAGGCCTCTCTTCAATTCATTAACTTCACAAACTCTGCAATATATAAAAAACAACACAGTATTAGTAACGATAACAATTGATTTTTTACAGTTCGCACTGCTGGAAGGACCGCCTGCAAATGGGACTGAGTACAGTGGGTTATGATCATCCTATATGACGATGGGGGAAGGGGAAGTATTCCCTCCCTCCCTCCCTCCCTCCCTCCCTCCCTCCCTCCCTCCCTCCCTCCCTCCCTCAGGAGAAGGCTGTTTCAACTACTTCTGACACTGATTATAACTGATTGAAATGGCCACACTTCCATAGTGGATACGAATCAATATCAGACCACTTTTACATATTCCCAATATACTACGAATGAAAAATTGACCTTCAAAACTGATTTTTCCATCTTTGTTCAGATCCGCTTTTTTCATCATTGCATCTATTTCTTCATCCGTTTGATTTTTCCCCAGCGTACTTGATACTTCTTTCAGTTCAGCAGCGCTGATATATCCACTGTTGTCTTTGTCAAAAACCTTGAAGGCATCCCTGATTCTTTCTGCCATCATAGCAACAAACTCTTCGAATTCAATTGTTCCGGTACCTATTGCAAAACAGGACCACATATAAGCGGCCAGAATACTGTGAACTAATTTAGCTAACAAACAAGTTTCTACTCAAAAACAACCCACGTGGTGCTTTACCGTCAGTATCAACTTCGTCGATCATATCCTGAAGTTCCTTTTCTGTTAGGTTTTCTCCAAGAGTTGTCATGACTGTTCCCAGCTCTTTTGTAGTGATCTTACCATTTCCATCCTTGTCGAAAACCGAGAACGCTTCTTTAAATCCAGCAATTTGTTCTTCAGTAAATAGACCAGCCTTGAACAAAAAACGAGAAAATAATTCAGATGAAGCTAATACCAGGAATAATATATAAATTAAAAAACAACATTTGCTATTTCGTTGACTAAAAGGCTGATCAAACAGTACCGCATTTTTGGCAATAGCCGGCTGAAGAACCGCATTTGCACACCTTACAGTGTGCGCGCCAGAATTTCCAACCCTAAACCTGTTGACTTGATTAAGAAAGAGGTAAGAAAGATCGGGAGACGTGCTGAACATAACATCTGTCTTATTTCATGACAATGCAAGTCGCGTGTCATATATGAACCGTAATCTTAAGCGCGAAGCGCGAGAAACGATCGAGCGCGGAGCGCGAGTCATGTTGAGGAAAGGGAAAGAAAAAATACAAAGGCGCGTACCTCGCGCGCCGCGCTCGTTGCTCGCCCTCCGCGCACTCCAAAGGTGCATGTTTTGCAGGCTTCTAACCTAACTCAGAGCGTCTGGCCGGTGGGCGAAAGGTCCTGTGTTTGATTCTCGTTGGGGACTCTTAGTCCCTTGCTCGTGACATGCTAAATATTACATCTTTTCTACAAATTCAACAGTTTATCAAAAGAAACACAAAAAAGGAAACGAAACGATTTAATTATATTCAGATGAGCTTAATCATGAAAAATGATTTTACGTTATAAAAACGCCTGTCTATGTTTGTTCGGTGTTCACTGTTGCGTTCTATTTTGTTTCATTCAACACTAGCTTGTTGCATCCACCAGGAAAAGTGTATCTCAACTGAAGCTTTGATCGTATGCTAGTCAAATCATTCAATCTTTCATAAAGTGAGGCACGTGTAAACATGGCGCAGCATGACAAAGTTTCTTTCTGTTTAGCGTTGACACCAAAAATTATTCACTACTCTTATTATAACTTTTTACTTTTATTAATAATAAATAACTGCAACAGGTATAATGATTTACACATGAATTCGTGGCATGGCTAAGCATTATCTACGGCAACGCAAGTAGATTCTCTCCGGTTTATATAAAAGCTGATTTAAAAAAAAATCCACCTGAGATTTGGCCGTTTAATAGATACGAGCGAAATTCTGTAGAGACGCGTATAACGTCTCAGTAGATTATGTCGCCTGGTGAAAAAACAGCACCCCGCGTTAGCTATATAAGAATGCGAATCACCGTGGCCCGGCTTGCATAAAGACACCCGCGCCGTTTCTGCAGTAAGAGCCGGCTGAACGCAACTAAAAGTTTAAGACATCTTTAACATGCAGGTTCTTAAAACCCCGGTGTAAAAACACAGTAAGCCAGGTCCTGGCACTATTTTTAGATATTCAAGGGAAAACAGTCTAACGAATAAGACGTTTTCAGATTTCAGACACACCTAGATATGTGTTTTTATCAGCGCGTCTCTCTTATTTATATTTCTTTGCTCGATCGACGTTGAAGTTATCTTGAAACGACTATTCACAATAAAAGCACCGAATCAGTGACATTTTAGCGTCCACAAACACTGCAAGCGATCATCATTAGCACTATCTCGAAGTTTAGCAGAGATGTAAAGTGACAATTATCAAATTATTGTTGATGCTACAAATGAAGTGGTGGACATTGATATTACGAAAGCACCTTACAGAGTTATCCAACTAAAGTATAATAAATCACATATTACCTATGCAAGCGGTGCATGGTTGAACTGAAATAAATTTATGTATATAAGCTACGGAAACTTACCATTTTGCCGTCACTATTAAATATATTTTGCACTCTGTCAAATAATTTCAAATGCCTGCAACCACGAAAATGTTATTTAATATTATTTTAAATAACGATTTTTAACATTTATAGGCACAAATAAATTATGGCGAAGATCTGATTGGCTCTTTAGAAACAAAAGAATGGCCGTTTTAGGATTAACCTCGTACTAAATGCGTCGTTTTGCGTCCACCACGCCCTGCTGTGTAAAAATAATGATCGTTTTATAATCAACATGTAATTAAATATTAATTTGAATCATAGACCACCAGCTAATGACTACATACCGGCTAACATCATGTCTATTCATTGGAATTCTATTCTGAATATTATAAATATTATTTATTATCATATTCGTTATAGAGTGTTTTCACTCACGTGATCTGCAACTATGCTAATTTATTTGAACAAAACAAAGTGTTTGCATTAGAAAAGAGTTCAATCCCCACAGGATTAGCTTGGGAAACCAATATGGCCTCCGTTTTATTGTTTTGGGACACCAACATGGCCGCCGTGACGTCATGTGAAAACACTCCATTCCAAACTTCAATATTAAGTTTGAGCATTTATAACTGAATAATGAAGATGGAAAAAAAGAGAGAGAAAAAATTGTCAATTTAATCTAAAGTTTCATTTTTTTTAACACACAGGAAAAGAAAAGAGAAAATTGAAATCAAGAGCTAGATTTCAGCACAGTAATTCAAAATTCATAAGTTTACTAAGACAAAAACCGAGCGAGGAGCCAGCGTTTATTGTAATGGTGTAGTGAAAACGAGATTATTTTTGAAAACATCGTTTCATGCTCTGGCATTTTGCTTCCATTTTGAGATGAACTTTACAAATTTAAAGCTTCGATATGCATGCCAAGTCAATTTTATCTTGCAGACATAAATGGGACATGAAAATAGTTCGCATCCTGATAAACTTTGCGCGTTCACTTTAGCACGAAAGGATATCCATCTCTAAATAATTAATGACTTCAACAGGTAAAATAATCACTTACACAATAATTTATTTGAAGGTTAGGTCTAGACTATAGATATACTGATAGATACACAAGTCAGGTTTTTCTCAGGATATAAGTACTGTGGGATATGGAAGAAGCAACCGATTTTTTTTCTTCTAAACATATCGAAAAGCCCGGCTAACACGACGAAACATTTTTGGGCACGGCACCCCTACATTTTGGCAAGCGGGCCAATAATTTATGGCACGGGCACTCTTTTATTTAGGAATGCCGTGTAAAAGTAAATCGGACATCGGCCCGTGTGAGCGTTCTGGGCGTTTTATTTGTAGTAGTGACGTGAAATGCAAGGCTAAACGTTCTAAAAAACAGTGTCGTACAATAATGTTAGAACGTTTAGCACTCTATGCTAAATGATGTTCCCACGCTACATATTTTGATGGATGAATGTTTTGTTTTCGATCAAATATATTTTGCCCAACATTGTTGGGGGCAACAATGTTTGAACGTTTGGCCGGCTTTCTAACACAACAATTACAACGCTAGCAACAGTCAATCATGTTTCAGTGACAACTGTTGGGACGTTTAGCCGGGCGTCCAACAATACATGTAAACACGTTTGGGTGTTAAGCCGCGCGTCCAACGATGCCATCCAACAAAACTATCTAAGTTCTAAATTTGAGAAGCGAGAAATTAGTTACAACCTAAGGGACTCTGAGGATAAACTTAATGTTCCATTGCCGCGCACAAACTATTATAAAAATAGTTTCAGTTATAGTGGCGCCATGCTCTGGAACAGCCTTTCTCATAATGTAAGGAAAGCTGAGTCCCTTGGGCAATTTAAACGACTTCTCAAAGAGGAACTATAAGGCACGGCATTCGTGGAAAGCAGCTTTTTATTATTTATTAAATTCTTCATATATAGATATTTTTTTTTTTTTTTTTTTTAATATTAGTTTATTGCTTTG